>VWZY01002896.1:209209-233785 GCA_013399075.1 Chloroceryle aenea
TTTTGGTTTTGATCCCCCCCCCCCCCCCCAATCTTGTATGCTACATATTAGGACCTGTAATTAGTGGGGGAAACCCCCCCAAACTCTTGATAATCATTGTTCTTTAGTTATATCAAATAAATGTAATAATGGGCAAAAATTGAATGGCTACCTGTAATTGAGTAAAAAGCTTTAACTTTTGAGCAGTGTCTATTTTTAGATGTTCTGTTTGTGCCATCTTATGTGATTTTTGGAAAAACCTTTATTTTGTAGCTATCCCTGCAATAAGCAGTTCTCTCTCTTCTTAGGGAGCACAAACCAAAAAGCCTCTGCCCTCCTCTTTAACATGTCTAGGCTCGTGTACAGGTCTGGTACTCCTCTGATCACTGTTTTCCTTTGTCATCCTCCATGAGCGGCCCCCCTCCCACCACGTCTGATTTGCTAGGATTTGTTATTGCATTTTCAGCCTTATCCACGCATGCAATTTGTGCCACTTGTGAGTAGGATAGTTTGGTTTTGCCTTTTCCCCCTGAAGGAATTAGCTAATAGACGGAAATCACACAACAGCTTTGGTTATGTGAGCTCAGTTAGCACAGCTTTTGTCTGTAGAACGGCCTTCCTCTTTTAAACCCTTAACAGAGCAGGATTCTTGTTGACAAAGCAGCCAGTGAAGTGAAAGGACAGGCTCATCTGTGCAAGACCTCTCCAGTGCATTGCTGCTTCTACCAGCTATAAGAACGTTTATATTTTTTAATGTTTTATGAATTGATTAGATGCTTACAGTCTCAAGATGGATAGAAAATAAGTGAAGCAGGTGTTTGTTCATTTGGGGAGTGTTTGTTTTTTTTTTTCTCTAAATAAGGGGTGGTTTTTTGGTGATGCTGGCAATCTGAATGAACTGGTTTCCAAATGGAAAATAACTTTAATGGCTGGCTAGTGCATTTTAGTGGAGATCTTCAGGCAGTTCACACAGTAAGAGTTTTCAGAGAGGAAACTTGAATGTGAATTAATTTATGACTCCATTAACTATAAAGTAGCTCAAATAGAGAGGATGGTTATCAGTGTGAGAGGTTGGAAATTCTCTGCAGCTGGAAATTCTTCAGCTTATCCATCTGCCCTTCTTAAGGAAAAAAAAAAAATGGGAAAATGCTACAACTGTTTAAGCAGTCTTAGGCTGAGGATTTGTGGGTTGCTAAGCTCATTAACGGTTTACTGCTGCCAAAAGAAGGTCTTGCTTCTTCCCCTTTATCCCTGTTCATAGATAGGAAGTGTTATTCCTTTTTTGTAGAGCACTTCAATTCCATAACACATTGAAAAACTCCCTCTGCCCAAAACATGAAGAGTTTTCTGCTGGATTGCTGGAAGTGGCTGTGAAAGGGTTTGATGAGCCCTCATGCTGAACTGAGGTGACTGCTAGGCGTGGGGAAAGCATGGGAAGATCTAATCCTTTTGGCAGTGATGAGCTGTTAGTTCAGATTGCTTCTTTTGAAACTAAACCAAACTTCTTCAGGCCTGCTTGTTCTCTACACATCCTTTTCTTCATATCTGTAAATATTATCAAGCTGACACTCAGTAGAATTTTGACTGCCGGGAAGAGCGTTTGCATTTATCTTCTGGTAGATCTAAATATAAGGGAAATATATTTGGAGATGAGGAGTGAGGGCTGGTTTCTTTGGAAATTGATTTGCCATAAGTTTTCTGCCCTCAGGGCCAGACCTTCTAAGAAGACAGAACAGACTGTAATGAAGCATCTGCTTTGAAGTTATAGGAAACATAGAAAAACTCTTCAAAATTATTAAGTGATAAACAGAGTTCTGCTGCAGTCTCATCAAGGAAGATGCTGCTCTTTAGCAGTGAGCTAGATTTGTTTGCCCTGTTCAGTAACACCAAAGGCTCCATTCAGATTTGCTAATATTGCCAGCTCTGTAAGCTGAAGTAGTTTTCCTTGGTCTAACTGACCCAATGCCATAGGTATTTGCTATCTCATTATGCTGATAAAACTACTGGTGAAGTCACCTGTAAATCTGCTTATTGACATGATCTGCCTAAAGAAAACCCCAAACCCCAAAGCAAGGAAACAAACCCCCCGTACACACCAAAACCTAAACCCACATTAGGGAGTTGTTTTTAGTCTGCAGTGTTTTAGCAGCCTGGTTTATATTGTGACCCTACATAGAGTATTGGCAGTACCAAGAGAAAAAGGGGCAAGTGTTGGCTTTACCACCAAAGACAGAAGCAAGTAACTGTATTCTCTGGATGTGGTTCTGCTATCACATGAAAATGGAAATGAGGCGTAGCTCTGTGGTCTTTCACCTGTGATCTATCCTCGTGGACCTTGTATCTCTGCATGGATGTGGAGTTTCTGGCACAAAGAAAGAGAGAACAGGACAGGCCTTTTTTGCAATGCAGTACCCAGAGTGATTTCTTGGAGAATGTTTTTCCAAAATATCTGTAGCAAAGCAGGTAGACAGGCTTGATTTATACCTGTTGATGGCAGCTGTTGATCTGGTAATCCCCTGAGCCAGGCAACAGACACTGTGAAGTGAGGAACAGTAGCAGAGAGGTTTGTGCTTCAGGAGAGAATAGTTATTGTGAAGTTCAAAATATTTGTAATTCATTCTTGGTATCTTTTTGACTGAGGCAAGATTTCCATTTGTAAATGATTGCACTAGATTGATGCCGTTAGCAGGAGATCTCTGTGTTGACAGTGCAACAGGGAATCAACTGGGAAATTCACCTTCTCTGTAAAATGTCTCTTTTTCCATTTTTTTTCAAAGCCAGAGAGCCTTAAGACTTTGAAATCAAAGACTTACCCCGTTTTTTTCCTTACCTGATTACTGTGACTAAGTCGACCAAAGACTTGGGTGTTCCATATGTACTAGAAGTAACAGTCAGAAATATGTCACTAGCACTAAACTTTGGTACTGCCGTGTGGAATGAAATACAGCATGGACAGAGGGCAGTGCTTCGGTGGCTTTAAGGTCTGAAGAGAACAACAGGCTGGTTGTTACTACTGATCTGCTATGTTTTCTGAGCTTGTCATTTAATCAGTAATTATTTTGTTTTTTTTTTCTTCATGGCAGGAAGGTAAAAGGAGGCAACATAGATGTACATCCATCTGAGAAAGCCCTCATTGTTCACTATGAAGTGGAAGCAACAATTCTGGGAGAGCTGGGAGACCCCATGCTGGGGGAGCGCAAGGAATGTCAGAAAATGTAAGATCATAGCAAGTTCTGGTAGCTTTTTCTGGTTTTCATGGAGACATAAATCCAGTAACCCAAAGCATCAACAGCCTGTAAGAAATAATGTTCAAATCTTTATAAAAAGTAGTGCTAGATTAGCAGAGGGTCTAGAAGTTGGGAAAGAACATGTGCTTAGGAAAGTGAACATCTAAAGCACATGTCATAAACTGCTTGTCATCCGTGTGCTTTAAGGTATTTTGTAAAGAAAAGTGATTATTCCCATTTTATGTGATGGGAACTTGAGGCAGAGAAAAGTGAAACAGTTGGTTCCTACTTAATTTGTGGTTGATGTTGGAGTGATACTACTGAACCTTCTGACAGCCTTATGCTCTAGCTGTTGGCTCTCCTGTTGTCTCGATCTGTCACCCCCATTAGTGACTTCACTACAGTAACTGCATTTTTGTTTTGCCTGGTATTTTCTTTTAAAAGCATTAAAACGTTCTCCTTTGGAAAAGCCTAGGGACATATTACAACTTCACTTTCAAAGCTGCAAGTTTGGACCTTTCCTACATTTATTTTATCTCTATACTGAATTCTTTTTGAAAATTTGATCTGAAGTGGCTACCTTTGCAAGAGTGTGTAAGAATAATTAAGGAAGAAAGAGAATCCTTAAATTGTCTCAAATTTTTGAAGATCTCAGAAATGTTCATCTGTTTTCAAATCAGTTGGTGTAACTTGCATCTGCAATGTGGTAGAATTCCTTTTTCATCCACCCTGTTGTTAATGCCCACAGAGATTTCTTACTGCTCACTGCTTGTGGACCTGGCTGCAGGTCTGGCAGAGCTATGGAAGACTCCTGACACTGCATCTGCAGGCACTGCAGAAGAACCTTCCTGTGTAGTCAACACCTATAGCTGTTCCTCAGTTTGGATTTTCTGTGTGTGCAGTACTTCTTTGCGGTCCTGGGTGCTATTTTTGGAGTATTGCAAATAAATTACAAGCTGCTGTGTCAAGGATGGTTATAAGGGATCTGTTCCTATGGTTGCATTTAGTGTTGCTGCTTGGCAGCTGACAGACAGTTACGCGCTGTCAAATGTATTTGATGGTTACTTACGATTTGGAGTTAGAAAGCCACTCTTGATATTACCTTTGTAAGTCATGGCACTGGCATTGGGAGTATCAGGATATTTCTACTTCAAGGAATTCACGACTGTGTAAACATAAATCAAAGGACTGAAGATGCTAAAAAATTAAGAACTGAGAAGAGACCTTTCTGTGTTGCAGCATTCGGCTAAAAAGTCTTAATGCAAATACAGACATTGCTTCCCTGGCTCGAAAGGTGGTTGAAGAATGCAAGCTCATTCACCCCTCCAAGCTTGCAGAAGTAGAACAGCTGTTGTACTATCTGCAGAACCGCAGAGATGCCTCAGCAGGAAAAGGTAAGTAATACGGGAACAAAGTAGCTTGGGACTAGGGTGCTTCAGCGTTGAACAGCTACTGTGTGAGGGTTTTTTAGCTGAGATCTTAACTAGCTTGATCTAAGAGTTCTTAGGATATAGTGGAGTGGGTAAGATGTACAGTTAAAATCACAGAAAAAAATTACAATATTTGGAGTGAGATTGGGGGAAATTATCTTTTTAATGACCAAATTTATTTTTCTTTGGTTAGTTAAACTTAGTATTGATGCATCTTTTTGGCTGCCTTGTACTTTAGCAAGACTGGAGAGGTACAGATTCCGCTATTTGGTGCAGCCTCTTCGTATTTTATCTGTACTTGCAGTGACATAAAAAGACTGTATGAGGATCTTCCCAGAAAGTTCTCTGTCATCACCTGTTGCAAGGGTAGATAGTGTTCCTAGGCTGAATTTGTGCTGCTTGTGAAGCTGGAGCGAGGAGTTTTGAGTTTGACAGGCTTTGGTACAGTGTAGCAGGTACTTGGGGTTATTCTCTCATCTTAAGTTCCTAATGAGCAAGTTCCTGAGAACAGTATTTCTTTGCTCTCATGGCGCAGTATTTTGGTGGTCCTATTTATGTCTTAAGTTCATCTTAAACTTTACTTTGATTGTATCTGCTTTTGATGCTTTACCCTCTTCTATTCTGAATACATGTCTTGGTGTACCCTAGGGCAGCTTTGCCACAGTGTCCAAGCAGGATCAAAACTTCTCAGGTATCTCATCAAGGAAGTGAGATTTGTAACTCTGGACTTGCACCAAGGTTTATTACCCTCTCCCTGCCCAGCTGACTGGGCTTAGCTGATCATTTAGACTGAGGAGTCAAAAGGCATCTGAGGGTTTAATTTGTTCCCTGTGGGCTATTCTGCTTGAGAAATCTGATATACCTTAACTGTGTCAGTCTGACAGGTCAGCTGGACACAGAAGGTCTTTGATCTTGATTTAACCAGAATGTTTATTATATGAGTACTGAGTATGGTTTAATTTGTTTGTTTGTGTGTCTGCAAATATGCAAAACTTAATGGCAACCATGTCTTTTTCTTTATAGAAAAGAAAGAGAAATCCAGTAAGCCAAAAGATCCACCCCCATTTGAAGGAATGGAGGTAAATATTGGTGTCAGAAGAGAAATGCAAACCCCATTTTCTTCTTAAGTATGCAGTTATATAAGGGTGGAGGGGAGAGGAAATGCTGAATTCTGGGCCCGTTTCACTTGTTATTTTTTAGTCAAGGAACTTGGTTTGCAAATATTGCACAATGAAATAAAAATAATCTCCATAAAGGGTAAAATATTTGACTTGCATACTTCCTCCTCCAACTATAGCACGCAGCAGGACAGCAAGAGGTCTGGAACTTCAGACAGGGCACAAGGAGTAGAGTCTGAGCATCCTTTGTTTTCTGTAATTAAGTCTTCTCAGATTTCCTAGTGTTCATTGGCAGTGACTTTGGATATGTTAATTTTTTTCCCCTCCTTGTATTTTGTTTTTTCCCAAGATCTTAACTCAAAGTTGTGCACTCTTTTGTCTCACAGTTGAGTAACATTGTGACTGATCGTGTTGAATTGATATCTCGCTCTGTGAAACCCTTGCTTGTGATTTCTTTTAGATTGATGAAGTTGCCAATATCAATGACATGGATGAGTACATTGAGTTACTGTATGAGGACATTCCTGACAAGGTGCGCGGCTCTGCCCTTATCCTTCAGCTGGCTAGAAATCCCGATAATTTGGAAGAACTGCTTATCAATGGTAACTTTAAAACCCAGTGGTAACTTCTCTTAATGTCATGCTGTTTATTTGTGGTGCTTTCTTCTCAAAGGAAAAGTAGTCAACCTTTAATTTGGTATTTTCTCTAGTTTGCTAAGCTTTGTCTCTCAGTATGTAATAAACTGGCTGTCAGAGCCCTCTATGAATGGTTGCTTCTTAGGCTGGCCTAACAGAAATCTTCCTGGACTTGGTAGGCTTAGCTGTTTTTTCTGATCCTAGTTATTTGATGCTAAATTAACTTCAGTTGGCATTACTGCTGGAGACAGAAGAATGTAGAATCATAACCTGAAGATCAGGAAACTTGCTTTGGGATTTGCAAGCTGACCTATGTATAGGTGTCCGGTTTCTAAGGGAGTTAATAAATTGAATGTGGATGCATCACCAAAGTATTTCCCTAGCACACCATACTCTTTTTGCTTGTGGATCCATTTTAAAGTCTTATCAGAATGCATGATAAGACATTCACAATGCTGTCATTTTTTGCCCACATATATATGCTGTGCTCTGTGTGTTCTGAGAGCGGCATCAGTGTGGAATGGTGTGTTTGTAAATACATACGTGTATACACATTCTCATTTCCCGTTGCCCTTTCTCTTCTGGAGGGAAAAAGGTACTTTGTAAACTCTAAAGGTGTCAAACGAACAAAAGGGCAATCCAGACCCAACCTCCAATGTGATGGTATGCTCATGTCCTCATTGAATAACTTTTTTGCCTTGCCCCCTTAGTCTCTTTTACTGAGCCCTTATACTCCCACATTCCTTGAGTAAATGTTGACTTCATTGTGTACTTCACCTATCCTGCCATGTCAGCAAGCAAGATTATTGTAAGAATTGGAATGGGAGGGGACGGGTGAGCCATCAAATAATGTCTGTATGAGTCGTTGCAGATATATTCTAGTGTTTGAAATTGCCAGTTGCTGCTTTTCTTGTTCTGATTATGTCACGCAGTGTGTGTGAAGAGGTACTAGACAGGGGAAAGGAAAAGATAAGTGATTCAGGGAGGAAAAGTAAGCTGAAGTATGACAAGAAGAAATGTAAACTAAATTATTAAATGATGCAAAGTTGCTACAGGTGGAAAAAATAGGAAGAAGTGGATAAATTACCAAGGTAGAATTTAAAGGAGATTTGCAAGTGAATGTGTTGATGTTCTAGGTAGGGGTTACAGTGTAATATCGAACATATAGTTGGTAAAGGCCACAAGCTCTTAAGGTTAATGGTAGTTTTAAGATAACCTTTAGTGTTTGGTTGCAGTTTTCTGCATGTTTTCCCTTCTTAGGATTTGTGACTGGATGACCACACAGACTATTCTCTGTTTCAGTACCTTTTCCAAACAGAACTTGAGCACTGTTATATCTTAGTGAGGTACCTCTGAAAATCTTCTCTCAAAGAGCTGATAGATGTAGAATAGGGTATATGCAGATTCTGAGTCTCAGAAGACAAAAGGTGGGAGGTAAAATGCTGATGCTCATCTGGATCTTGTTTCACTTCAGAAACTGCGCTGGGTGCATTGGCTAGAGTGTTACGGGAGGACTGGAAACAAAGTGTGGAACTTGCTACCAATATAATTTATATTTTCTTCTGCTTTTCAAGGTGAGTGCAGAGTCCCTGGGTATAGGACATAAAGAACTTCTTTCTGCTTAGTGGCTTTTCATTTGTTTTCTGCACTGCTCTACAAAACCTCATGGAAACAGGAAAAAAATTCTGTGACAGAAACATACTTGTAAATGACAAAACTGAGGCATAAAAAGAAACCCCCATGCTGAGGCAGTGTGTAGTAGAGCTGGGAAGAAAATAGTAAGGATTCCGACCCATAGCTTACAGGATGAGCTGCCACCTTTTATTTCCCTCAGTATTCCTACAGGAAAGAATATTCAAAACTGAAGCAAGTGTTAAGTCTGTCTTGGATATGCCAGTGTGTCAGCATATCCTGCCTAGACACCATTCAAATAGAATTCTCATTGCAACTGGATTTTAGACCTCTATTCTGTTTCTGTTGAGTAGAGGGTTCCCTGAAGCACTTAATGAAATATGAAAAGTGGGACTGATGGGGAAAAAAATTGTCTTTATGCATGAGAATTAGAATGCTTTCCTTTTGACTTGGAACAACAGACTGTTGCTTGTCCTTCTGCAGGGTTTGAAAAATTGCTCATGTTTTCAGGAATTTTTTGTTTAGAAATAATTTTCCAATAGAAAAGTGTTAGAATAGGGTACAGAGTAAATACCTTTATTTTTTTTTTTAAATACTTCATGTCATCCAGTGTTGGGACATTGCTACCCTAAATGTCAAAATAGATTTGGGGTTGTTTGCATTTGTTTTTTTTCCTCACAGGTGTTTTTTCTTCAATATAGCTTTTCTCAGTTTCATGGAATAATCACACACTACAAAATTGGAGCTCTGTGTATGAATATCATAGACCATGAACTGAAGAGACATGAGCTTTGGCAGGAAGAACTTTCTAAAAAGAAGAAAGCTGATATCCTTTTGATGTGCTGCGGCAGCCTAATGGCTTCTGACTTGTCTTGATAGCTGTTGAGTTATACAAAATAAGCGTATGGCAACTACTGTGAAAGCAGTAGAATTTACTAGAAAGTGAAAAATACAATTGCTGATACAAAAAAGACCAAAAGTGAGAAATTTCGGTTGATGAACAGATTAAGCTGAAGTTACTGAAACAGCATGAGAAAAAAACCTTTTATTTTATCAGCAATATGCCTTGGGAACATTTTTGCTTAGTCCAGGATGAGGTGGAGAATATTATCTGCTGATTGTAGGTGTAGCATGCTATTGCTGAGGTAGTGTCTTTACCCTGGCTATTCCATAGATCTTTGCTTTTTACTAGTGATTGAATAACACCTTTGAGGACAATAGTCATCTAGACTGTATAACTTTTATCTGAACTCCTTAACTTCTGCAGTTTACTTGATGAAGATACTGAAAATCAAACCCTGAAAAAGGACTATGAGAAAACTTACAAGAAATATCAAGGGCTGGTTGTCAAGCAGGAACAGCTGCTCAGAGGTACCAAATTCTAACAGCAAATAATGCCCTTGTTGGTGAACGTGTGTAGAGGGTTCTACTGCATGCTTGTTACAACCAGGATGTCTTAAACATAATGTGTGGATAATTGTGGAAGAGCATGGTCAAAGGATAGGGCAAAGATAAGTATTTAGTCAGATTGTTTGATGGTATGCTAACAATTTTTAAACTGATCTGTCAGTCTTAGAGGAAAAATAGCATTGGAAGTGAAAAAAATACAAGAGATCTTTAGTGGTCATAGTTCTTGAGGGTGGGTTGGTTTTGTTTTTTTGGGTGTTTTTTTTTTTTTTTCAAAGCCACTATCAGAATGAATATTCTTAATGCTTTCTAAACAGAAATTAAAAGCATTAATGGTTAGTTTTCTTCAAAATGCATTGGGAAGGAAGTGGAATGGTTCTGAAAAACTTGCTGTAAGCACTTAAAATGTATTTAGAGACTTGTTTAGTTCTATTGTCTTTGACCTGTTGGTATGATTTGTATTGGACTTTGTTAGTTGCGCTCTACCTGCTCCTGAATCTTGCTGAGGATACTCGCACTGAGCTGAAGATGAGAAACAAGAACATCGTCCATATGTTAGTGAAAGCACTGGACCGTGATAATTTTGAGCTGCTTATCCTGGTTGTATCTTTCTTGAAGAAACTCAGCATTTTTATGGAGAACAAGAATGATATGGTAAGGCTCGTAGCACTCTACTGCAATACTGGAAAATTATGGACTCTGACAGCTTTGTGTGCTTGCAGGGAAGAGTGAGACATCTCTGTCCCCACCTTAAATGTTCATAGCACTGATGTTTATCCTCTTTGGTTGCTAGAAAAGTGAGTAGAAGAAAAGTATAACATAGAGCCATAACATACTCCAAAACCTTTTGAAGAATTGTCATCCCAAAAACTGAAGATATCCCAAAATATGAGACATGGAATTCCAAATTTTGAAGTCAACACCTGAAGTCTTGTCATATCCCAACTTCTGGAGATGACCCTGTCCCCCAGACTAGACTCTCTTGATTTTCTGCCGTGTATTGTCTTGGAAAGAGATGGAGTTAGCCTTTTGCAATTTACTAGACTAGTTTCCTTATTTTCTAGGTCAGTTTGGTCTTCAAAGGTACCTCACAACTGTTCCTTCATGCTACCACTGGCTCCTAGGAACTGGAGGCGGTGTTCATAGGCTTTTTTTAGGTGAAATCTCAAACTTCTGAAATGGTGCCTTCCCACCCCCCCCCTTTTTTTTTTTTTGGTGACTAACTCCAGCCAAGTAGCTCCTTTACTGATATCCCAATGGCTTTTGGAAGATATGTGCCTTCACTTCTGTGACTTTATGCCAGATTCTTAAATGAAAATGGTATGTTGTCCTTATCCAAGAGGTAATTTGAGGTTAATGTTGTACTCAAATTGAGATGAAAAGATCTGGGTATATGCAAGAGAAAATTAATAGCACCTTTGTTACTGGAACTGTCATTTGTATACATGTGCAGCGAACACAAGAGGTATCTCCCTTATTTATATCTGGGTATCCTATTTCTTAATGAAAGTCAAATACCAAACATGTGTTTTTGGGGGAATGTAGACTGTTTATTAGGTGATTGGTCACTGATTTAGTTTATACTTGTGTTCTGCCCTGAAGGACTTTAAGGACTTTATTAGTAAAATAAGAATTAGCTCTCCAGCCCACTGATTTGCTGGCATGCTTTCTGCATTCCATTCAATTTAGTGGAAGGATAAATGAATCAAAATTGTTGAATTAATTTTATTGCAGAGCGTTTTAACAAGTTTGAAAAGACTTTTTGAAGGGTTTGTATGCTTCAAGTCAGCTGTCCATTTAAGCATTTCTTACTGATACTGAAGATGATACTTTATTTGTTCTTCATAATATTATTAAGGAAAGTTACCAGTGAAGGAGGAGGTGATCTAATATTTGTGTCAGGCAATAACACAAAAATGTTGAAGGCAAAATGAACCAAGATTAGTTCTGCAGTGCCTGATTCTAAGTAAAACTGAATAATCCATGTATATTTATAGCACATTCTTTCCTTTGGTATTCAGTGCTGTATTAAATTCAAAGCAGTGATGTGGGAGTTCTTTCTATCTGATTGTTTTTGATCAAAGGTATCCAGTCAGTCGTTTGATTATTGCACTGTGCCATGTGGGGAGAGCTGTAGTTTCTTAGTATTCATTCTGTGTGTTTTTATAACTAGAGGTGCAGTTACATACATGCAAAAGTTTGAAGAATGCAGAGTAATTTATGTACCTCCTTCTGGCCAAAGAAGGCTCTCAGAAACAAAAAATGAATGCATTTAAAATACTATGTCACATAGAAGCAGAGAAATTTTGCTTAAAGGATGATAAAAACTGTCTGAAGTCTTGCCAGTCAGTGCTCAGATGTCTTTTTCTGGCTGGTAAAGAGAACATGATCTCAGGAACTGATACCACTTCTCCATTCCTGGGTTCCACTTTTTAATTTGAAAGTGATATATGTTTTGAGATGACTTTCATGCTTTCATTAAATTAACATAGAGGATGGCATGGCTCTTCTGAGTGCACATGCAATGTTCTGTCTAGGGGTTCATTTGAACTACATAATAAAAGGTCTCGTATTCTTTTTGGATGCCAATTTTCTGTCTGTCTTGGTTGGGTATCTCTGACTCTAATGTCAGTTGCTCCAGGGTTGCTTGTGTTTAAGTTTAAATGAGTGTGTGCTGTCCCCTGCCAAGCTAGTCTTGCAAGTGATGTCTTGACCACATTCTTGCAGTATTCCAACTGTGAGGAATATTTCCAAGACATTTGAACTGTTTGGTTCAAAAACTATTTTAATCAATGTTATCCAGTAACCCAATCTAGAAGACTTCAACCACAAAGACAAACAAAGCTGCTACAGATGAAAATACATTGACAGTCACTTATGGGTACAAATTGGATGCATATTTGCATATGTGTGTGTGAGAATTTATAATAGACTGAGATTCTTCTTACATTGAAGACAAAACCATGTTTGGATGATTTATGGCATTTTCCTTTTCTTGACATACAGGTTGAAATGGATATTGTTGAAAAACTTGTGAAAATGGTACCTTGTGAACACGAAGACTTGCTGAACATCACTCTTCGACTCTTACTGAATCTCTCTTTTGACACAGGCCTGAGAAATAAAATGGTACAAGTTGGTCTGCTTCCCAAACTCACTGCACTTCTAGGTATGTTTTCATTTGTTCTAACACAGACATTCCAGCAGGGACAGCAAAGCTGTTTACATCATGGTATAGTGTGCCTAGAAGTTGCTACATCACTTTTCTTTTTGTCAAAGAAATTTTTTACTACTAAGCTTTTGACATTCAAGTCATCTTTTCAGATGCAGATTTAAATGAAATGGTAAAATAATGTGGTTCCCAGTAGATATATTCCTAGGTTTTTGTGAACTGGTGAATGAGTCTTCTGGTCTTTAGAAGTGACTTTGATAGCTACCCGAGAAGCAAGTGAATTGACGAATGGCTGATGTTCGTAATTTATGAGGAGCACCTATGAAAAATAGCTTGGCTGATGAACGTATCAACTACCTCATTTTTCTTTATGAAACGATGTACCTGCTGCCTCTTGTTGTCTTAATGGTCCCTATAGAAAGATCAGAGACATCCCAGCTTTGTCAACTTCAGCTCTAGGCTGTATTGATTTTTAGACTTAGAGCTTGACAGACTGTAACTTCTGTTAAGGTCACGTGAGTACTTCAGATACAAGTGAAACCTTTCATTGTCCTTAAGGAAAAGCCATGGAAACAATAAAGAGTTTGGAAAAAAGCAGAGGATTGACCAATGTGATCATTCTTATACCCTGGAGTTCTCAGGAGGGAGTTTTTATTGCTCCTTGTGCATTCTTCAGTGCTATCTATAGGCTGTTCTCGTACATATACTAAATGTTTAGCAGCAGTGCAAACAAGACCTAAGGCTCAGGCTTCTGGGTGCTTGTCACCCCAAGCAGTGGCATGACTTGAATCACTGAGAAGTCCCTGCTCCCAGAAATTCCCCACTTAATGCTAGTCAGATTAAACTCATCAGTTAAATATCTGCTTTCTAGTGTCTGATTCCTATGTGGAGAAGAAAATGTCTTTTCAAAGGGCATTCTCTTGGACTTGAAGCAGGGCTTTGAGGCAGGCTGTTTAGTAATGAAGAAATGGCTGCTAAAATTGCAGTCTGTTCCCAAAGTGGCTGCTAGGGTAAGCTACAGCAAGTTCTACTAGTACTTACAGAAACTTCATTGTCTGTTTAGCTCCAAGTGTGGTAGTTCTTTCCTTGACTTGGGAGTGTTTGACCCTTTTTCTGGTTGTGTGTTTTGTTGGGCTTTTTTGGGTGGTTGGTTGGTTTTGTTGTTGGTTCTTTGTTTTTTTTCTTTGCAAAGAGGCATCTGCTATTTGCCCAAGCTCCTTCCTGTAGAGTTGCCTGATACTTCTTTTGCAGTGTGGTGGCTAGAAAATGTAGGTATAAATATCGTCTATTACTTGTTTTTTAAGACAGCTCTGTGATTTGTGAGACTATTCTTGATACAGCGATTCAAATAATTCTCAAATACATCACTTGGTGTATTGTGTCTCAGGGAAGCCTGCAACCTCAATAATAAAGTAATCATGTTCCAGATGCCCCTTATGTACAGGTTCCTTGGTTATTAAACACGCATTATTCAAGTCGGTACCTTTCGGCTTGCATTTGCAGGTCACCTTAAAGTGCTAACACACCTCAGCAGGTGTTGACAAGTTACCCTACAGCTCCTAATGCCAAGAGGTCAAGTTTGTTGACTCAGCCTACTGAAATTTAACATTTGTACGTCCTGTGCCTTTAAGCCCTTAGCACCAGGTTTGAGATGAATATAAATTAAGTGTAGTAGGTGTTTAAGAGGAGAGTTGAGATTACAGAGAATTAAAGGATAGCGGTTTAGAGCTGAGCACTGAGGTGGCTGCAGTCTGAAGTTCTGGAAGGGGTGCCCCTTTTCCAAGGGTCACTTTATTGGCATGGGAGCTGGAAGGCTCCAAATGTTGGTGGAGGCTGGAAGCGGAGGGGATGGACTGGCTTCAAATAAGCCATTAGGAATCGACTACATATGGCATGGATACATTGTGAAGGACCATCTTCTTTCTTTCACTCCAGAGTATCGGGGCTGCTGTTGGAAGGATGGACATGAGACATTCTGCTTAGTCTTGGTTTTCATTTTAGTTAGCATTTTCTTTTTAATAGTGCCAGTGCCTGCTTCCCCATGTAGCTTTGCCAGTCAACACCACTTGCTAGTTTTCGTGGCTTCTCTTCACAAGTCTGAAGTATTGTATATGACAAGACTCCTCTTGCTTCCTCCAGGCACCCAAGTTAATCAACTACAGCTGATCTTTGTTATGCTCTGAATCTCAAAGAACTGGGTGCACTTGAGGGAAATTTGGCTTCAGACTTGAGATCAGAAGCTGAAGCAGAGCTGTGGAGGCCTGAGAGAGAGCCTGCTGTATTCAGGCTTTTCCATACGCAAGCTGCTAGAAGAGATAGGAAAAGAGATTTTGTTGATTTGTGACTTCGGTTCTGTAACTTTGTTCTTCACAAGGCTCTGGTGACTCAACATCTCTTGTACTGGTGGCTTTGCTTTAATAGAAATTATATTTGCAGAGTGATGTTTCTTTTTTTTTTTTTTTTTCCTTTATATGTTCTCTTTGTGAACGCTTTTTGTGCCGCTTTATGTGAAGTGTGGCTTCAGTGGCTTAAGGTGTGAATTCACCAAGTGGCTTAATCTTGTCATCTGCCTGAAATGTGAGGAACACAGGTGCAGTGCCCTCTAATCAGCACCTTAGAAGGAGAGACCAAAGCAGCACACTACAGACTCCACTGTGGAGGTTTGCTTCACTCTGACAGTGCTTTCCTTTTGCTTTACATGGCATAATTCAAGTGAAGTAAGTGGTGGAGTGACTTGCTCCAAATATGGTAGAGGTTGGTGGTTAGTGTATGTGCTTGTGGAAGGTATTTTCACTGAAAAAGGGAAACCCAAATCTGAACTTCAAGGAAGCAGTTTCACATCCTTCTGTTATCTCTGGGAATGCTCTTCTACTGTTGGACAGAAGGGAAATATTACCCTTTTTCATAATTCTTCCCCTGGATGTGTGCTTGCTTTCTAAAGTAAATGCCCTGGCAGTAAACGGAGAAAAACATTGTCTATAAGAATAAAAACGCTTCGATTCTTGTTTGGACCAAATCCACTGTGTTTTTCAGTTAACTGGCCAAACCAAATACAGAAATTTTAGTACATCTCTTAAATATGCGCACAGCTTGTGATTCCCATTCTTCTAATAAGAGTGCTGTTTTGTGCTGTGTCTGAGTGGTTTCTTAGCTATGCCTTTGTGAAGTGAGTCAAATAGTTCTCCGTGAAAACAGCAGGCGGTTTGTACAGCAGAACCAGCCAAGTGCCGCTGTGTATGTGCGGTATGGCAGGCTGCAAACTCTTCTTGGGGGACCTTTGATCAGAAGGAGCTCCTGGCAGTAAGCAGGTGTGGCTGGCACTACTGGGGCTTCTGTGTCCACCCATGAGTTAATTATTCCTCTCAAAAGTATAAAAATTATTGTAGAATCATAGAATGTTAGGGGTTGGAAGGGAACTCTAGAGATCATCGAGTAGAGATCAGGTCCGACCCCCCTGCCAAAGCAGCATCACCTAGGGCATGTCACACAGGAACACATCCAGACTGGTCTTGAAAGTCTCTAGAAAAGGTGACTCCACAACCTCTCTGCTGGGCAGCCTGTTCCTGTGCTCTGTCACCCTCAGAGTAAAGAAGCTCCTCATGTTGAGGTGGAACCTTCTATGTTCTATCACCTTTCCAGGGATGGAGGTGAGGCTGATGGGTCTGTAGTTGCCTGGGATGTCGTCTTGCCCTTTTTTTATACTGGAGTGACATTGTCTGTCTTCTACTCATCAGGCATCTCTCCCGTTCTCCATGATTTTTCAAAAATGATGGAGCGCAGCGCAGCAACAGTATTAGCCAGCTCTTTCAGCACATGTGGATGCATCCCATTAGGGCCTAGGGATTTGTGTGTTTTCAGTTTATCCAAGTGATCTCTAACCTGGTCCTGACTGACTAGCAGAGTGTCTTCCTCTCTCCAGTTCTGCCTGTATTATAGGGGAAGGTGTGGAAGATGTTTCTGTGGAAACTATGTTGCTGCTCAAAGGGTAAAAAGCGTATGTCTGGCTGCATGTAGGAAGCAAACATTTTTTTCTACTATGCATTTATCCCTTTGAGCTGCTGGACAGTTCTTAAGTGTACTGAAGGTGTATGGTTTTGAAATGCCATTTTCTTTTCACTTCCAGTGCAAGCCACTTGTAAAGAATGAAAATCTGTTATCCCTGGAAGTCAGACTAAAGTGTTACTTCTTGCTCAAAATTACTAGTTACTCTTGAAAATGAAGGGCTGACTGAATACAGGTATGGATGAGATGAAAAGTGGGAGGGTCACAAAACAAGACCAGTTTCAAACTGGGCCTAAATGGGACACAGAGTGCAGAGGGGTTGTGCATACAACTGTGGAAGTGTTACACGGTGCCAAGGTGATCAATCTCAAAAAGAGTTTAGGTGTTGATGAACATCTTGGGTTACATTCTCCAGCAGAGATTACAGTGACTGAAACAAAATTGACTTTGTTGATTTGTGTTCAGCCAAATAGTAAGCGTTTGTTATACAAAATTGTGAAAGTGTCATCAGTCCCAATTAGCCATACATGCATATACATATATATGGTATAGCTCTTGCCAGTCACAGTATGTATTGAGCTGATGTGCCTTACTGTTGTGAGCATCCTGGCCTGATGTTAGTAACTTCTCCATACATTGAGTAGTAGCAGCAAACTTCAAAGTAGGTCGGAGTTTTCTATTACAAGCTCTTTTTTTAAGCTGGTGATAGCCAGAGAAGAGGGTAACTTTGACAGTCTGGTTTACTCCGCACAGAAGCGTCTGTTTTCACCAGGTTCTTTGATAGATTTTTGTTGAGAGTTTTATTGAAAGTCTTTTCTGGAAACTGCTGAAATTGCTCTGATATTTTTCCATTCTTTACAAGTTAGGTTTAATGAGCAATCAAAGAATTGCCAGACAATTGTACGTCAGGTTTCTGAGCAGTCAAGTCTTGATACGTTACGTAGCTACGTGGGATTACGTATTGACTGCTGTTTAAAAACCCAAGTAGTACTCTGCTCTCTAATTAACAGAGTGCTGTGGGTTTTTAATGTTCTAGTCCTTTTATGAAAGTTTCTTTTAAGAAGGCTTAAAGTAGATGTGTTCTCTTTATGAGTTCACTTGGCCTTTTTGTAATGAACTTATTATGGAGCTTCACACATCTGTTGAAAAATGAAGCTTCTTATAGGCTACTGCAGTGTTTTTTCTGACTTTAATAGGCCTCGTTTATCCTATAAAGAAACATACATTTTCTTACCTGATCAAGTGGGCAAACAATAGGGGTCAGATGTGGCAAAGACCCTAACAAAAAGCACATGTCCAGCCATCAGGGTGAGGTAAAGTCATATCGGGATTGCTTGAAGTTATTAATGGCAGTAAAATTTATGCTTCCTCCTGTTTTCCCAATTAAACTGAGGAACATTTTTTTCCTAAGGTGGCTCTGTAGCAGCTGGTTCCAATACTTGTTGTGTGAATATTGCCTGGGGTGTCTCCATTCCTTTATAGTAGAGGCTGGCTGAAGCACATTAACTAACAGCTCAACTAAAGGGACCAGTCTGTTGGAAAGCAGTAATTATTAAGGGATTTATTTTAATGGCAGCTTTTAATATCATTTCTGGGGAGTATGGCTGAGGACTGGGGGGGGTGGAACACGACAATCGCGACAACAAATGAACAAAACCCACCAAAAGAAACACGAAACAAAACCATCTCTTAACATTCAACTTCTAAATCTTTATTGGAATTGCAAATAAACCTTGCATGTCTGACTGACTTAAGGAGTGTGTTAGGTGCGTGTGTCTTAGAACCCAGCACTTAGTTAGGTACCTGAATTATGGATTAGACATCAAATGTCAGTGATATTAAGGAAAAATTGACTTCTGTTGTTGAGAAATACAGACCTCAGAGGAATGTCAATATCACTAATATTATATTTGATACAGAAATAGAATCCCAAATAAGGTTAAGGGAAAAGCCCTCATCATGTCCCTTCTTTGTGCTACTGGTAAATTGTGGTGAATGATCAGGAAAGAATAACTGAAAGTCATAATATCAGATTTTTATATAAGTTTACAAGTTTTTGAAATCTATTGTCTGAGATTTTTCTAACTCCGTTAACACTGTCCAGGGCTGGAAACAGTTTTTTTCCATTTTGTAGCTCATTACAGGTGGATCCTTACTAATCTGAACACTCAGCTTTTGACTGGTCAGATGACTGAAACCTCATTGCTGAGGTGTGCTGCTCCCAAGCCCATGTCTGTTTAGGAGTGCTATCAGTCTCATTAAAAAAAAGCTAATAACTTTGATGTAACCCAAGAAACTTACTTCATGAGTGTTGACTGAACATAGGAATGCTTATGACAGCAGCAAGGACAGGACTGGAGAGATGGCAGTAATCTAAAGATAAGGGAGCTCAGGTTTTGGAAAATCACTATACTGATGAATAGGAAGGATCCCTGAGCCAGTATTTCTGCTGTGGAGCTTACAATATGTGGCTGCATAATTAATTTTTTTAATTGTTTATTTGCATGAGCAAATTAACAAAGTGAATCTAGTCTTCTGTGTGATCTCTTAACATCTGAAAGCTTTACAGGATATAATTTAGTTGCCTAAAGCATGACAGGACGGAAAAGGCCAGCTCCAGTTTCTTGGTAAATCTCCATAAAGAAGGGATGGGGCACTTCTAATCTGTGGTGAAATCTCCAGAAAGCCTGTATGAGGGTCAAGGCAGAAGAGAAAGGAGCACTTTTTCCAGAGCCCTTGTGAAGCCGGCAGGCAGAAGGATGTCTCAAAGGATCATGTGGAACAATTTTGCTACAGTCCCATAGATCCAAAGGCTTTTACAAGTTGATATGTAAGGGGGAAGGTTGCAATCTGCTTTCCCTTCTGGAAATGGGGAGACATCTTAACTCACAAATTTCTGCTTCTTATCTAAGAGTTTCTAAGATGATCTCCAGTGCAGAAGACCCAACTGCAATTTCCCCATGTTTGCAGTTGTTCAGGTGAGAAATGTTTTGTCAGCTGTCAGTCTTCAGACCCTTTGAGCTGCTGGGTGAAGAGATGTGCTTACATAAAAATTTATTGCATTATAATTGATATAATGCTGCTATATCTCTGTACAGACAATTTCTGTTCCTTTGGTCTCTGACATACAGATGGTTGGCAGGGTGGGCTGGAATTTCACATATTATAGTCTCACTGCATAAAGCAAAACTTTCTTTGTGAGGCTGGGGCATAAAATGTCTTTTTATTCTTTTTGGAAGAGCTATCAGATCTATGAGAAACTTGCAGACCATCAGCAAATGACCTTTTAAATAACAAAACTTTGTTTTCACAATAAGAATACAACTGAATTATTTACCTTTCTTCTAAGACTTTGCCAATAAAAGTATGCTGGTGCAGAAACAGTATCTTTTGAATAAGATGGAGCTCAGTTTTTGTTATCTGGAAGACTCAAAAGCTCAGCCAATATTTAGCTCCACTTTTGGCCATAGTAGATGTGAACCTCAGCTTTGTTCTTCAGCAACTTAGAAACATGGTTAAAACTACTTTCCAGTTCAGTGTGGTGAATCATCCCTTTCTCCAAGTGAGAGGTAGCATCCTATATTGTTTTGGGTTTGTTTTTGTTTTGTCTTGTTTTGGTTTTTTTTTTTCCCCTCCAAACAGGAGAGTTTTGAAAGAGACACTCCATCCATTCAGAACTGAGGCTGCTCTGCAGTGGAGCTGTGCGCCTGCAGAGCCAGAAGCATGGAAAACCCCCACCTATTTCTATTTCCACTGAATTCCAAGCAAGAAGATTGGAAGAGGTTTTTTTAGACCAGAGAAGTCTGATTATTTTCTAGTAATTGCAATTGAAGCAGCTGATGTAGTTTAATGAAATATAGTGTGTATATAGCAAAAATAATGCATGTCCTATAAATTTCCCCTTAATTGTATAGCATTTAATCTATGCATCTTGGTGGATACTTTCAAAGGTACAGCTTTGTGTAGATTATTTTTTTTCTCCCATCTCCTCTGAAAGTGGGTGCTTTCCTAGTTTGATTCAAATGAAGAACCACCTTTCCTAACTTTCACTTTCTTCTAATAACAGTAGTTAATTCTTTTTCTAGCTCTTGCTTTCTTCTGTGGTCATAGCCTGACCAAAACCATATTCCTTCTGTGGAGAAAAGAGAAGTAGCTTTATCTTCCTTCAGGGATTACCCTCTTGCCTCCCATTTTTCTCTCAACCCCAAACTTCTAATTGGTTTATTTCTGGTTTGTGCAGTATATGGGATATTTCCACCAGTGAGCTTCTAATTTCCATGTGAATTCACATGAATTCAAGTATGATTAATTGTAGGTCCTCCTAAATAACAAAAATAATTGTTTTTTCTTCTGTAGGAAGATCAAACCTCAAAAGAGGACATATCTAAGTTTAGCTGTATGTTGTCTACCCAGAGGCTATGCTTTGTTGTCTTTTATGAGTAGCAATACTGGAGTGAGGTGTTTACTGTATATATTTCAGTCTGTTTTGCATAGAGCTCTAGGCAATGAAATTGAGCCTGGGGCTCCAGATGTGCAGCTTCATTTTTGTCTGTAGCTGTAACATTAAATAACACAACCTAAATAAGTGCTTTATTAGTCCTTTGGCTCAGGATTCATCATTATAATTCTTTCTTTGTTTCCTAGGGGAAAAAAAAAATATTTGTTTCTGTGGCATGTACTTAGTTCTTTGGAGGAAGAAAACAAAACAAAAAAACTACATACAACCCCCCCCATAAACAAAGAACAACCAGCTAACAAACTCAACAAAACAAAAAAAAAACCACACCAACCATGGCAAAATCAGGGCTTTAAGTTAGGCTTATGGTATGAAGCCAGTTTCCAATAACATAAAGGTGGCACAAGGAGTTATTAGTATGTAATTAATATCATAATGTATCATTTACAATGTCTGGTTTCCTTGAGTATAAGCAGATTGGAAAATGCTTTCAGGTTTTCTTGGTAAAATAAACATATATATGGATAGGATTTAAATTTACATATGTAAATCAAACCAGTATGTGTCTAAACCACACGTGGTGTAGCTTAGTCCTACAGTTTCAGAGCCAGTTGCAAGGAATAATATGGGATAGAGGTAAGCAGAGATACCTTCCCTCGCTTTTTTCCCCAAGATCACTGCTAATTATGACATATGGGAATAAACTCTTGATTTCAATGCTTTCTGACAGCAATGAGAGACAGTGTTTAAATCTTACAGTCACTCTGTGACATTGTTATCCATCTAGATGTCTTATTTGTCTAATTGTACAGCAGATTTGACTTGACAGTATCAGGGTTTGAAACGGCAATGAAGATTCACTCTGCCATTTTAATAGGTATTTACCTTTGTTTGTGTTCTGGTTTTGATTTAGTGTAGTTAATGTTTTGCACATGAGTTGGATAGGGTGTATTTCATATCTAATGTGGAGAGATGGATGACTCCATTAGAAATGATGGCTACTTGAATTACTGTTAGGGTTGCATTTGAATAATTCAGTTTGTAATTTATATTCTCGATTTTATTTTGGGATTTGAATGCTGCTGCTGCAACTCAGATTGGCATGTCATTTTTACAGCTGTAGGGTTTCTCTTTTGTTACTGTAGAGTTAATGGAGGATTTTTATATTTTAAGCTCATAAACTTAACCAAAAGGTAGCACCTGATCTCATGATCAAGAAATTGTATTATTTTTCTTTAGCTTCTGCTACTTTAGACCTTTACCTTAGTAGGAACTAGACATGGAATTCAGGAGTTGCTCCACAGAACTGGCACATGGCTTCTTATTAATGTTCAAAGGCTAAAAATCTGAAGCCATTTTGAACTCAGAACCCATCATGTATTTATTTCCCTCTCTAATTTGCAGAAAACTAGTTGTGAAAACAGCCTCAGGGACCTGATATTTTTCCATCCCAGCTGCTCCAGCTGAACTGCAGCTGCAAAAAAAAAAAAATCTAAGTATTGTTTCTATAAACTGTTGAGTGTATTTTATAACACAATAATTCCCACAAAATCAGTAACTGCGGTTAATGACCGGTTTGTTAAGGCATTAACTGCACTCAGCTGGGAATGACCAATTTCTCTGGAATGGCTGTATAAGAACTAAGGATAATTCAGTAACACTTTCAAATAATTATTTAGTTAATTAATGGTAAATTCTTGTGGAAATCCTATCAAAGTACTGGTGACCCCCACATTTAATATCCAATGAGTTCATTATGATTCATGTTTTATTGCCATAAATACCAGAAGAATCCATAATGACTAGGCCATTATTTTCCAGGACTGCCCTTACTGCTTTAGGCCATTTGGCTCTTCCACCTTCTGTCATAAAAAGCTTGATGCTCAAAACTACCAGCATTTGTAGGCCACAACTTTCTGGCGGCCTACCAAAACTTTGGTGATTTTTATGAACACGTTTGGCAGAGATGTGTTGGTTTGTTTTTTTTATTTTTCTTTCTCTGGCTTTTTTTTTAGTTACAGGAATAATTGATGCCTATGGTACCAAGGCATAAGGAGCTCTTCCTTGCAGTGTCTGCTTTTTCATGTGTGGCCTTCAGTAGTAGTCAGAAATAGCAGAAAAGGTATCACTTCCATGCTTTGGAAAGCTGTTCTTTGGCTAGGTACTGGGCAGGGTTTGAAATTTTTAAAATGTTACTGACTTGACGGCTTTGTTTATTAGCTTTAAGAAGAGTGTAAGTAATTTTTAAAGTAAGCTTGGTATTGGCATACTCAAGTAATATTAGCTGCCAGTGCATATTTTTGGAAGTGAGGTCCCAGTCTGAAAGGTTGCCTCTTGACTTGGTGGATTTTTCAAACAGTCTGTTGCTTTTTACCCTTTTATACAGTCTTCAGCTTGCAAGATGGTGCTTGGTGTTTAAAATGCTGTAGCTGCTGAATCTGTTCTCTTTGACAAACTAGTTATGCGTGGTTTCCAGTCAACTTTCTAATAGCCTGTATGCTTCCTAATTGAGCACAAGATTTACAATTGCATTAAATCATGCTGGCTGTGCTTAAAAACAAGCTCCTCCTTTTGATTTTCCTGAAGCATTTGATTTTTGGGATTATGAGTTGCCACTGTTTTGCCTGAGAACTGAAAAAAGACAGGAGATTCTGCTTTTTGTCCTCTCAAGTGCTTTACAGGGAAAGTGGAACAGTGAAATTTCCAGACGTCAGCATGAAATTTGCTCCTTTTTGGGAAATTAAAATGAAATGAAACAAAATATATACACCATTAAATACTTAACAGCATGCAAGTAAACCAGATTTTTTTTTTTTGGCTTTAGTTTTGTAGTTTATTTTCATCTTCAAGTTTTTTGTATTCAGGTTTTTTTTCTGTTTATTAACAATTGAAAAATACTTCCTTGCTGAGCCTGTGCAATAAGTGCCTGTCACTTAAATGCTCTAAACCCTTTTCTCTTCTCTGTGTTGACAGTAGGACAGGGCAATTCAGGGAAAATGGGTCAGTTAACTGCACAGCAAGAGAAATTTGAATTCAAGTTTTGGTTTTGAAATTACAGTTGTCTTTGCCTTTTGTATGTCATGAAGTTTGCCTTCTGGAACATAGTTTGGGAGAATGATGTAAGTGCTGGTCATTAAAACATTAATTCTTTAACAGTTCATTCAGATAAAATAAATTTATGTGAATTCTAAATGTTCTTCATACGTAGGTTGAGTATCTCTGTCTTTTTGATTATTTTTGCTACTTGAGAAACTGAGGCAGTGCTGTCATTCAGCACTGATACCTAAGGTGTTGTACAGGCATCAGAAGGGTTGTGACAGGCTGGACCTTTGGGAAGAAAGGGAAAGTTATGCAGTTTCTTCTCAAAAAACAGAAGACCTTTGCTGCTATAGCAGGCTATTTTCCTTGAAAATAAGCTACCAGTATTGCCCAATACGAGGAAACTGCTGTTTGCCAAACTAAGGAGAGGAGAGGAAAAAAAAAAAACCCCAAAAAAAACACCAACCCACCCCCCACCC
>VWZY01002896.1:239020-271001 GCA_013399075.1 Chloroceryle aenea
CGCGGAGGGGGGGGGGGGGTGCTGGGTGATCTGTTTGGAATGATGGCCTGCTATCTGATAATAGATAAACATAAAGAGTTGCTGTAATAAAATACTTGAGCAGTGAAATTCCTGCAATCCTATTGTTTTTATTCTTCCCTCTTTTGAAATGGGCTTCTTTCATTTTTAATGCATTGCAAACTGTCTTTCCACTAGGGGGCAAGCACACAAATATTTAATGTTTAGTTGTTGATTTCTTCTCCTCCCTCCACCCCTTTTTGATGCAAACGGAGCTACGTTTTCTTGGATCTTATGTCCTGCTTATCTTTAGCTCAATTGTTTCTACTTCCAGTAATCTCAGTCTTGTCATCACAGTGCTTTGCATTATGATCTTTATGTGTCTGTCATCTGCCATGGTTGAAAATGGAGAAAAAGAAATGGATGTATTTGAGTCGTGTTTATGTGTTCTGTTTGCTGTTTCAATAAATGTTCCTCTTGCACAAAACGAGACCAGATAGCTTGTGATCTTAGGGAACATATGGGTGCCAGGAATATAAAATAGTGGCAACTCATAGGTTATTTGCCTAACACAAAGTCTTCCTAAGCTTTCAAAACAAATGTATCCGTTCACAACCAAAAAACCCCCACCCAAACCGGCAAAAATAAATAAATTAAAAAAAAAACCCAAAACAGTGATGACAAAATGTAACTAACAAATGTTCATTTAAAGTGATAAGTGACTGCCATTTCTTGCACTTGGTAAGCATTATTATGCCCAATAATGGAACTATACGTCTTGTGTCCTTGACCTTTATGACTTGACAGTTCCTGTAGAAATGCTGAATATTAATTATATTAAAAAGAGCTCCTGTACTTGGCATCATTGCATTGCCTTTCTTGTGCTTTGGAAAGATGAATGACTTCACTGTGCTTGTGTTTCTTGGCAGTTAATGAAGATGCTTTTTGAATGTCCTGATGAGCGAGTTGACCTGGAACTTATTTCTTTCTGTATCAACCTTGCTGCTAACAAAAGAAATGTACAGCTTATCTGTGAAGGTAAGTGTACAGAGGTTTTACTGTATTCTTGGAGATGACACTGCTTTATACATGTGTTTTTATATATACATACATACGTAAATTATGTGTGCTTGAGCCACTTATAAATGTGTATATGTCCTTTTAAAAAATAAAATGGATCTGTTTGGGTAATGATTGTAAGCAAATGGCAATACCCTCTGCAGAGCTGGTGTCAGTGGCAAGACTGACCCTGAACAGCCACGCGTGCCCGCATCTTGTATGTGCATGTAGTTCTCTAAAACACCCTGATGACCTTAGTGTGGGAAACTGGACATGTATGGAAAGATTTTGTTCTACCTAATGCCTAAAATCCATCTTCAGCTAATTGGTGTTTCACCTGACAGTACCAAACTAATAACACAGGAATGTAATTTAGTTGCATCTTTCCATTATTTTTTTTTAGTTGAGTATCTTTTGGCTTCTGATAACTTGTTACATGGTATAGATGGGTTCTGCATTTCATTCAGAAGCTCTCTAGATTGCTTTTAAAGTTGCATTATTTTCATACTTGCAATTTTAAGTGCAACATTATTATTCAGTAGCTCTAATTTTTGGGTTTGCTTAAAATTTTCTCTGTTAACTACTGCAATAAATCACTAGACTTTAAAAAGGAAATTGCCATCAATGGGTTCTATGGCCAGCAATTCTACTTTTCTGTGCACAGCTCTGTAGAAGGGGGAGCAGGGAGATCCAGTTCTATATTAAAAGCACAAACTAAATTCAAGCTAGTAGCCCTTATTAGAGAGGTGAACTGACCTTTTTAGAAGCATCCTGATAACAGTTGGGACTTGCCCTGTGCAATCAAGTACTTCAGATCGGTCTGTTCTGTGTATTCCCATGTAATGATCTCCATGACTGGTAAATGATCATTTAAAAGCACAACAATGTATTTCTTCCCTGGAGTGGGGAGAGAAGTCTGAGCTAGGACCAGCAGCAATGCTGCTATAAAATTTATAGTATTTTCTACTTAAACTTGGAAGAAGAAATAGTTCCAGTCTAGATTCTTCACTTTTTCT
Organism: Chloroceryle aenea; assembly: GCA_013399075.1. Lineage (NCBI taxonomy): Eukaryota > Metazoa > Chordata > Aves > Coraciiformes > Cerylidae > Chloroceryle > Chloroceryle aenea. Next base: position 241,093 of record VWZY01002896.1, read on the forward strand.
TTTTAAACTTTTAGCAGTTAAAACTGTTGGGTTTTTGTGTGTGTGCATGTTGTTTTTTGATCAGCCAGTACTTTCCTTACTTTTATTTACTCTTTCTTTAGACGACTGCTTAAGTGTTTGTTTCTTTTCAGGAAATGGTTTGAAAATGCTAATGAAGCGGGCTTTGAAATTTAAGGACCCATTGCTAATGAAGATGATCAGGAATATCTCACAACATGATGGGCCAACTAAAAGCCTGTTTATTGTAAGTACTATCTATTACCTAACTTGATCTTTGATTCTTCCTACTGGAAAAGGCTCTTCGGAGGGCTGCTGTGTTTTGTCTCTACGGGGTGTCCAGCTTAAGTTTTTGTGGCTGTCACGGGTTGATTTATGCTTTGTTTTATAAGGTTATCTCAGTTGCTAGATCAGGGTTTGCATCACTTACTACAGGGAAAACAGATCTTAAGCTGTATCAAATAAGTCCCTGTTGCAAAACAAATACACAAAACCAAGCAAACAAAAAAAAAATAAAGCCCTAGCTGCTAGTGGGCAAAATAGTGTGTTGTCTGTGGTTTGTTGTTGGTTTTTTTTTCTTTCCACAGTGACATGTGTTTTGCAAGTGGATATTTAAAAATTTTGAATACTTAATGCTCAGTTAACTGTGTAAAATCACCCTTTCAAAAGAAGCAGGTGAATCACAGCATATCCTAATTGTGGAAATTTAAAATGTACTGTTAAAATGAAGACTGAATATCAAATTGTCTTAAAGCAGTGTGGAATTAATAAGTAGAATCCACGATTTCCCTGTTAATATCCCCAGAAAGATCTTGTAGTTATTTCTTAAAATCATAAGGAGGAGGACTACACTACTGTCACTAATGCAGTATGATGTTGACTGTCATCTTTCCCTTATTCTCTATCAGTTTTCTCAGACTGTGTTTGTAATAGCTACTTGTGGAGCATTTGAACAAATTATATGCATTTCTTGAAAGTGAAAGGTTGGAGAGGAAGAGTGCTGAAGTGTTTTCGTGGATTTTCTTAAGCTGAAATTGAAACTGCCTTATTAACCCTCATTTCAGGAGAAAAGTGTCCTTAGCATTCTTTTCAGAACTAGTTTTGATTTGACCGAGTTGCTATAATGTTTGTTGCTGTGTTTTCTTTAGGATTATGTTGGTGATTTAGCAGCTCAAATATCAAATGATGAAGAGGAAGAATTTGTGATTGAATGCCTGGGGACACTTGCAAATTTGACCTTACCAGATCTGGACTGGGAACTTGTGCTGAAAGAGTACAAACTAGTTCCATACCTCAAGGATAAACTAAAACCAGGTCTGTATAAAGCTGGCTACTTGGAGTGCTCTTTCAGAGTAGAGTCTGTTTACCTTTAGAATTTGTGACCATTTGGAGAAACGTAACACCGAAGAAAAGAGTCATATCTACAGACGAATAAGCCACAAGATTAAGAATTTCTAAGAGATACTACTTTCTGCCTTCTGATTTACCAGGTTCTGCAGAAGATGACCTTGTTTTAGAAGTGGTGATAATGATTGGAACAGTTTCTATGGATGACTCTTGCGCCGCTCTGCTAGCGAAATCTGGAATCATCCCTGCGCTTATTGAGCTTCTAAATGGTATATTGCCACGTGTGACTTCTGTTTCAGAGAAGCTGAGCTGACATAGCTGTACTGTAACTGAATGCACTGTTCATTTTCTCTTGCAAGGCAGGGGTAGGTGTTTTGTGTATCAGAAGAGCAGCAGTCACTCTGCACTGACTAGTGGTCTGCTAGTCAGTGGGATTTTTCCCACACCTCTGCAATTCTTGCTGCAGTCTATGATCTTTCTACTTAGCTGGAGCAAGGAAGAAAACACTTGCTTTGTGTTGGTCGGGAGTTGAAATGTCAGGCATACCACTAAACAATTGAGCTGGGATTTCTCTAAGCATCAGGAGCTTCTTGTTGTGAGATGTGAAACTGTGGTTTGTTGTTTGTTTTTGTTTTGTGTTTTTTCCATCTTGCAGCTCAGCAGGAAGATGATGAGTTTGTGTGCCAGATCATCTACGTGTTTTATCAGATGGTCTTCCACCAAGCCACCAGAGATGTCATCATCAAGGAAACTCATATCTTTTTAAAGATTAAACATCTAGAATTAAAGCACTTACTTTGCCATCACTGATGTTTGGCCTATATTTCTCTTACATAAACCTCCTGATTTCAGATATTTCTTTGTAAATGGTTTATTTCAGCTGAAGGAAAAATCCAAGCAGCCTAGACATGTAGAAGGACCGCAAGATAAATAGTAAAGATTAAAAGTTAGTTTGCATTGACACAGGGAGAAGGGTGGGAGGTGGGGATCACTGGACCAGATGACCCATTAGTTCCTATCCTGAATTACTGTATGAATTTGTTTTGCAAATCATAATCAAATTCATAGTCCATAGAAAAACTTCAACAGAGCAAGACAGCACCATTATACAAATGTGTTGCATAGTCTGCAGTGCATTAAAATACTTTAATAGCGTTCTTTTTTATATCACTCTAGACAACATAAATAATGCCTGCTCTGTATTTTTTTGTCCATGTAATTGTTCTTTGAATTCAATGTTTGGCATAAGTATTCCATCTTCTTGCCACTGTGGAGACTTTGATTTTTGTTCCTGGCTTTCTTCTTTCTCCTTTTTTTTTTTTTTCCTGTCTGTTAATGACTGAATCTGTTCTTTAGGTTCCTCATGTCATGGATCTGTTCAGTTTTTCTGCATGGTACTTATAACTCAAATTCAGCCTTTACTGCTTATTCTCTCAATCACTGCTGATGTTGAGCTCTTTCCAATGATACAAAAATTGCGAAAAGAGGCACCAGCTGTCTTTGTGGGCTTTAACTGAATGTTAGATTTTATGGAAATGTAAAGAGTAAGCTGAATGGAGCCCTTGCAGGGATAGCAGATTAGTGATTACTTTTGCCAACAATAAAAGGACTACTTCTTAATGTCTTTTTCCCTTTAAGTTCTGCAGAATATCTGAGAAGCCATTTGGGATGCTGCTGTTGGTCTCCTGTTCGAACTCCTAGATGGCTAGGAGTTTTAAAGTAAAAAAAAAGAAAAAAAAAAAAAGCATCTCTTTATATCTCTAATGATAAAGCACCAACCTGTGAAGAACTCTTTTGTCACTCATGTTGAACAAGACTTAATTCTAGCATTGGCACAATATATTATCTTCCATATTTTAGAGATAAATACATTGGAGACCTTTTTAAAAAACAAGAAAACTCGTCAAGATTACAGAAGTAACAGTCTCAAAAGATTCCACAGAATCCGTGATTTTTGGACTAACATGTTAGGTGCACTCATTTCCTGTAGCAGATCAGAATGTATTTTCTTTGTATGGGGTATGCAGTTTTTCTTTGGCAACTTTGAAGAATATTTGGGCACCTTAAAATGTGTGTGGTTTTGGGTTTTCTGTTTGTTTGGTTCTGGTTTCTTTTGTGTGTTTGTGTTGTTTTTTTGTTTGGTGGTTGTTGTTGTTGGTGGTGGTGGTGTTTGGGGGGGGGGGTTAGAAAAAAAAGTGTTTGGAGGAAGGCTGCTGAACTTCACATGTGATGGAAAAATCCTGACTATGATTCTTGATGATTGCAGTTGGAAGAATGCAGCCCTGTGAAAAAAAAAAAAAAAAGAGCTTTTATCCTTAACAGTTTCCTTCTAGAGGCTCCAGCATATCTTATAGACCTGATGCATGATAAAAATGCTGAGATCCGCAAAGTTTGTGACAACACTCTGGATATTATAGCGGTAGGTCTAATTTTTTTTCTTTATTAATCTGTCCTTCAAGAACCTCTTTACATGAGGTAACACTAAAATAACTAAGGAGCAATAACTTGCAAATTGAGAGTATTTTTCATGTGCAACTTTCTAATAGGTAAGAGATCAGTTTTCATGGGACATCATCATCCATTAATCCAGGCTGTGGAACAAGCTTCCAAAAAGTGCATCTGTACTTTGAACACTCATACCAGTTAGCTTTACACTACAGATGCTTTTTAAAGAGTGCTTTTGTCCTTAATCACATTACATTGCATTATTTCTTAGTTTTCTAAACAAATGGCTCTTGTTACCCAGCAGCTTTTATTCAGCTTTTCTGTATTGCCTGATGCCAATATTTGTTTCAAAAAGAAAATGTGGGCTGCAGTCCTAAAGCTGGTTGGTGTTTTGTTGTTTTTGTGTTTTGTTTTGGTTTTTTTCCGGGGTTACAGTCAGTATAATATTGAACTTCTTAACATTGTCTTCAGCTCTTGGATAGCTTTCCTTTAGCTACATGATTTAGTTTGTCCAACTACCTATTAATCACAATAAACTTTTGAGACAGTTGTTTTGTATAGAACTGCTAAGTTGGAAAAAAGAAAGATGGCTGAATTATGAAGTGCTGTTGCTTTATCAGCTCATATAGCATGTATAATCTGCTTCTGGACATCCCTGACTCTAGAACCATTAATATTTTCTCAGCTGTGCTTCATTCATGTAAAGACAACGTGAAACTGATTCAGCTTAGAAGTTGCATTTTGTTGTTATTTTTTTTTTCTGACCTGTTCAATCAAATTGCCTTCTACTGACAAAAAGAAAACTAAGCATTTTGTAGTGTCTGAGGATAGTACAGATTGTACTTCTTTTTGGATGTAGTGTGTCATGCAATTAATTCTTATAGTCAAAAAGAACTTAACTATGAGTATGTCTTCTAATCTAATATTCTTATAAAAAAAGCAGTGACATAACATATTCTGTGTTGGAATTCTTTTTATCTGGCTCTGGTTTTGCTTTGTGCAGGTATGGAATGAAAATCATGCTCCGCTAGTTAGTGGCTGCCTTGCTGCTGACATTCATTAAGGGCAAGATTTCAACTAAGATGAATTTGCATTTAGTACTTATGATGGGTCCTGTGTTCAGATCACTAAGATCAATCACTTCCAGGGACATCTCTAGTGGAAATAGTAGAAATATTTGTATCTTCAGGGTGTAACGGGACAATAAGAGTGCTTCAAATGCTTATTTTATCTTGGAACCAGTAAAATTCCCAACATCTCGGGCATTGATTTGTTTACACGGGGGAGCTTTACAGTGTGGTACACAGTAGTATCTGGTTGCTGAAAAATTGTTTGTAATATTATTAAGCAACACATATAGAGTTCAGAAGAATAAATATAAAACATAACTTCATATTCAGTTTTGCCATCTGAGTATAATCTACTTGGCTTTTTATTCTTCCTGAGAAGTAGTAATCTTTATGCTAGCTGTGAGTAAATGGAGGACTGCTATGATGGATGGGAAGGGCTTCTCAACTTGCAAGAAGCACTGGACAGGACTTCTAGGGCCTTGAAGAAGAATAAAGGGAGGAAATTATGTGGTACTGCTGTTACTGGGGTGTAGGGGAGAAGATGTCAAGCACATACTGAGAGTAGTTTGTGCAGTGACCAATTATATTTTACTTGGCTGGTGGATCAGTGCAACACTTCAAATGGAACTCTCCTAACTTACCAGTGAATACCCTTTCTGAGAAGATCTTTTTAGCTTTATTATCTAGTTGCTGGGCTATTAATTGCATAAACCATAACTAACACCATGTCACTGTGGGGAACAGGAGGCACAATATGCCATATTGTCTGGAAGACCAAGAGAACCACTAATTAATTGGTTGCTTTCCCATCAGTGTTGTAAGCTGGTTGAACTTGGTCTCCCTGTAACAAAAATCATAGGCAAAAAATGCAACATGTCCTAGATGGTGATGGGAGAAAATATGAAACAGTAAGTAATTAGAATGTCAGATCTTGACAGGTATTTTGCCTCAGATGTAAAGCAGCCTGTAAACAAGGGGATGCTTCGTTGTGTGGCACTTTTACACAACTAGTGCCTTGTGTGGCACTTTTACACAACTAGTGCCTTCTGATGCATCTGAACAGACACAGTCTCCAAGACTGGTGAAACTTCTTACCTGTGCTAAATCCTCAACAAGAAAACCTTGAGTTTCAGTCTTGTGTTCCATACATGCTGACAGGATTAGTTCCTCTGATGATGGAAATCGGAAACTAAACGTTGGAGAAGAGAGATTTGAAAGTAATGTCTTCTCAGGGAGACAAATACTTCTTTCACTCATCAATAAGCTCTATATAGTGTGATTGAAATAACACTGAAGAAAATCAGATGCCTTATAAGCCTTAGGGGAGATATGCTTTCTGTAGTAAAGTAATTGTCACAGAAATTATGGAAATGTTACCCTAGTGATGATTTGTTTAATATAGCTTGGCTGGACTCTGCCACTGATGAACTAAACCAGATGTGCTGCTTTAGCATAGTATGTACTGGGGAGTCTTGGCTTTGCGCTGGTAGATGCAAGATAATCCCTGTTGTCAAAAAAAGTCTGTGATGGTCATTTAGGAATGCTTCAGCCATGTGTCACGTGCCGAGGCTTGACACCGAGCAGCCAGTTTAGTGTACTTGTACACCCACAGTGGGACAGGTCTCGGGACTCAGCTGAAACCTGGAATCAATACTTGGTGTTGGGAGTCTCAAGCAAATGAAGTTCCCTTTTCCTCTGCCTCGGAAGCCTGGACACCTGCAGCTCAAAGCTTGTGGAAAGAAATATCAGCTTACTTGAGAGGGTTTTACTCTGTTTACCTCAGACAATATTATCAAGATCTGAGGGATTTATTAATCTTTTGGGCTTATTCTTTGTTTTGTTCCTAGCTTAGTCTTATTACAGTTAAATGATTTTCCTCATTTATTCAAGGGATAGTTAATTAGTCATACCCAGATCCTTGGACTGTGTAGCCTGAGCCTTCCTCCTCCCCTACTCCCCCCCTGCCATTTTCTATTCAGTGTTTTTACAGCTTTGAATCCAGGCCTGCTGTACCATCTTGTTTCTCTTATGAGCAAGAGTCGATCATTATGCTCACTGCAGAAGTAAACATCTTCTAGATAGCTAGTGTCCGTGTGATTTAGGTAAGTCCTCATGCCTAAAATGTTTTTCCAACTCTTGTTCTTTGCCCCAGGTATTTGTAATGGATGCCAAATATGGTTTGCCTCATAAGGAAAGCTGTGTTAATTAATGTCTTGCATCTTTCCACGTTAGCCAAGTGCCCCTGACACAAATACTCCATGGGTGGGAATGCTGGAATTTCACATAAGCAGGAATGTGCTTTTAACCCTTGGTGCTCTGGGATTTGGGGCCAGGTGTACAAGATGTTGGCCAGCTCTCTCAGAATCAAGGAAGAGCTGACCACAGGGATTTGGTGTGGGCTTTATTTGAATAGGGAGTGTACTCTGAAAATAGATAACCTTTGACTCCAGCTTGGTGTCCTCTTTCCATGAAGAGTGCTGTAATCACTCAAGGTCTTCCCTTCACTTGTCAAGATGCAACTTTTCTGTGGTGTGTTCCCCTGTTATCCTGTAAGTCATGAATACAAAGAGATGGCTGTAGGAGTGGGTAAGGGGGTGGGGCTGCAGGCTGGACTGATGTTTTCACTGATAAATTTCCACATCATTAAATTTGCAATCAATCTTCTGTGATGCTGGTAGCTTTTTGTGGCAAACAGCATGTGCCCAGCAGGAAAGGCTCTACGTGGACTAGAATACCCAGGCTGCAGGCAGCATGCGATAGGGCAGGCATGTCCTGAGTGTTTTTGTCTACACACAAACCTCTCTTTGAAGGATTTCTTTCTATCATTGATGCTTTTTGGAGTTGTAAGACTAGGAAGGTGAGCCAAACCACTGATGTCTTATTGTTGGGGTTTTTTGTTTGTTTTTTGGTTTGTTTGATTTTTTTTAACATTTTGCCAATGCGTTACCTTACATTGCTCCAAAAGAAAAACAAAAGTTTCTCTTCAGCTCTTAACATTACAAGAGTCTTGTGGATGGTAGGCATTTTATGTAGGCACCTAAATTTAGTCAGTGTGAATGTTTACCTGTATCTCTGCATTGCCATTAGTTTGGTATCACAGGTTTCTGTTAGCTCCCCATCAGAATCTATTTAGTGAAGAACCTGACAGCAAAGAGGTGACTCTGAGTTGTGCAGGTATAAGTGGTAGGGGGACTTTTTTGGCCTGTGAGTGAATTGCACTAAGGATTACCCTAAGGGAGGTGCTGTAGACACCTGCAGAAGGTGATCCATAACAACTGTTTCCCTCCTTGGTTTATAGAGTCAGACAGTTCAAATGACATGCCTAACTTTTGGCTAGCTAGACGAGATAAATCTTTTTTTATCATAATAAACAATTAATTTAACCTTTCATGTAAACTGTGTGTTTTAAGGATGGTTAAATAATGAAGAATGTGATATATCACCAAATGCAGCCTTGACCATAAGGAGCATTCTACTTAGGGTATAGCAATTCTAGTTTAGTATATGGAATCACATCAAATGAACCCTATTACAGACCCAATTAAAGGGCAACCACATTAAAGTGAAAAGGAAAATCTGGTTTTCATCAGCTGAAAGAGAACACAAAGCAGATATGTGTAGCTCTATGTTATCCTATAGTGTGTTAATCAGATACAAGGTGTGACGGAAGCCAGTGACAAAGGGGACCCCTGATAGGGAACAGACATGCTCTGATAATAGGCCAGTTAACGCTTCATAATATTTCAATGGTTCAGTAGTAAACAAAGTTGGAAGTAGAACTTCAAAAAGGATGGCACATTCCTCCCAGAGTCAAACCATACATCTTCTATGACACTTTTGGATTTATGGAAACCGAATGTTAAAACCAGTGATGTCAGGGAGCTCCAGGGAGAATAAAAATCAACCTTCAGGATTCCTCCTTTTATGTTTCTGAACATGCAGTATCTGGGGGGAGGAGGGAGGTGCAGGGGTTTGGAGAATAGGCACATTCTGTCCACCTTCGTATTCCCCCACCCACTTTGTTAGTAGCCTAACAATTAAAAGGACTGGAGGATGCAAAGCTACATTTGCATCCCCATGATGTTTAGATTTCTGGTTTCATTTTTGCAGAAATTCTTTAGTAAAGGTGTGCTTCATGTGTTTAATAAACCCAAACCAACCAACAAAACACCACACAAAAAAGGATTTTTAATAGCTCAGACTATAATTACTGGAAGACTTCCTGTATTTTAGGGTATTGTTTTGCTCTGAACATCTTTAATATGGTTTCTTTGTGCCTTTTGGCTGTAGTCCTGCATTTACAGCTTTTCTTCCATTCTGATGTCATTCCATTAATCATTTACCCAGTGGTGTTTCTGCACATTTCTGTGGAAAATCTAGACATATTCCTGATCTAGCAGTACTTAAATGAACTTTTTTGTGCCGAGGTTATGTAAATCCTTCTAGATGAATGCAAATCATCCTTTTCTGCCAGAATGAAACTCTGGACAAAGCTGATCATTGATCTGAATCTGGCGCGGTCCCTGCTTTGTTCTTGTTGCTCATTCATAGTGAAATGCAAGGTACAAATGTAAGTAGCCAAACTGCTTGAATGGATAACTTGTAGTTTTTAAGTAATGTGCAGATGTGCTCGACCTTAGCTGCTGATTTGCCAGTCACTTGCTAATTATGTTTTTCAAGACTTAGATGAATAATTGAGGTAGAATACCTGTGGGGTTTAATACAGGATGGGAAATGTAGGATACGTAGGAATGTTCTGCTCTGCTGTCATTGTCTAAAGAAAAGATCAGTTAGGATCTGAGACAGGAGAATGTCTATTTGTGACAGACATTCAGCGTGTTGAGACAGTAGTATGGAGTGGAACAGTGATGTTGGGCAAGTGGGATGCATTTGGAGTTGTAACTTTAGGAAGGTTAAAATGTTTTCAAAGTACTTTTATGCTAAATGTGATTTAGGTAATTTAGGTGCTGGCCCTTCTGCCTTTGAGAACTTTAAAGGGTAAACAAGGTAGTATAAAAGGGATTCAGCTTTCCCACAGATTACTCTGTTTGTTTATTTTCTCCCACTTCTTTGCAATCATTATTTCTGGGAATAGTCTTCTTAAGACTGCAGTATGATTTCTGGCAGTTACAAGGTGTTTCTCTAAAGCTTGTAATTCACAATTTCTGGAGGCTGACATAATAGCCTACAGCTCAGCTCTGGCAGATGCAGCAGAGGAGATCTTTCCAAGATGCTAGTCAGATGTCATCATTGAAAGTTATGCCCTTTCATTTCTTTTATGGGTAATTTTATAAATCTCAGTGATGAGCTTGGTTTTTCCAAGGAAACTCTTGTTTTGTGCTGCTACTTCTCGCTTTTCCTTTTTAATCAAGGGTGCAAGTGGGAGAAAAGAGGCAAAGCCAGCATGAGACATTCTTTTTTTCCAAACAGTAAGAGGCACAGGGGAGTGTGTGGTGGTTTGGTTTGGTTTTCCCTTCTCCTTCCCTAAGGTTGCTGCATTACTGTATGGCTGACAGAAACCTGAAACTTGGCTTGAGGTCACTGGACACAGAACGTGTGTAGTTCACACAGGTGATACCTGCTCTGTGCATGGTACTTATGCAGGAGACCACGTTTTGAACAGGACTGCTTGTGTGCCAAGATGGTGTGGAGAATTAGAAAGGTGTAGTAATTAGTGTTGATCAGAGGTGGAATTGGCAAAATCTAGAACTGATTGGAGCCCCAGATTTGCAGGTACTTGCCTGGATGTCCCATCAAAAGGGATTTTAAGTTTCTGCTTTAAGCCGAGAGAAACAAACTTGCCATTCTTCCAAGTAAAACAAGGTTTACAAACCCAGTGCCATAGAATAAGGGCTTGTGGTTGCACAGTGTGACGTGATTCCCCGTGAAATCTTGGGTGATGCTTGAGGTACTCACTAGTCACGTCAGAGAAGCCTCTGCCAGAGTGACAGAAACAGCAAGCTGGTTTTTGTGTTAGACCAGTCAGAAGAATGGAAAAGGCACAGGGTAGAGAGTGTGTCACCTATCTCAGATGAATAGCAGCAAAGATGAGGTAGGTTGATTAAGTCAATTTAAAAGCTCAAGTTCAGTCTACAGGGGTTTCATAAATTTAATCTGAGCTACTAAGCCAACTTATTCTGTCTGTCTTGCTATTTTTTGACGTCTGATTATAGACAGTTCTACTTCTGCGTGTCTAGCTGGACCAGTTGAAGGAATTACCACTTCCACAGCTAAAGCATTGTTGCTAATTGTGTGAACGCTCTTCATCCCCTCTAGGGCTAAGTAATACAGATTTTAAAAAACTTAAACTACTCCAGCTAGATGTCCAAGGAAAGTCTGTCTAGATCATAAGCTAGGAAATTATTTTCCATTTTTCTCTCTGTTCTAGTTAGGTTAGAAGACAGTGAAGTGGGACCTGTTTCACAAGGATATTTCTTCCCACAAGTAGTAACATTTTGGTTTTGAATGTTGTTCTTATTCGCAATCCTTTGATTGAAAAAGTAGTAACCATTGTGTATTATTTGTAAATCTTCACAAATTGGTAACATCTGCAGATTTCATATGTTGATGAATTTCCTTTAGTTAGCTGTGCCTTGTTTTTCCAGTGAGATTGAGAAACTGAGTATTATCCACAGGTCTGTGTTCCCTCAGTGGTAATCAACAGCCTACATAGCTCACTCTGTTTAGAAGAACTTTCTAAACAGCTGATTGCTGTGACCATAGGCTACATCACTTCCTTCTGATGCTCCGTTATAGTGAGTATCACAGTCACTTGAGTGCGATTGGGCTGTAATCCAGGTGGAAATTTCATGCCTATGTTTTGTTTCCATAATGTCTGGAACCTATATCCTGTTTTCCTCAGTTTTCTGGAGTAGTTTCTCTCAGATTTTAGTTTTGTATCTTGGATTCCCAAATCCTCTTCGTTACAATTGTGGAGTACCATTTTTGTGTCTAGTATTAAACATAGAAAGCCATTATAAAATTTGGTAAGTTAAAAATTAAATCCTATCTTACTGGAGCTCATGAAACAAAATAAAGATTAATTTTTTTTATCACAACCTTATTTTTGTTGTATTTTTCCAGTTACTAGTTGTCCAAGTGAATGCTTAGCTAATGAGGGATGTGCAGGGTACTTGGCCAGTGTTAGTAATAAATTACTGAAATCCCCCTGAAAAGTGGCAGTATTTGCTCTTCTTGATAAACCCAATGAGGAGATTGTGATAGAACTTCCCTGCTCAAAGCAGGATTTTTTTTCTGGATGGTGTAAAGTTACCATCTATGAAAGGGAGATTGTACTGCTGCACGTACAAAGCCAGAATAAAGCCTAGTGCTTGCAAAATCATTTCTTTGCTTGCTCAAAGTACTCTGCAAACTGAACACAGGATTTGAGTCACTGAAGCCTGAAACTTGCATCTTTTGTTGGCATTAAGTTCCTCTGCCATTTCTGGTTAAACTACACAGCTAAAATACGGTGTGGTGATTTTTAACAGGAATATGATGAGGAATGGGCTAAAAAAATACAGAGTGAGAAATTTCGATGGCACAACTCTCAGTGGCTGGAGATGGTGGAGAGTCGGCAGATGGATGACAGTGAGCAGTATCTGTACGGTGACGATCCTATTGAGCCCTACATCCATGAAGGAGATATTCTGGAAAGACCGGACCTCTACTACAATGCAGGTAAGGCAGCCTATATTAGTGTTCGGGACTGGGACTGCCACCTCTCTGTTTGGAACAAGAGCTTGGCTTGGGGCTGTAGAGAGAATCCACTGACTTAAACCAGCAGGACAGTCACCCTGTTGGGTCAGTGGGAGCAGAACTTAGGCATGCTAGCCAGGGATGGGCTGCTTCTCGTTAGGATGTTCATGATCTTGATCTTGATCTTATCAAGTGTTACAGGTTTGCCGAGATATGAGTAGACCTATCTCAGAGAGCTATTGGACCATAACAACTGATTTGAATAAAGGTGGCCCAGCCTGGTTCCTCACACCTGCCTCTTGTGTCCATAGCTGCTTTGCTTTGCAAACACAAACCTTTTCTCATCCCTGTTAAATTCACAGCTGGGGATTTGTTGCTGAATGTTCTTCCACCTCCTGTGTTAGTGCTGTAATGGAATTTTTATTGCAGATCTTGATGAAAGACTTCAGTGGAGCTACATCAAACTTGAAGGTTCCTTAGCAGAGGCAATCATTCCATGACTTTCAGACAGTCTACTTGTATGATTTTTGCTGTTGTATGTCTAGGGGAGCACGTGGATCTCATATTTAAAAACTTTTTTGGGGGATTCTCATATGAAAAAGTTTTATTCCTTGATAATTGGAGTAATTTTTAAGTAACAAGAATAATTTGATGTTGGTTTTGGGTTTTGTTTTTGGTAGGGTTTTCTTGTATTGTTTTCTTCTGTTTTTTTGTTTGTTTGTTTGTGGTTTGGTTGTTTTTTTTTTAAGAAGTCATGCTTTTATTTGAGATTGAACATAATGCATTTTCCAAAGAAAAAAGACATTTTTCATTATTTTGCTCAATCCTGTTAGGAGGTCAAAATGACAGTGTCTTGGGAGATCACAAATGGAATCTGTCTTGTCCCTCATCCTTCCATACAAACTAAGAAAATACAAGTTGCTCTACTGTATTAAGACACTTATGTGTCTAGTCCAATATTGTCAGCCGTTTCAGAGGAAGGTTCAAAAAAAAACTCTGCAGGAGACAATCATGAAATAATTTGCCCACCGGATAAATGTCTTCATAACTTTTCATAACTAGGAGTTGGCTTATGCTCTCAAACTTGTGGTTTTATATCCTTTTTAAACTCCTGGAAGATTGTATGCTCATGGATGGTTTTTTTTTGTTGTTGCGTCGTTTGGTTGGTTTTTTGGTTTTGTTTTTTTAATTGCTGGGTTCAAGTCTGTGGTTTCTTATTTTCCATATAAGTGTCCGGTCCTTTGCGATGAAGCATGAGTCACAAAACTCTGACGCTGGATGAATTTGCAAAAATAGTAATAAGAAAAACAAGACCACTAATCCCCATAAGCTTTACTTGTAGCTGCTGTGAGAAAATAAATGCACAAGATCTTAGCTTCATTAAAATAATTCCTCTCAAGGGATATCAGAATTTAGGGATTCTTTTTCTTCTCCTTTTGATTACATATGTCAGCCATAACAACTTGCCTTTTGATTGGTATGATTTTGCCTTTTGAATCCTGTAGCTTTATCTTGCTCTACTCAACTACAAAGCTGCCCGGTACCAGAGTCTTCTATTACATCAAGTCTCCTTCAGGCTTCCTCAGTTAAAGATGTGCCAGCATGTCTGCTGTAGTCTCCCCTTTACAGGTCTTAATAATAAACCTTTGCTTATTTCCCAGGGCCATTTCTTTTCCTCATAATATAGGATAGAGAAGCAGTGGTAACAGTAACACTGAATTTCCTGGCTTTTAATCATTTGCATTACAGGCTTAATGGTATTTGAACAAAGATTGTTGTGTTGGAATTGATATTTGACCGGGAAGGAGAGGCTGATTTCAAATGATAGGTTCTGCAGATGTTTGAAAAGTGCTTTTGTTTTTAAAGCTATGAGAGTAGATGATTATATTCAAGGTACAGATTCACTTCTCAGGTTCCTTCTGACAAGTGCCAGTAATGGTGTGCTTCTGAAGTCTGCTAGATTTATACTTCTGAGATGTGTCCAGAGAAGACATAATATTCCTTTGAAATGGCTACAGATTATTGTACCAGTTGGAGTAGGTATTTGGGTTTTTGAAGGATAGAGCATTACGTAGTCAAAAAATTTCAATCTTAATTATGCAGCCTGAAATCAAATGCTTGTATTTCAATTTGATAATTTTAGACATGACTTCGACTGATGGATTATGCTTAATACAAGTCCTCCTCTAGCCCATAATAGTTCTTGAGTTCACTGATGGCAAGATGAGCTCCTTTTTGCAATGATATACCAACAACTCCCTTGTATAGTAATTTAAACGTGCATGAAGAACTACCTACAATCTCTGCAGATACCTTCATGAGCTCAATGTCTCCTGTGCTCTGAAAGTACATAACCTTAACTTATGTTGAAACATACATAACAACAGATGTCCTTTAACTGTGTAATCACATTATCTGCAGCTGATGCTATCCATGTGCTTTCATTTTCCTCTAAATTCATGTGAGCCATAACTCTGAGTGTTATGGTTTGAATGTTAGCACTCTTGACTGAAGACACTTTAAGTAGTGGTAGCTCTAGCCTCAGAGTTAAAATGCAGTGTGTTCTTTATCAGTATAAAGATAGATGTTATTTTTAAGCCTGTCTGCTTTCAAATAAATATTAATCAAACCTGACTGTCTAAAATACACATTCACTGAATTTGATTGGTTTTGGTCTGAAGTACTGCAGATATAACAGTGATTATGTTCCCTCTTATTTCTTTTCTGTGAAAAATAGACTAGATGGTGAGATAGGAAAACCTGCCACAAGTGTTAATAATAGCTGTTTCAACTTCCCTTCCTCTTTGGCCAGTTCACACCCACAGGATAACACAGGGCACTTCCGTCTCGCTGGACATGCTGAAAGACCGTGGTATTGATCTGTGCCAGATTACTTGCTCATCAAGTAATACTCTTTCCCATCCTGTACACATATGTGTACAGTTAGAATATAGCCATGTACAGCTATCTTACGCTGTTAAATGCAGGCTGATCATAGCTCACATTTTTCATTTACAATCTGTTGTGTTGTACTCGGTCACTTTCCCATGAGGTATTATCTTCTAAATGAATCTCTGTAGCACCTCATCAAATGCCCGTTAGAAATCTAGATCTGTCAATTCTATTCCTTTTATCATTTGTCACTATGTTATCTTCAAAAAACATCAGGTAAATTCATAAAGCACAAAGAGATTTGTTTGAATGCCTGAGTCGTCATCTCTAAGCTCTTGTGTCTGTAAGTAACTTTCCACTGCTTCCTGCACGGGCAGTTTTAGTGCTTTTGAAACCACAGAGGTTAAGCTAAGTGGCCTGTGTCTCCCTGGATCTTATCTCTCACTTTAAAGTGGAATGGCATTTGTAACTTCCTAGTCATTAGGAATCTCTGTCTCTCCTCTGTTAAACTATTAAAGTATCAGAATGAATGTACCTGTTTCTGCCCGGGTTTTATTGGGATGCTTTCTGCACTGCAAGTCTGGGATTGTTTCCATACAGTAATGGAGACAAACTGTTGTAGTCTCTGTTTTAATGAAATAGCTTGTTTTATCTGATTAGAGCCCCATACTAATGACCAAGTAAGAACTGTGCTCTTCATATTTATAAGAAATGTGTTTTGTGAATGGGGACAGGAAAGAGTTAAGCTGGGGTCAGTTCACTGACTACTTCAAAGACACTCTGAATTTACACTGATGTAACAGAGGGAATATGTTAGCCCCTGATTTTCTTCTCTTCCTTATAAAGTAAGCAGAGACTGTGAAGCCTTTAAGGAATAGTAACGACTTTACAAATGTCTGTATCTGTGTTTTAATATAAAGAAAGCAAAAGAAAGCTGTCACTTATGTTCTTGAGAAGATGTCATGTGAGAAGACTACCCTTTAAGGACAAAGCTAGCAAACATTAAAATAGGGGGAAAGGAAAGAAATAAGTTTGAAGTTGCTTTCCTGTTTTTTCATAACAACTTTTATTAAAGATGCAGTCATGAAGGGTGGAGTCTGAACAATTAATACCTTTGTTACTTTTATGCTGCTGGCCCAGATTGAGGTTTGACCCTTGGGATCACTTCCATGATGGGCCAAACAAGATGGGTCTTGATATCATGTTTGCAGGCCTGAGGAAGAAGGGGTAAGAGAATATTTATTTAGGACAGCTTTTTTCAGGGCAGTAGACTTTGCTGCATGGAGTCCCGGTGAGGTTGCTTTTGTAATTGATGTTGTGTTTCAGTGTTATTGTCACTTGATGTTACCTCCAGAAATACTGCAAGTTGCTAATGAATTCCAAAGACAAACCAACACAGATCGCATTGCCCGCTCGCCCTTCACATAGTCACTGTATCTGTTCACTTTCATAGATGGCCTGATAGCCCCTGATGGAGCAGTGAGTCCAGATTTCTTCAGTGATTACCACCTTCAGAATGGAGACCTTGTTGGGCAGCATCCTTTCTCTAGCAGGTAAATTGGTGTTTGTAAAGAATGCTTATATTTAACAATGGCTATTCAAGTTCCTTTATAGGGCTTCATTTGTGGTGTTCAACGGTTTTTGCCCTCATAGCAGTGGGAGTGATTTACACTGGAAAAGCAATTCGAATTGGTCTGAATTACATGTTTCTTTTAAGATATTAACATATGTGGTGTAATACGTTACAGCTTTCCAAAAGCTGTAGAATGGAAAAGTAAAGCTCGAGCACACAGCTAACTATGTGTTAATTACTCAAATACTATTCAGGCGTTGTTAAGAAATACCTAGTGAGAAGTACGAGATGCTGATTACATGGAAGACTTTTGTTTCCAATATTCTTAAATTGTTAAAAATAAGTTTCTCAGCTGCCAGAACTGTTTCTGTGGATTTGTTTTCCTGGGGCTGTTTTTTGGTTGGTTGTTTTTTTTTGTTTGGTTGGTGTTTTTGTTGTGTGTTGTTTTTTTTTTTTTCTCCCTTAACCTGAGAATTCCCAGGGTATTCTCAGATTACTGATGGCACACACATTGAAAATTTACTAGATGGGCAAAAGATATTGGCTTGACTTTTGAGAGATGTTTCTATGAATTTCCCCTCTGGTTGATGACCTCTCCTCCTCTGAATGTTAGCAAGCTGTTCCAGTTTGAATTTCTGAGTAGACTTCTCCCACGAGTTCACAACAGAAGAGACTAATTTCAAAGAATAAAGTCTTCATAGATCCTGCAGCATTTGGGAAATGCCTTTTATAGAGTATAAATTATGTGCATTCATTAGCAGGAAATATTTCACCTACTTCACAGTCAAGGTACAGAATTCGTTTTAACAGGGTGCTATCTTGACATGCCCAGCCTTGTGGTTGAAGTTGTTTCTTTCCAAAGGAAGAATGTTATTTTGACTACTTACAATTCTAGTCACCATTTGTAAAATATGAATCATTAACACTATGTACAGCTGAAGCAAAAAGTATTTTTCTCCCTTAATTTGGCTTCTTGTAATTGTTAAAGGGCAGTTATGCTTGTTTTTTATTCTACCTGTGATGCACCAGAAAGCTGAACATTCAAGCAAGGATAGAACAGTGACAATGTTAACAAATTAAAATAACTAGAATCCTTAGATTGGGGGGAAAAAAAAGTTGGGCTTAAGAGATGGATCCCCTTGAGAATAGGAAGTGTTTATACAGTATCCTGGTTTGAGTGAGAACAGAATAATTCTGTTCCATGATTTTACTTTACAGCTCAGCTCTTCTACCTAACTGTACTGTCTGAAGTTAGCAGTGTCTGCTGCTGGCAGTGATAACACCCCATGTTTAGAGCTACTACAAAGGATTGGTGTGCAGAGCAAGTCCACTGCTCATCTTGTGTACCACATTGGGCAGGGGGGTGCAGAAAGGCAGCACCTGCAGGGAGGAGGGGACAGGAGATGTGACACCAAACAAGGAATACCCAAGACAGGGATTCCAGCCCACACATCATATTTGGTATAAAGCTGAGGGATCACAAGGGTCTTGCGTCTCTTGGCCCACTTTGCCAGCTTTGCTGGGGTCCTCTTCTGGGTTCTTCCTTGGAGCACCAGGAGGACTCTGTCTATTCTGCNCATCTTGTGTACCACATTGGGCAGGGGGGTGCAGAAAGGCAGCACCTGCAGGGAGGAGTGGACAGGAGATGTGACACCAAACAAGGAATACCCAAGACAGGGATTCCAGCCCACACATCATATTTGGTATAAAGCTGAGGGATCACAAGGGTCTTGCGTCTCTTGGCCCACTTTGCCAGCTTTGCTGGGGTCCTCTTCTGGGTTCTTCCTTGGAGCACCAGGAGGACTCTGTCTATTCTGCCCTCAGTCCCAATCTGTGTGTTCCTGGATCCAGTACCAAAATCCAGCTCCTGAACACAGCTCCCATCTGCTGCTGGGCCACTCTGGGACTCTCCCAGTCTCTCTCTTTCATTCCCTTTCTCTTCCCCTTTGAGGAAGGAGGGAGGTTAACAGAGAGTGTCTCTTATTAGGTGTAAGGGGCTGCCCTGACCCTAAACCATGACACACAGTAAGGATCTAGTGCAGACTAGGGTATAACCCTTTGCATGGAGCCAGTGTTTGGGAAGGGGATATTGGTGCTGATGGTTTCCAAATGCACAGCCTTTGTTTCAGAGCATGCAGGTGATGGAGAAACTGAGGGAAGTATGAGCTATATGCTACTGTTGGAGTCTTACTGTGTGACTTACATTTTCAAGTTCAAAATAGACACACAACCCAGGAGATGACAGATTTCTGTATTAACCAGAACATTGTGTAGGTATGTGGTCCCAAAAGTCTTTATGCCCCCAGAGGTGGGTAAAAGGGTGTAGGGTAGAGCTTGCAGACTCCTTCGTTCCCAGTAAACTTAGAAGCTTAGACTGCTTCCCAATCAAGATGCTTTTATTCTTCTAGGAAGTTGAAAGCTGAGGGGGAAAAAAAAAAATATCTTGAGTGTCCTTGGATAGAAGTTAAAAGATCACTCAACCTCAAATATCAATTCCTTATCGCGGGGCTGTGTTAGCAAAGTGTTTTTAAATCTGATTCTAGTCTAACCAAAATGACAAGCAAAATAAATCTAGTGTATACCTAGTTAAGGGTTGGGGCAATCCCAAGTACTTATATAGGCTGGGCAGTGACTGGCTTGAGAGCAGCCCTGAAGAAAAGGACTTTACAGGGGATAGTGCTGGACAAGAAGCTCAGTGTGAGCTGTCAGTGTACGCTTGCTGCCCAGGTGGCCAATCATATCCTGGGCTGCATCAAGAGAAGCATGGCCAGCAGGTCGAGGGAGGTGATTCTCCCCCTCTGCTCCACTCCTGTGAGACCCCACCTGGAGTAAGATGTCCAGTTCTGGAGCCCCTACTACAGGAATGATATGGACACACTGGAACATGTCCAGAGAAGGGCCACAAGGATGATCAGAGGGCTGGAGCACCTTTCCTGTGAGGACAGACTGAGAGAGTTAGGGTTGTTCAGTCCAGAAAACAGAAGGCTCTGAGATTACCTTATTGTGGCCTCCCAGTATCTTAAGGGGGCCTACAAGAAAGCTAGTGAGGGACTTTTTAGTATGTTAAGTAGTGGTAGGACTAGAGGAAATGGATCAAAACTAGAGGTGGGTAGATTCAGATTAGACATTAGGAAGAAGCTCTTCACCATGAGGGTGGTGAGACACTGGAACAGGTTGCCCAGAGAGGTGGTGGAAGCCCCATCCCTGGAAATTTTTAAGACAAAGCTGGATGGGGCTTTGTGCAAGCTGATCTAGTGAGAGGTGTCCCTGCCCATGGTAGAGGGGTTGAAACTAGATGATCTTTAAGGTCCCTTCCAACCCTGACGATTCTATGATTCTAAGTTAAGTATTAGTAGGATTTTCTTTTCATGTCTTAAAGCATGAAAAGAAAGAAAATTAAGAAAAACTGCAGTTTGGCTAATGACAAACGTGGAAATTGCCTGTTGATGATAGCCTCTGTAAATGTGCAGGCTTCTCATTAGAATTGTTTTCTAGGGAGACTTTTTTCAATGTGATCGCTCCATGGTTTTATCTGCAGTCCAGACACACAGTCTAATTGGAAACAGTGTGGACTGCTGCAAATGTTCTGTCCTATTTGTAACAGAGCAGGACTGAATTGTTTGATAGAATAGATATTGGCAGTCGAGCGGCGAATCCTAGTTTTCAGATGTGTGTCATTATCGGTTTGAACTTCTTGGCGCCAGAAGTCAGGATTTCCTGATGCTTAGAGCTAATGTAAAATGCATTAGTGCTCCAAGGCATGAGCCATGGAATTGCCAGTCCCATGAGTTTGGAGAGTCAGACCCTCCCTTCTCCAAAATTTGAATTGGTGTTGGAAGGTAAAACCATACGTGCTAGAGACCCTAATTAAAAATAATAGCAGCGAGTCAAGGCTCTTTTTATGTATTATATAGTGTACATTTCATCCATACCAAAACATAATTCTAGGGTATTTTTATGCTTACAGTTTAAAGCTAACAAGAACCTTATGGCAAGGATTTATTTTTAACCAGTTCCAGCTTTTAATAAATCAAGATTTTTTTTGTTATAAAAATGGTTCATTTTTCTATTATTAATATTTGAATATGTTTTTAGAAACTTTTAATAAAAGCTGAGTTATGATTTGCATAGACAAATGGAAAGCCAGTTAATAGTAACATCTTTTATGGGTTCAAGGAGCGATGGCGTAATGATGAGTAGATGCACAGATTTGGTCTTGTTTGTTATACTTATTTTTATTTGTTAGACATTTATTTGTTGTGCCTGTGTCTTCTGGTGTTGGCCTTTTTCTATTAGGCTTTTTTATTCTATAACAGAAACAGTTGTTTGCTAAGCAGTGGGGTAAGCTCTGAAGGAGTCTTTTCTGTCAAGACCACCCTGTGAAATTTTGAGGTAGGTGACATCCATGAGCTGACTTCTTGTTACTCAACTTGGAATAACCTAATCCTTTCTTCTTCTTTCTGCTTTCCTGTGAGGAAGACTAAGGATATACATCATATCTTTAATTTCTCTGAGGTGGCTTCCTGTCCTTGTAACAAGCTTAGACTGGATCAGGACTTCCCCTTGCCTCCATAAAAGCCTATAAGAAGTCACACAGGAAGGCTCACCTTTTTAGTGCCTGCATGTCAGTGAGAAGCTGAGCTAGTGTTGGACAGTATTGGTGCCCCCAGCGTGTTACCAGGGCTTCAGTGTGTTCTGATCACCAGCCTTACATTTTGAAGACAAAAAACAGGGTCCATGGGTAGAAGTTTTCTAGGACCACAACCAAACTCAAGTCACCTTTAACATGTTCACTGTAAGCCATATTTCATAGAATGGCTTGAGTTGGAAGGGACCTTAAAGATCATCTGCTTCCAACCCCCCTGCCATGGGCAGTGACACCTCCCACTACACCAGGTTCCTCAAAACTTCATCCAGCCTGGTCTTAAAGACTTCCAGGGTACTTCATAATATCTGTGCAAGGGAGCTCAGCCCACATCAACTTTCATGTATCAGATTGTTTTAACAGTTATACTGCACTGGGCAGATAGAGAAAACCATGTGGTTCCCTGGCTGTAGGGTCTAGCAGATTCCACAGTAGTAGGATGTAGTTCTAGCAGAGGTCTGAGGCAGCCTCTGCCACTGTAGTTCCACCATGGTACATTTATGAAAATTCAGGGGACTCGGAGCAGCAGCTGTATCCAGATGTGCAATTGATGAGGTGGTTGACTTCCCGGTAACCCAGCAGGGATATCACAACCATCTCCTGTGGAGTCCCTATCCCAGCAGAGACCACTGGACCTGCATACCTAGACCTGCTGCTGCACATTCATAGGCAGGTAAGGAGGTCCTTTTTTGAAGTCAAGAATAAGGCAGGAGTTAAAAAAAGTTATTTATATGCACCTGTGCTCTCTGGGTTAGCACATGGGGTTTTTTTCTTTCCACCATAATTTTTTAAGAGGGAAACAAAGACTAATATTATCTGTAAGAACATCTATAGATCTGGTGAAATAGGTGGGCTGTCTTAGGGTTGCATTTTTCAAAGATGCTGCCTTCCCTTCATAGGATTTCTTGGACTTTCCTTTGAAGCCTAGAGTACTGACTGCAATCAAGAGTTGAGCACACTACCTTGCATGATGGATTCCTGCATCGGGATGCACAAAACAGTTTTGAAGGGAATTGTAAAAGTATCTAGCCCTAAATTCAGTTTGGAGATTTTTTTGCTATTCCAGACATATCCTGAAGCAAGCAGGGATAATTATAGTTTCTGGTACTTGTCAGCATAAAGGAGAAGCAGCATGTAAGTGAAGACCTGGAAAGTTGCCATTTTTTCTAATACTGCCACCCTTACTTTAGGGACCCAAGGCATTGTTAGAAATAGAAATGCTTTATTTCTGATAATCTAACGTGTGTGGTTTTTGCAGTTTAGAGATCTTATTTCTGGACTGTGTTCTTAGTGGAGTTGTGCATTATGTCTATAAATAGAATTATTTTAGAATATAATGTACACAGAAGCGGTGATAAAACACATAAACAGCATCCCTTGCTTTCCTCAAAGGTTTGGAGCAGAATGCAAACAGATCGTAAGGTATGTTTTCCATTCAGCAGAAAATACATGGCTAAGGAGGTTGTTTTGACAGCTTGTATCCAGGTTTTTTTCATTGGCTAGGGAAAGACTTCTGTGATTAGATTACCAGCTTTGAATCATCTTACTATCTTTCAGAAGCAGATGGGCATTAGGCATAGATTTGAAATTCTCATCTGTTATTAAAGTCTGTATTCAAGGCTCCTGGTTCTGATAACTCTTAATATAGAGTGAAAGTTTTATGATTGTAGCAAACAAAAAAATCCCTCACCTCTTGGCTAATGTGATGACAGCTTAGTGTCTGAGCTGCAAGGGATAAAGACCAGCTGAAAGCCATCTTCAAGAGTCTATGGTCATTTATCAAATTTTAATCACCTTCCAGAGACTAATTACTTATGAAACAAACATAATGGTGATGGTTAAGTAAGAAAGATATCAACAGTATTTTTCTTAGTCTTTGGGGAAGAGACCACTTTTTAACCTTTACCAGCTATAACTAGACAATGGTATAAACTTGAAATGCAAAAGCCAGTTCTTCGTTAATATCTTCATAAGAGTTCCCAAATCCTCTCTGTCTGTAGCTTTAGAAAGATGAATAGTTCAGAATGCTGGAGCTAACTAAAACTTTTTTTTTTCTTCCTGCTGAAGTTTTCTCCAGCACAGAATCCTTTAACCTCATTATAAAATGGAGCAAAGCTGCCATTGCACAATCTTCGTTTTCACTGAGACAAGGCGTTTCTGTGTGTGCTCTTCCCGGCGTGTGCACTCACATCTCCTCTCAACAGAGAGCTGATTGAAGCTTCTTCCCAGGAAGCAGTGAGGTTTGGCATGTCAAACAAAGCCAGTTTTATGGGGTGACAGTCTGTCTCTGTCCTTGGTGGAACATCTTTCCTCTTGCCTGGATTTACAGCCTAAGACTGTAGCTGCATTTCTTCTTTTTGCCATGGCAGGTCATTGTGATATTTTGTGAGCTAAGTGTATGGAGCCAGGATCTTGCAGGCTGCTCTGTGTTGACTTCAGCTAAGCTGAGTCTGTTGTTGGCAAGCATAGGCATGCATAACCACACTGTTGGGTCCTGAGTTGATGGAAACTGTGTTCACGTGGGCTTCAGTAACTTAATACGTGGCTGTAGGTCCTGGTAGGAGCACAGGAGAGAGACTGTTCTGTGGGTAGCTTATCTATAGATCAGCAAAGTCACGTGTGCTGTCTGCATGTGCTGGTAGTCCACAGTAAAAGGCAAGAATAGTCATATCCACAGTCGCCTTTTGCGTGGGTACCCTGATGAAAATCAAACAGGAATTTTCGTCCGGTAAAGACCTAGGTCTCAGTGGCCTTCCCTTCCTGTTGAGTCCCGCAATGTGGTGTGAACTCCTAGACCTGAGTCGCAGCTCAGTAGCTCCTCTTGAGGTCAGTTACAGAACTGCATGAATGCGGGCTCTTTTTGTGAACGTTTTTCAAAATCTTTTTAAATGGTTGTACCTGTAATTTCTCTTCATACAGATCTTCATCTTCAGTTAGATTTGTTAAAAGCAGTCATATGTTGTACTTCTCAAGCACCGATGTTAGGATTTCGTATCTCTCTTGCTTCAGGCTTTTAATCCCTACAAGGTATCTCCCTGATACAAAGAATCTCCTTCCTAAGGAGAGGACCAAAGGGGTTGGTGGCCCTGATGTGGAGTATTTCTGCCTTAGGCAGCCTTTCACAGACATCAGTGGAAGAAGAAACTTTGTTTCATGGTCCTTGGAAATAATAATGTAAATAAAAAACCAGCTTCTCATGTGGGGTCTGTGGTAATAGCAGAACTTAAAAGTATCCACTGGTCTCTCATAATCATTTGAATAGAGGCAATAATACTTTCCTGTCTTTGAGGCAGACATATAATGACTCTAAAATATTTTAATTAATGGAAATAAAAACTAATAGAATGGAAATTATTATTACAATGTAGTTCCACTTTCAAGCATTTTACCTCAGTGATATTTCTTACAGTTCTGTGCATTACTTTTTTCCATACTTAAACTGTATTTTAAAACCAAAACCAAACATTGTTTTTCCTTTGCAACTTGTTCAGCAGACTTGTACTCAGCTTCTACCATTTGGACACTATTTAATTTGCATTTCCCAAGAGAATCGAATTAAGTTTTATTAGTAAATTGGGCCCATAACCTTGTAGGTAGGTTTTATTAGTTTATCACACATCAGGATTAGCAAATTTGTAAATCCCACTGAAATGAATTTGAAAAGGCCTTAAAGAGAAGCCCAGAACCAGTGAAGTTTATGGAGACAAATGAGGGGTTTTGTTTGTTTGTTTAGGGTGTTGGATTTAGTTTGTTTTTTTTTTCAATCCCACAAAAATGTTGTTAGTGGTAGCAGAGTCGTATCTCTTTTTATCATATATAGGCAACTAGGGCAACAGAATGTTTGGCTTTAAAGAAGTCAGGAGGATTTCAGTATATTTCTGATATGGGTTGATGTAATGGAGATAAAGCACACTGCTCGCTTGGAAAATACAGCATGTACTGACTAGTCATGCAAAACCAGCATGTAAGTTCCTTTGTGTTCATCAGTGCCTGTTCAGGTGGTACATATGCTTGGAATTAAGATCTTGCATCTAAAAGATGCAAGGAGGAGGAAGAAACTGCTGCCTTTTGGAGGGTTTTAATCACAGTCTGGGACAAGCTTATTGAAAGACTTTGCTGATTTCTTCAGATCCTGGATCGTGGCCTAAATCAAAATTCCCTGTATAGTTGTTCTACTTCAGTATTTAAATGAGTGGTGATTCCACAGCATTAATGCTTCATCGCCAAGAGCTTTTGAATGTAATCTTATATTGCTTCATGTCTGGTTCATAATAATTTGCTTCTGCACCAGTACTAAGCAAGAGTTAATTCTTTCCTTTCCCTGTGTTTTTTAGATAGTGGACATATTTCCCACTAGCAGCCACTATATTATTTTTTTCCATTCTGTCTGCTCAAAGCAGTGATTATAGTAATTAAATTCTGCAACATGATCACATCATAATCCAGTTTAGGTGTCACTGATATGTATTGGGTGAAATGATGACGCTGTTATCCTATGGACAGATACTGTAGCATTTTTGAAGGCCAGGAGTCTGACTTGTCAAGAGGAAGAATAATTTTCTCTCTGACCCATATTCATCAGTGAGATTTTTCCCAGGGTTTGGAGATCCATCCATACTATACTTCTAAAGGATTAAGGCCTAGCACTGACTGTGGTTTGGGAATATCCAGATGAAGGCAATATTCTTCATATCCAGTATTCTATATACAGCAACTTTTTTTTTTTTTATGTGCTTGGGTGTTTGTTTATTGTCTTGTTCTTAGACTTATCAGGAGAAGCTTCCAAGCGGTTCTCCTTGTATCCCTCAACATGCAGACAATGTCCACAGTGCAACACCCAGTCCTTGCCCCAAAGAGCTGATAGTCAAGACAGGCAGAGGACCAAAGACAAGAAGAGAAGTTACTCATCCAGAGTCAGGTGCCAGATCCTGGAGTAGAGCAGTGCTCTCTTGACAGCTTTCTGTGCCCCAGTGACCAGACCACACCACACTCTCCAAGGTGTGTGTGGTCCCATATCATGAAGGATCATGTTGCACTTGTTTCATTTACTGTAGGAGCTGTTTAATTGCTCTGAACAATTACACTAGTATGCTTAGAGATGAAATAGCTTGCTTGGGAATATTTTAAAGGTGACATTTTTCCAGCAAGTTGCAGATGCCATGTGGGAAGGGATTTAGCATTGAAGTTTTAATGCACTTCAGCTTTTTTAGGATATAGGATACTTGGGCCTCTTTCACTTGCAGTCACTTCTTTTACTTTTTTTATATTTTTGCTTCAGTTGCTTTTTATTTTACTGTATTCCACCTGCAGTTGGCCTCATATAACCAGCATGGTTTAGGTGACTATTAAGAATTTTAAAAGAATACCAAAATGCTATAGCAGTTAGCTCAAGTCTTTTGGAATGTCTTACCAAAAAATCCCCCAAACCTGAGTCTGTCTCTTCTGAAATATAACATTAATTAATTCCCACGTTCTGTCTGCTGCTCTTAGTCCCTCCAGATGTGCTACTAGGAATAGACTGGCTCCCTGGTTACAAGCCATCTGGGCTCTGTAAACTGATTTGCACTTATATTAAACAATAAGTGAACAGAATGCGGAAGAGTTATTAAAGCAAATGTACATTGCTTATAAATCTCAAAGTAAAATATTAAAATGTAGTAAATGGGAATGGAATGTGCAAATGAAGACCTGCTTCTTTTTAATGAGTTTAGCTGTGACCTTCTCAATTTCAACCAAAAGAAAAGAATTTTATTTTTCTCTTTAAAAAAAAAAAAGAAAAAAAAAAGAAAAGAAACTATAAAACTGCTTACAGAAGTATCTGAGACAAAAACAAGGAAATATAATGTTCTAAACTTGACTGGTCCAAACCACTCAAGCTGCTGTGACAGCTCATAAAACTGAGAGTAGTTTTTAACTGGACTCTGTTTTACATTGCCAGAGTGAATTTTCCTTGCAGGAAGTAGCCAGAAGGTTTATTTAGTTTCCAGACTGCTGCTTTGATCTTTCCATTCTGTCACTTCTCAGGTTACATAGCCCTTTTTCACTGCAGTAAATCTGCAACAGTTAATGAGAATAAAATTTCCTCCTTCTCACTGATCACATGCTGTTAAATGCCAAGCCACAGCCAGCAGCATATTTGCAGAATTCAGCTGCACTGTACAAAAACAGCACAATCAGTTTAATCTTGTTGGTTTTGTAGTTCATTTTATTGAGCTTTCCTTTTTCAAGTGACCTATTTTATCAAGACAAGTGGTTGCGAGGCCAGACCTGGAAGAAAGATTTAAAACTGTAATAAAGTGAAGGGTGTTTTGTATGCTGTCTATAAGCGTGCTCACAGGATTCAAAATTAAACCTACAATGAGGGTTTTCTAGAAGTCCTGTCTATCAGTGGGATGTTTCTTATGGTTATTATGAGAACTGAACATGCATTGCAAAGGGGTGTCTAGTATAAAAACTAATGTAACATATCAAGTTAATTTCTTGGTCAAATTGTTTTGATTCTAAAATTCAGTTCTCCAAATCTGTATTTGTCAGCTTCAGTCATTCGGGTATGATGACTGAATCAGCTTTTGCTCTTCCCTCTGGAAAACTGGACGAATTTTCTTTTTTTTTTAACCATGAGATTTTAAAAATATTAAGTTTAGTGACTTTATTTGCCTTATGGGTTTTGAGTGTTTTGGTTTTGTTTTCAAGACACCCTGTCCAACCTTTGGTTGGAAATGCTATTTTTCAGTCATTTAATTAAAGATGATTTTTTTTTTTTGCATGATACTGCTACTCCAGGGTTTGGAGCTCCAAGAAAACATTCCATGTCTGTATTTGTATCTGTCTTGTTCCTTACTAAATCCAAAGTTAGGCCTAAGACAAGAAGCAGTAAGAGACTAAGATTTACATCCTTCTTGGTTTACACTAAAATCATCGCTAATTTGGGATAGATTTTCACAAGATTTCACTAGAGTCCTGTGTTGATATGTAAAAGTGTTGAAATCTGGAGAATCATCTATGGTGGTAAAAAATATTTCAAGCTTATTCATCAGCAGTAATGCCCCAACTTCATTTGCTGTGTGCACTCCAGTGAACACTGCAAATCCCTTAGTAATGTTAACTTTCAGAGAAGACTTTGAAAGCTTTTATTGGCTGCAGCTGTAAGTCAAAGCAGAACAGATTTTTTTTTTTTACACTCTTCCTCCCTCCCTCCTTCCTTCCAGCATCTGGATTATCATCCACGTTGAGTTGCCTGGTTCTTGATCACTGACTAGAAGCTGCCACTTCAGGATCTGATTCCTGTTGCCTGAAGCTTCTGTAGCCAGCGTAACACTGACATTGCTGAAGCTCAGTAAGAGATGCTTGAAACCTCCCCAAGCCAGACATACGACTTGTTTAGGATTAAGGCAAGGTACTTTTCAATTTACAGAGTGGACAGAAATACTTTGGACTGTGCAAAGAGAGAGGGGGAGGAAAAGACATCTTGGTTTTTATTGCCTGCTCTTCAAGGGTTATTTGTTTTAGTCCTTACATTCATTTCTTAAAAAATAATTATCTAATCAGTGGGTTTGGCCAGTTGTTGAGCCAGCAGAGCAAGAGATGTTTGTCAGTCTTAAAATGGAAAGTCAGAACTGTTGGTTTCCATTCCAGCCCTGACTGTGCGCTTGACCTTTTAACAAATCCTCTAGAGAATAGCCGGGAAACTCCCTGTCCGTGTGGCAGAGCTGTGAGCAGCCCAGGTGAGGGTGTGCGAGGGAATTTATCCTGATGTCCTTCAAAGAAACAAGATGTAAGAAACAACGTGAGTTCAGGAGTTGCTCTTTTGCCCTGGCTGTATTCTGTATCAATTGCTTTTTTAACCAAGCAGAAACAGTCTCTTTTTTCCTCTTTGAGAGATGTTACAGAATGAGTGTTTTCTTTCTACATCAGTCTAATTTGAGTCTTCTCATTACTGTAGTCCCTTGCTGTCTTTAATGTCTGGGGTGTTTTTTCTTTCAATACTTCAGTGGGAAATTGAGGTCATGGAGAAAAGAAGCAACTTGTCCAGGATCACACAGCAGGTAACTGACAGAGCAAGAAATTGACCCCAGATCCCAGGCTGCTTTCACAGAGCAGGGATGGCAAACTCTACAGCTTTCAAGCAGGGCTCTTACTGAATTTGGCTAAGCCTGATCATTTGTTTGTAGTTCAGTACTTTCTTACTCTTCAGTTGGGGAATATACATATGGGGGGTTTTGTTGTTTTTTTTTTTTTTTTT
>VWZY01002896.1:271046-283964 GCA_013399075.1 Chloroceryle aenea
TTTAAATGATGCTTCCACACCAGTGAATTTTGGCATCCTTAGTGCTTGGTGCATAGCTGGAGCCTGACACAGAAGACTCAGTGCTCATTTCTCCACAATTGTCAGAGTTGCATTTGTTTATAATTAAATGGCAGAAACAGCAGTATTGTGCTGAGATACAACTGGGCACCAAGTCCAGAAGTAACTGGAAACTTTAAGTCATTAAATGCACTGAAGAAAGCTGGATCACATGGAAGGAGAGACATGATCATATCCATAAAAGCTGTATCATGATGCACAAGGGAGCTGAAGTAGCATTACCCAGGTTCATTCTGACATTTTCTGTCTTTTGAGCAGATACAGGATTACTATTTAAGGAACACTCATATTCAGTGCGAAAGTAGAGATGGACTTGGTGTTTGATGCAGTGTGCCCAGTAACAGTCCCTGTTGCAAAACTCCATCCCCGCTTGAGGGAGGGAAAGCATGGGGGGAGGAGGAAAAAAAAAAAACCACACCAAAAAACAACCCCCAAAAAAACTTCACATACAGGGGAGAAAAAGTTGGGGCCATAAGAGGCAGAATTTAAGAGACTTGTGGTTTATAGTTTAACGTCATTACCAGTAGTGGAAGAATCTACAGTTACAGGACATTATATAAAGAAACATTGTTTTTTCTAAGGCTTCTCAGCTGTATGCTGTTTCTTTATAACCCATGGTTTGTGCTTTACTCTGAAGGACAGAAAATTTATGGTCAGTGAGGCAAAACCAGAGGTAGCTGGCACCTAGAAGTAAATAGGATCATCTTCTCAATGGCTAGATTCTGAGCAAGGGAAAAAGAAACCAGCCATTTGCCACTTTGTGATTTCCCCCTCTCCCTCCCCCCTGTCCTGTATTCTCACTGAATCCTCACTGTACAGTGGGACAAGGCCTGGATGCCCCCAGCTCCCCCTGCCTTTCCCTACCCTGGTCTCCATGCAGGGGAAACCTGGGGAAGGGAGGGAGGGAGCTGCAGCGTTCGCTGACCAGTCTACTATTTGGCAGTACAGGATGGTAACTGTACTGTATCACACCAACAGTGCTGTCACACACGAGTAGATTCACAGAAGGGAAACATTAGGACTTTGAGGATGTGCTGCACAAAATGCTGAATGCCTGCCTGGGGTGAGGTTGGAGGATGTTTTGAGAGTGAAGACAGTGGGCTTTAGAAACAATAATGTAAGGTGTGTAAAGGGAGAAGGTACAGAGGAAGCAAAGGGGTTACTATGAACTGCACTGGTGTCAGGCTTCTGAAAGATGCTGAGAAACTTTCTGGTGGAAACCCCATTCTCTGATGGTCGGGAGGAGTTTTGCAAAGCTGCAGGCATGATCAGTGGCAGCAAGAAGAGGGTGCCCTGTGTAAACAAGGGCTGCATATTTATGCCTACAAATAAACCATCTCAGCAACTCACTTGAGAGCGTGGAGGACTTCATGTGTGTTTCTTTCATTAGTGTTTGGTAGGGTTGCTGATGAGAGCTGTAAGTAGTGTTTGCTTGGCCTTACTAAAGTCAGAGGACCTAGTGAATTATAAATTTATGGATTTTGGAATTTTTTTATAAAATAGATTTTCGTTTTAATAAAATTACATCCCCAGTGAGTAGCTGAGAGCCTCTCGGACATGAAGCTGGTATAAGCCTTGTTGATGCAGAGTAAGCAGGAAGGATTGGCAGGAATTTAGAACAGATTTAGAATGAAAAGAAATGTAGCTGAAATCATGGCTCAGGTAGAAGCATCATCTGTGTTTAGCTTGAATTTCATTGTCAGTGTGCAGTGATTGCAGGATGCTTTAATTTTGGGTTACCAGCCATGAAACTGATATGCAGAAAAGGATGAAATTTGGGCCCTAAAGAGTAAGCTAAACTGATATTTCACCCTCTAAGGTGAAGGCTTCTCCTGGGCCACCTTTGCCTGCACAGGCAGTCATAGTCTTTTACCCTGCAGTCTGGTACAGTTCTTGCCATATGGCTTCATGCCTCTTCCATGAGCATGCAGGTCTGTTTCCCAAGCAGTGTTTCTTGCTGGGATTGCGCCAAGATCCATGCATCCTACCAGGGGATTTCCAGTTGGGCTTCAAGGGGTTAGTTTTGACCAAGAATTTTCCTAGTGAGCCAGGGATCACCTTTCTGGAGGCCCTGCTTATGTCGGAGGAATTAGTACCCGTTTTAGAGCAACTTGTCAGCACCAGCATCAGGAACAGTGTGAACACTGGTGTGGACAGGCTCAGGTGTCTATCACATCAGGAAGGCTTACAGAAAGCAGCCCTGCTCTGTGGTCAGACTGCACCTGGGTGCTAACTACCCTACTTCAGACCAAGCTCAAGAACCTCTCTTCCTGGGCCGTGTGGACTCCTGAGCAGCGCAGATACCTGAGTGGGAAGCCCAGCAGAGGGTTGCTGGCAGACTGCTCCTCATCCAAGCCTGCCAAGTCTGCCAGATGTACCACAAAGCCTATCTGGTCGCTGAGGCTCCGGGTGCAGGGAGGAGTTAAGGAAAGTCAGTGTTTTGTGGACGCAGCAGGAGACTGGCTGGCATTTCCTGCTGTGAGGGGGGATGCATTTTAAATTACATCAGGGCACCTAGGATCCTAGATGGGCATATTAATTTGGACTTCATGAATCAGAGTAAGTATCAGTATAAGCAGAACTGTTAAGAAATCTCTCCTCACTCATGCACATCAGGAACGTTTTCCTCTTCAGCATGTGTTCTTCAGTACCCCAGCAGTACAAGCAAATTGGAAAGTTCAGCTGTCATTTGGGGAAGGTCATAGATCACACTAGCAGCCTGAGTAATCCAAGAGGTTTTAAGTATCATAGCATTTAGTTTAAAGTGAAATTTGCTCTGACAGGGGCTGGCAGACCAATAGGAAAAAGAAATATTTGTGCTTGGAGAAGTGCATGTGTAGAGACCGTGAGTATAACTGATGGCTGGAAGTGATTTCAGTCTAAAAAAAACAAATCATTAAGAGAGTGCATAGGGGTAAAATACACAGTTCATATTTTAAAGGGTCTCAAAATGAACCAGCAACTGAGGTTAGCAGTACATAGTAATTAACTGTGCTGTTCACTGTTTAACTCCATCAGCCCCAGGCGTGGTGGTAAACTTTTTGCACAAGAAAACAGTTGTGCTTTGATGGCATGGTTAGCAGGCGCCTGTCTCTGTGCACACGCGTGCAATTTTGAGAGACAAAACTGCTTTAAATAACTTGCAGATTAAGGCAGCAGCATAAGTCATTTATCTGAGTCGCTCCTTGTGGTGGGGTGTGATCCGTAGCTGCTACCCAGCTACAGGGATTGCTTGCACCTCTGCTGGGTTTGTAGTTGAACAGGGCTGACTAACGGGAGGAAAAAGTACTGATTTGGGGATGAGCATTGTTGTCTCGATGGCATAATTGTGTCCCTAACTTTGGGAAGTCGGGCTGATGCTTTCTCTGAGCTTCCCTGTAGATGCTGTATAGATAAGGCCAACAAGACATTTTTTCCTGGGAGCAAGTTTTGAAGTTGGTTGCTGGTATAAATCTAAGAACACGTGGCACGAATCATGAGTTCAGGCCAATCATTACCCTACGAGTGTTTACAGTCAAAAAGCTACCATCTTTCCTGGCTCTGCCCTTCTGCTGTTCTTGGCAGAAGTGGCACAGATTCATCAGGACCCCTGTCTCCACCTTTGTAGGCTATGCCTGCAGAGTCATTGCCCTTGGCTTGCCAGCCTCGTGCGTAAGCCGGACTTCAGCCTACAGATGCGTGTTTGCTGTTTTGTTGCCCTGCCACTCGTTTACCTCCTGGGTTCAATGGCCTTTGCTTCAGCTAAAAGAACAAGCTTCTTGCTATGGGCTGCCAGTGCAAACAATCAAACCGGCAAAGCTGGTGTGTTTCAAGAGCACTAACATGTAAAAGTGAAGTTAACTTTTTTTTGAAGCATGGACAAGTGTTCATTTACTTAAGAGAAATATTTAGATAGGAGAGAGTGGTGATTTGATCAAGGTGTTTTAATGTGATTTTCTGTTCCTTTCTTTTTTTTTTTTCCCAGCTGTCCAAAGCAGTTATCAGCTGATCCATCTCTTCCACTTTTCTTCAGGACACTAACATATGTCTAAACCATTTGGAAATAACCAATACTCCTCAAAATTTAAACTCTAGGGATATTTACCTAATTACTAACACATTTATAAAAAAATATATAAAAAAAATGATTTGCTGAGAATGTGATTGAAACCATATTTTCCTTGCTCTCGTTATCAATTTAAATACATTTAAAAGTTCTTCGAGGATTACTGAACTGAAGTAGCTGGGACGGCTTTGTCCGCAGTGATGGAGGCCCATTGCCACCTCGCGGCTCAGTGTCGCCACTGCACCTCGCCACCCAACCCGGGGTCATATAACAGAGTGACGAAGAGAGACTGCAGGATCAGGAGAAACCTTATTTCCATGCAAGAGTCAAGGCCTGCTTCAGAACAGGAGTCTCGCGGTGCTGTGTTTGTGGTGTCCCTCTCTGCTGGCTGGCTGCTGTTCTTCCCTCTGCAAGCCAAGGCACGGCCTCTACAACGAGCTTGACTTGCAGTCAGCAGCCTCCATGCCTGCAGGACCCGCAGCCACCAGCATCCAGAGCCTGGTCACTCGCCTACACCATCGTCCCAGAATGAAGTTTTCTGTAGTAATCAGAAATGCAAAGGGCACCTATTCTGCCATACTAACAATAAAACCAACGCAGTCACAACTCATGCTGCTGCAGTCACGGGAAAACCACCCACAACATTGGAAGATAAACCCAGAAAAGTGTTTTCTGCTAAAGTATCTTTGCATTATAAATGAACCATAGATGCTTTAAGGATCTTTGGAAAAAAACAATGGAATTCCTGAGTTTAAAGGTAGCCTTCAAGGGTCCCGCCTCTCTGTAGTGTTATGCATGCGTGGTATCACGGGCAACTTCTAGTAGCACAACAAAACTGGACTTTGCACTTCCAAATCCCACTATGACCTCATTTAGTGTGTTATTTACTCGTAGTACTAACAGCACTGAAGAGCTCTTTTAATTCGCACCGTTTTACAGTAGTTGAGTTCAACTTGTTTGTTTTCTGCACTGCCAAACAGCTCAGTTGGCTTCATGCTAGGTCCTCGTTGGCTTGCTCGGAAGAGCTGTGTGGGCTGTATTCAAAAAGCTCTACCTAACGGCAGCCAGCGGGACGTCTGTCTGATCCCTTTGCATTCTGCAAAGTAACAGTGGTAGAAGCACTGAGGTGAGGGCAGGGTTTGGTGTTTCTGGAGATGAGAGTTAGGTTACAAAGTAACAGGATTTCTTTTAATCCCTTGTTTCGGGAGTTTTTTAAAGCTTCAAGCCTGCTACTGAGAAAGCCGTTGCTTGCCAGGTACAAAGGAAGGACCTGGAGAAGGTGCCTCAGAGGTCACCAGTTAATTTCATAATGGGCTTGGAACAGACTAATAGGACTTTGGAGTGGCTACAGGAAGGAATGGGTGGCCAGAGGAAGGTGTGGAGCCAAAGGCATGTGTTCATGTGGCTTTGTACCGCTACAGGCTACACCATGGCTACTCTGCTGTGCTGGAGAGACTGATGAGCCTTTAAGGTCAGACTGATGGCTCTCGTATGTGTTACGAGACAGGCATTGCCAGCTCAAACACAGGCAGGTGTGAAAATAGCAAAGCAACTTCAGGGCACTGCATTTCTCAAGATAATTCACGTGAAAAGAATGATTT
Organism: Chloroceryle aenea; assembly: GCA_013399075.1. Taxonomy (NCBI): domain Eukaryota; kingdom Metazoa; phylum Chordata; class Aves; order Coraciiformes; family Cerylidae; genus Chloroceryle; species Chloroceryle aenea. Next base: position 276,771 of record VWZY01002896.1, read on the forward strand.
TCTCTGCAGTTTGGCTTGTTGGCTGTGTCCACTCTCAGAGGGGAGAGCTCAGCTTCAGGCCTTCCACCTTCACCTGATTGTCAGAATACACTGCGAGAGAACTAGTTTTGAGAAACCAAACATCAAGGATCCTTTTCTAGGACCTTGCAGAGGCACAATTTGAGGAAAGTGTCTTTACAAGGACAGAACGAGGGACTTGGTCCCCCAGCACTTCAGCTGAGCCCTTTCAGTCCAACCGATTCAGCAGTGCCAGTTTTTTTGTGCAGCCAGGGCCTGAGGCCCACCCATTGTACATCTTCTAGATGGGTCATTCTTTCCCAGCCTGGACTGTTGCATAACCCATGTTCCATATGTATAATTGGCAGTAATGAGGTTCAGCTTTTCCCCACTCCAAAAGCACTTTGGTTCTTTGTGTTTTGACAGTCTTCAGAGGAGAAGTTCAATTCCTTTCAATGCATCTTTAGTCAGATAATAAATCAGAACCCTTTTCCATTTGTCCTTCTACTGAAGTGGAAGTTAAGAAGTGCCATAACTATGAGCAGGCAGTAATCCAGTGTCTTAGGCAATGCTCATTTTTCCTCTACCTCCTGCATGAGAGTTATTGTTGAGCATGAAATATGTGCCACTTTTCCCTAAGCAGTTTTTGTGCTTTAGTATCCAGTTCATTGCTGTGGGATGTTTTTAGGTGTAAAAGATGCCGTTCTATATGAAAAATGAATTATTCTGTCTCATTAGTACACAGCCTTTCAGTATATGATGAATTCTTCTGCCATTTGGCTGTCAATCTTATATCCCACCAGAAACATTGTCCTTTGCTGAACTGTGTTGCTGTGCCAGATAATTCTCACTTTCTTATTTCTAGCTGGTATTTTCCCAGGAGCTTCAGAAATGTACTGAAGGAAGAACGTTTTTCAGATGTGCCGTGTAGGGCAGGATTACCGGCGGGCTTTGCAGGAAGCATGCTTGAAGCCTTTCCTGAAATACCTGTTAACTTTGGTGTACAAAGAGAGAAACTGAGTCATAGAAGTGCTTTGCCAGTCAATCCATAAAAGGCTAGAAGAGAAAACTTCTGTCTCTCTGGGGAAATCTGTTTGACCTAAAAGCCTTTTATCCACAGGAGTTGTGTTGATTTCTCTGCAACCTTTCTTTTCCCTCTGAGGAAAGAAGAGACAGAGCAGTGCAGGCCAGAAGGGGAAGATGCCTTGCTAAGTCACCTCACAATTATCTCTGAGGCAGGAAGAGTTGGGGACACCAGCACTAGCATGCCTTCTCTGCGTACAAAACTCCACAGTTTCTCTCCTCTTTTTGCAGCATGGGAGTTGATGGATTTGGTCAATCACCAGGGGTGCCAGGCCGTCCAGCAACTGCATATGGATACCGCCCGGATGAACCTTACTACTACAGCTACGGAGCACGATAAAAGAGCCCTCTCTGCAGTCCAGGATGCTGCTGCCTGCTCTGGAGGAATCAGTGCGTGGGTAGCCAGCAGTAGATCTGTCCCTTGGTAATGCATGATTGTACCACAACGGGTCTATCGTTATTTACCCTTTGGTGTGTGTAGCTCCAGCTAAACGTAGCCTTTCTAAGTCCAGTGTTTTAGTGACAGTGTTTACTTCTCAGTTGCTCTTTATTATCATTTTTGTACAGTATTTGCTCTGTGACTTGAAAGCAAGAATTGGAAAGCTACTGGACTGGAAAGTCTCACGTTATGTATATTAAGCTACTAATTTAATTTCTATTAAATATAAAAACCTGTGTGGTCAGCAGTGGTGAGTGTGTTTCTAACCAATGCTTAGTTTGTTTTACAAGGCATTTAAGAAGACTGCTTCATGCGAAGTGTGTTTAACGTGGACTGTTTCCTTCTAACACTTAAGTAACAGGCACACTGTTAAGCCCCAGAATCTCCTGGCACTGCCCTTGCGCATAGTTACCAAAGTCCAGTCCTGGGTCCAAAGACTTTAATAATGGAAAGATGGCACAGATTTGCTTCCCTGGAGCTTCAAACATTTACAATCTAGTTTAAATGCTTAAAACCACTTAAAATTAGAAACTGTGGTACAACAGAATTCCTTTATTAAAATCCTTATTGGAGTTCGGTGGGCTGAGAGGAGAGAGCCACATCCTGAGGACTAGCAAGAGGAAAAAAAAATACTGTGAGTTGGTTCAGAATCCAGATTCAGAGCCTTTTCCCCAGCTTCCCCATCCTGAAATACAAATGCGTCCCGTCCTCCTTGTTCACGGGGCTTAAGTCAAATCTAAGGACGGATCACTGACTTAAACAGACAACAGACTTGCACCAGGGGCTGATACTGCTAAACCAGTAGCCAGTAGTCCTGTAAGACTGGTGTGTATGTGCTAGGAAGGAGATCTTCAAAGGTATGGGGTTCTTCAGGAAGTTGACAGACTATTTGTCTTATACTTTAAAAATATTTTGAATCGAGTTTATTTTGAAACCTTTCTTTATCTTATAAAGCGTGCAGGTACTTTATGCACACCCTTACTCCCTGCGTTTCGTGCTGCGTGACTGGAAGTGATTCTAAAATTAGACACGGTATTTCTTAACCAGTTTTCAGCCTCCTCCCTGTGCTGGCTTCACGTTCATGGCGCTGCTTACTGGAGGTAGGTGGAAGAACAGCATTGCCAAGATTAGCTACTATTGATTCAAAGAGTTTTCTGTGTGACTTTTAACTAGTTCTTAAGCAGTTTCTTAGAAAATACAAGATTTTATGAGAAACACTGCAGAAAACTTGAATTAAACTTGCATGTTTCCAGCGTCATACCTTTCTAGATTGTATTAGTCTAAGCTCCCACTTTATCTACCCAGCAGTTGCGCCACATTTAGCCAAAAGCTTTCAGATATTTTTATAGTTATAGCTGTGAGAGAAATTACCCGAACTGCATATTCAGACACAGGCTTTTCTTTGGAGGCTGGCACTCACTCATCGGTCTTTTCCAGAAAAGTAGTGTGAAGTTATTTAAAGCAGTTGCCCTTCTCATGGAATGTGTTTTGAGGGGGGGAAGTAAAAATGAAGTAGGTCCTTAGAGTATGTGCAAAGTATCAATGAAACTGAAGGAGCCTTTAATTGGAAGCTTCAGGTTAACGAGGAACTAGAGCTAAGCTTCAGCAAACGGGTGGGTGTCTGTAATTGTAATACAGTTGTGACCATGCTGAGAATAAATGGCAGTGGAAAAATCCCTGGCTGCATTTTTAGTATTCAGTGTTAGGAGTTTATGAGAAAAGAATAAAAGATCAAGTATTTGTAGCTTTGCCTGGCAGCAGCTAAGAGAAGAACATCATTTATCTGCAAGCAGAGCTTGGTAAAAATTACTCAGCACTTAGTAGCCTGCGGACAGAGCCTGCTAGCCAAGATGAAAACCAGCTGTGCCGCTGTACTCTCTGAGGCAGGAGAGGCTGATTTTCCCTTTAATTACAGCTCCTGAGCCAGAAAGGGGGGAAAGATATGAGCACATAGACTTTTCAATCTATATCACATTTCCTGTGGGTGTCAGAGGGAGACTGCAGACTCTGACCTGGAGAGTAACTTTTTAATTATCTGTATTTATGGATTCAGTCCCTGAGTACGGTATCCTGCATAAAACGGGCTGAGGACGGATCTGCTTTCTTTTAGCAGCTTCTACAAATTTTGTCCTTTCCTTCTTTCCCTACAGCAGCAATCCCTAACCATCCCAGGAGCATCCTCTTTCCCAGTCTGCTGCTAATTAACTAATGAGTTTGGTTAGGCAGGTATTTTAGATCTAATTAGGCTATAAAGTTAATAGCACAATGAAATAAGCACAGGCTGAGAAGTTCACAGGTCTGTTTGCCATTATTTGGGCTTTCTGCAGATGTAGACTATCATTTCAGAGAGCAATCTACTTATTGCAACAGCCTAAAATCTTGGTTTAAATTGTTATTTGTACCACGCTTGTATGTAGGAGCTTACTAGGGCAACAGGGGGTGGGGAAAAGCAAAAGTAAACAAATATCCTTGGCCTAGAGAGCTTATGAAGGACCCAATTCAAAGTCTTTTAAATATCGGAGTGTGCCTGGAGCTGTCTGGTAACAGTTTGACATGTGCATTTCATTCTGAAGTAAGACTGCTGTGATTCTGTTTAATTTAATCCACTCTGGGTTAAACGAAACAGGAACAAGATGTATCTTCTTCTGGAATAAGCAGGACAAGCTCTGTTTAGATACAAGAGATTTCAATCCCCTCTGGCAGGTTCTTTAATGGAATTCCTGTAATATGCCACTGGAAAGCTCAGCTGTCCACTCTTCATGGGAGAAGGCTGAGAATAACTACAGCTGTCACACCTTCCATGGTCATCCGCAAGAAAAATAAAATACAGTGAAGCTGACTTACTGGCAACTTCCCTTGCAGCTGTCAGCCCTTAGAGTTGTTCTCATCTGCTCATTTTTTATTTACAAGGTTAAGGAGAGAGCTCAGAGGTAACCAGAGTGGTCCTGGAGCTGCCTGCCCCTGTGGGCAGTGGCAGCCAGCACTGTACTGGACATTAGTTCATGGGTAGAAGGTGATGTTTGCAACCAGTCAGTCTGGAAACCCACTCGAGTGAAAACATGGACTTTTCTGGAGTTAATACGTTGGGGTCCCTGCCCTCTAAAAAGAGAAGCCTGTGAGCTCAATAAGAAACTGAGTACTTAAACATGCTTAGCAGCAAAAAGCTCCTGTCTTGTCGTTATAGCTAACATGACTTAGCAGCAGGAAGACATGGCTAGGATGAGGGGCAATGAATGGATTTAAGCTCAAGCACAGGAAGCTCCACCCCAACATGAGAGAGAACTTTACCGTAAGGGTTACAGAGCACTGGAATAGACTCCCCAGAGAGGTTGTGGAGTCTCCTTCTCTGGAGACTTTCAAGACCTGTCTGGATGTATTTCTGAGTGATCTGCCCTAGTTTTGGTCCTGCTCTGGCAGGGGCGTTGGACTTGATGATCTGAGGTCCCTTCCAGCCCCTACTATTCTGTGATCATTGGAAAAGACATGGGCTGCAGTTCAGGTGGTTCTGGGAGCACCATCCCCCCCCAGCCCTGTTTCTCCCCTCTGCCTTATGCAGAGGCCCTGTGGCCTGGAAAAGAAAGAGCTGGGGAACGCTCCTCCAGTGCAGATAGTGACCATACCAGAGTCTTCTGGACAAAGCTCCCCAGCTGTCCCTGCAGGCTCTATTCCACAGAAGTGCTTATTGCTCCCTCCTCTACAGTTACTACCCTTCCGTCTTCACTATGCCAATCTTTTGTGTCCTGTCAACCTAACCCAGTTACAAACCTAATGAGGCACTTGCTAAGAGCTCAGTAATCCTGCTAGTTCCCTGTTTACTCTTTCTTCAGCCCTTGAAAGAGAAGGGAGGGGGTTCTCACCTACCTCACTAGGTCCTGAGTTACTCTCTGGAGGAGCCTATGCTGGCCGTGCTGAGGACAGGTATCTGCAAAGGTTGAAGGACAGAAGCCCAGCTCATGTGTTTGCACAGCACCAAGTACAACAGGGCCCTGAGCAGGGTGCTTGCCTCAGTACCTCTTTGGAGTAAACAATGACCTCACATGGGAAAAGCTGATCAAGGGAAGGAGCACTTCCCATGAAGGCCACCCAGCAAATACACCATAAATGATGCAGAGCAGCCAAGGTTTGATTTTCTTTCCGGAGAGCTGTATGAATTACACCACAGCCTGAAGCTGCAGCCAAAAGCTCCGAGTAGAAAACAGTTGTTGCTTATTAAGAACTTTTTTGTCTTTATCTGGCCTTGTTCAGGTCTTCTACACTTCTGCCTTTTCCCTACCCCAACCCCATACAAAGCACATCACTTAAGACAAAATCCACACTTAAGACCTTGAATAACTGGTGAGGAATGCCCACAGTTCCCCTTATTCTGCACTTTGGGGGCAGGGTCTTTTGGCACAACCATCCCATTTGGGCCAAAGACTTTAGATCTTTTTTACCTTTGAAAGAGGGAGGTGGCACATCTGAGCTTCACTTTAGTTTCTGTTCCTGTATGCATTGTGTTACCCCATAATATGTGACATACTTTGCCTCACATGCTGTGTATGAGCCATTCCACTTTTCTAACCCTCATCCTCCCATCATCTTTCTCCTCTGTTTGAAGAGATCCAGATTGTCTAGCTGCCAATACATCCCTTTGCCAGAGGAGCAGACTCTCCTCCCAGCTTTGTGCCCTTTTGCTAACCCTGATGTGGCAGTTTATGGACCTCTCAGTGCGCAGTGGTAGAGGAAAGCTTTCCTCAGGGCCTGACTGAACAGGTCATGAAGTTCAACTGAACAGTCTTGAGAGTGGATCTGAGGGGGCTCCTTCCATGCAGGTACCTCTGGCTTTGTTGTGCTGAAGAGACACAAATGAGCATCAACAAGCCTCTGGCCAGCAGACTTGTGTCCCTGGGAGCCTGCACTGTCCCTGCTCAGGGCATGGCTTTGCTAGTAAAGGGGGTGGGGGGAGGGAGTGTTATCACTAAATATGCTCTACAAAGCTCATGCCAGATTTGACAGCACAGAATTTAATGCAGATGCAACCGTTGGAGTTCAGTTACTACAGAAAGCCAAGGAGTTAGTGCAGCTTAGACCACCTTTGTTAAAAACACGGCCATTGCCATTAAATCTTTGTCTAGACGAGGCCACAGGTATGAGGTGTGCTGCTGGACCCCCCTCGCTCTAAGCGTTAGGTTCAAAATGACTGAGCAAACCACATCCTAATGCCCTGGCGCTGCATGAAACTGGAATAACACTGGCGATATGAAAATAGCGTGTGAAAAGCCCAGACCTCCCACCGCACTGTAGTAATTCCTTTCAACGTTTATTCCGCTGTCCAAAATACTCAGATGAAATGTCTCCCTGGAGTCACTTTACTCTGCGGCACAGAGAGCAATTAGTTTTAATGGCATTAACTGGATCTCCTTATGATGCGCGAGTTACAGCACCGGAGCGAGGCGCGGGGTGCCGCCTTGGACAGACCACCTGCCTTGCGCTCACCCCGTCACCCGCCCCTCGTTGAGGCCGGTGGGGAAGCTATCGCTGGATTCCCCCTGGTGCTGGTGTGGGGGCTGAGCGGGGAGGCTCTGGGAGAAAATTAGCTCACTAAAGGCGGCCGCAGTACCTTCCAGGGAAGGAGACGCGTGTTCCCCAAGCGCCCGAGACCCATCAGTCGCAGGCGGCACAGCTCGTTTGACACC
>VWZY01002896.1:284233-318587 GCA_013399075.1 Chloroceryle aenea
CTGAAATGCACGCTCCGTCCCCGTGCCTGGTGTCCAGCGTGGAACTGTCTTTCGGGTGCAATAAAATCCCACTTCTTTTCCCAGAGAAGCTGTTGCCTCCTACTTACCCACCGCCCACGTCCCTGGCACTGCTTGCACAAGGTGCCCGCTGGAGGTTGGCAGTTGCCATCTTGGGAAATCTCTGCCTTTGGGAGCAAAGCTCCTGTCACCTCGGACTGCAGCTTCTAGGAGGCTCTGCCGGCCTGGGAGGTGGTGGGCCAAGTGAGCAGAAAACCCGGAGCTGCCTCAGTCTTTGCTGTGGAGTGACAGGGCTTACTTAGGGTCTGTTTATCAAGTGGGAAACTCATATGCGCTGTGTTCGCACTCCACAAAGAAGCTGAAGTGAAATTCCAGCTCTAGCACTGTTTACGGTAGCCAACCCAAATTGTTCTGAACTACCAGCCACTTTGGGTTTCCCTGCTGGGTTCTTCTCCATCTCAAGGTGCACGGTGTGTTACATCTAATGTTCACAATTACAATTTATTGAAAATAAGATACTAAAGGGTTCTGATGTAGGTGATACTGTTAACCCACAAAACTTACATGGTCCTTACACAGTGTAGTTGTATTACAGATGGTTTATTTTAGCATCAGAAGAGTTCTTCCCTGGGTTTGAGCCACACCTAGGTATACACTTTTCTGAATGCTTCTGCCTGATGGAGTTTCAGTAGCCAACGTGTCTCAGAGTGCTGTGAAAAAAAAATAGAAACCAAGTGATAGTTTCATAAAGCTGATGGGTTCCTGAAAAGCGTGGCCTGTGGTTCTGCAGGCTGCTGTTGCCACTTGGTTGTTGGAAGCTGCTTGCTCTGTGGTGCTTGGCATTTGATACCAAGAGGTGCTGGGCTTATCCTGAGAGGTGGTTACCTGAAGTGGGGGATGCTCCGTTGGAGCTGATTGTTCAGTAGGTCTCAGTTAATTGAATGAGACTGATTTTACAGTATCTTTGAACTGTGGACAGCTCTGAAGGCAAATTTGTAACGGGTACATCTGTATGTATTTGGATAAATGCGAGGCGCTAGGTCAGCTCAGATGCTTTCAGCTGTCCTGTGCAGAATCTGCTGAGAACTAATTCCTGTAGAGCCAGGAAACAAAGCGGAGCTGAAAAGAGCAGAGAAGGCAGGTAAACAGGCTCAGATGAACCCAGGAGGAGCAGCTGGTGCCGCAGCACACGGGTGGGGAAGGTTAATCTGGGGTGAGAACCAGAGCAGAGCTCCCAGGGACTGGCTGAGACCAATCTCCATCTTGGGGCAGCCTGAATCCTTCTGTGCCGAGGAGTTCAGACCAAAGTTGGTTTTGGGAAGGGGTGTAATTGCTGCATTTTATTTCCTTTTCCCCTGTTCACCCCTCTGTGTAATGCTGGGAAGCTGCAGTTTAGATTTCTATAGCTTTAGTTCTTAAAGGACACGTCAAAGAAATTGTCACTGAAAAGGTTCAGGCTCATCCCTGATGCTAGAGGGGAGAGTGAAGTTGCGTATTTTGTTGTTAATTCAGTGTTAGATGAGAGGTGGATCTGGACACAGAAGCTCAACTGAAAAAATACTCCAGCATCTCAGTCTGTAGTGGATGTTACACACTCTGGAGGGTTAAGGTCTGTTCACGTCAAACAGTTAAGAGCTGTAATGTGTTCTGGTTCCTGTATCTAGAGCTGTAACTGCCTGCTTGTTACAGACCAGTTAGCTAACAGAGGCCATTGAATGATGTGTGATTAAGGATTTGTATGAAGTCTGTTAAAGAGGCAGCGTTTTGCTCTTTCCCGGTGGTCTTGTCACTGGTGGGTTGTTGTGCCACTGGCATATTTACCTTTAATAACAGCATCAGTCCATAATATATTTAAATATAGCACACTTTGGGGAAAGGAAAGGCAAATCATTCGGATAACTAATTGTTAACTGAAGCAGTGGAAAGAAGCCAGGGAACCATAACAGACCATCTTTCTCACTCTTAAAAGGCCCCCAGTGCTGTTGACCTCAGAGCTCCTGGGAGGGCTTGAGCTAGAGACACAGGAGAGGGACCAGAGCAGCAGCTTTGCTGGAAGGGGAGCTGAGGGACAGCTCAGGGAGCTGAGGGACTCCTGTGTTGTCCTCCTGAAGCACCAAGTCGTGGCTGAAAACAGCCACTGTGAAGCGATTCTTCAGTTGCAGAAAATGCCTAGGGGTGGGCAGGTTTCTTCCCCCGCTTTTCCTGAAAACAGGTTTCACTCTCTCCTTTTCTCCTTGCTAAAGATCATTTGCTAACTTCTGTATTCAGCCCAGTGTTCAGAGTCTCGCCTGCAGGCCGTGATCACAAGCCTGATTACAGAGCATATGCTCGGTCAGGGCTTTCTAAAAGAGCCTCTGCAATCAGCGTGTTTGTTTTACTGGTTTTGTGTGCAAGGAAGCAGCACAAAAATCTGTCAGTCTCTTCCTGACGGAGGCTGTGGGAGGAAGGAAGAGTTGGCAGGCAGATGGAATATTTGTCATATGGAGAGAAGGTAACTGGGGGTGAAAAACACGCTGCTGGGGGAGTTCACCTGCCTGTTGCTTCACTGAGATCCTCTGTGGCTTGGAGAAGTGAGGAATGGCTGCTTTTAAGAAGGCCGGGAGTTCCCTGTGCCCTGTGGCAGTGGCAATCCCAGTGCCTAACTGCTGGCTGGGCTTAATCTGAATTAAACATCAGGAGTATGTGTCTGCGTGGAGTTGGTGGGTCCTGGTTTTGGTCGCCAGGTCAAGGACTGGTTGTGAATGCTATACTGGCCCTTCATCTGTGTGTCAGAGCTGGTGATGGTGACGCAGATGCCAGCCCAGTTGTAGCTCCCGCAGCTTGAGAGCAGCTCACTTGCTGATCCGAACCCTTCTGCGGATGTTTCGTTTCCTTTACAACATAAATGATGGGGATTTTGTTCTCTTCCTTAAACTGAAGGAGAGGATACTGGCAAGAGGAGGTTCTTCATGGCTGACTCATGCTTTTCAGAAAATGCTCCGAAGGTGAACTGGACAGTGCCCGCCGGAACTAAATCTGTCTGAAAAAGTCTCCTTCGCCCAAAGGCCTGTTTGTCGCCAAGGAGGAACCTCTACAGCGGCCACACTCTGCAAGTGATGGGCTCAGAGAACAGCGCTCTAAAGAGCTACGTGCTGGAAGAGCCGCCATTCACGCTGCCAACTGGACACACGATTTATCCAGCCGTGCTGCAAGATGGCAAGCTTGCTTCGGTCTTTGTGTACAAACGAGAGAATGAAGATAAGGTCAATAAAGCTGCCAAGGTACCGTAGACAGTGTACCTGGGACAGCCTTGTCAGAGCAGTCCCTCCTTTTTCTTGGAGGGGTGGGAGTCAGTTAGCAAGGGACAAACCCTTGGGGAGTAAGGGCAGGAGCAAAGATTGAAGGTGACCCTGGCTGCAGACATATGCTATGCAGGAGGAAGAAGGGCTCTACACAGTGCCATCCATGGTGGGAAGCGATGTTCTGATGGCAATACCTGCATTCATATGCAGCCTACTGGTCTCCTCCTGCAGATCTAAGTCAGTGAGTCTTTCTTGGGTGGACCCTACCCAAAATACCGTGTTTATTCTGTGTCTTTAGATGCACCATAGAGGGTTCTGCAGTGAGTGAGTGAGTGCTGAATGCGTGGTGAGGAGCAAGGATGGGCTGTCTAAATTCAAGCAGAAAATACGATTAAAAGTACAAGGCTCAGCTCTGCAGTGAAAAGAGATGCTGGGATGAGATTTAACAGATGTCTTTGTTTCTGGAAGCACCTGAAAACCTTGCGCCACCCTTGCCTTCTGCGCTTCCTCTCCTGTACTGTGGAAGCAAATGGGATCCACCTGGTTACAGAACGTGTGAAGCCTTTGGAGATGGTCCTGGAGACGCTCTCGTCTGCAGAGGTCTGTGCAGGGATCTATGATGTGTTGCTGGCGCTCATCTTCCTCCATGACAGGGTAAGTACCACTGGCAGCAGTCTTCAGGCTTTGGTGGGAGACGGGTGGAATGTGACAGGAGAGTGTTGTTCCTGGATGACTGTCTCATTCGTGCTTCCTCACAGAGCGCCAGACCCACGCTTCATGGTTCTTTTAGGCCAAAACTGCTAAAATCATTGGCTGCTTTGTAGGAGGAGGGGTAATTGAAAATAATGTGAGCCTTCTAAGTAAGGGGGATGTTCTCTGCTCGTTAATTGACATCTGCTTGCAGTGCTTCTTACCCTTTAGGGAAATGGGATTGCTCAGCCTTGGTGTTTATTTACAGCTGTTGCCATGTATCATGGATCGGTGTCACCGCTCCCCTGTTTTGGCATTGTGTGTTTGTCCAGGACTGTGGTTAAATCCCAGCTCAGACTGTAGCTGTTGAGCTTTGTGATCATAGCTGGAGGTCTTCTCTGAATTTACATTTGCATTTGCATTGCAAGGGCTGTGACAATTAGAGATTTGTCTGCTCTAAAACCCAATACCTGCTAGTCACCTACAAAATCCTGAAGGACCTTTAGAATTCTGTGCCTTTTGGCTTCTTTTCCTCAGCAACTCACAGTGCCTAATTAGTTCTGATTAAGTTTTGAAAACTTCATCAATCCCCAATCTGTTATCTTTTTTTTTTTTTCCCTATAGGGAAACCTAACACATAACAACGTCTGTTTATCGTCTGTGTTTGTAAGTGAGGATGGGCACTGGAAGCTGGGAGGAATGGAAATAGTCTGTAACTTCAGTGAAGCCACCCCAGAGGTAAGAGCCAAGCAAAGCACACCTTCTGATGCTCAGGAGATGGCTCCTGGCCTGCAGAAGCTGGCCACCTATGGATGTGAAGGGCCAAGTTCTTCCAGTTACCCAAATTTACTATTAAGTGTGTTGGCTCCCTTCTAGCTCTGACCCGAATCTTTGCTCTGGGAGCCCCTTAACTATAAACTCCAAGGTCTGCACAAACAGAAGCTGTTTCCTCATTAGCCAAAAAGCAGCTGCTGGCTGGAGGGTAGCTTAAGACTGCGGAGAGTGAGAAATTTTTTCTCCTCTGAACTCATTTAAAAACAAACTGGGAAAAAAGGCTTCTGTGTGAAGCAGGAGTATCCAGATTGAAATGAATCAACATGAAACATAATTTAAATGACTCCTTAGCTTTTGGTGCTGGCATCTTCAGTGCCTGTTACTGGTCTTAGAAAAATCCCTGGTGTGATTTTTTTGCTGCACATTGTGCAGTCATTGCTGCACCGTGTGGCACTGTGTGCTAGACATGTATTGTCTTTTCTCCCAGAGGATCCACAAATCCTTCCCCATCTGCACTGAGTGTTCCTGACGTGCACCACCTTTCAGAAGGGATCAGGCAGATTGGCAACCGATGTGTGTGGTGGTGCACAACAGTGCAAAGGGCACAACAGTAAAATATGGCTGCTAAAGCTCATGAAATCCATTCCTCATCCGGATGGATCATGCAGGATGACAGGACAGAGGACTGAAGGGATGAGCTGGCTGTGATGCCTTCAGGTTTCTTTCTGTCAGCTTGGTTCTTCACACCCAGACCATTTGTACTTCCCCTTGGGACAGGGCAAAGCACAGCCTGCCCTGGGTGCCAGCTGAAGGGGCTGGGGCAAGCTTCTGCCACCTGCTCAGCCCTGGTGCACAGGGACAAGAGTCTGCTGCTTGGCACAGGCAAGTGATCCAGGCAGCTCACGTCTCCCCTCTTCTCCTTCCAGTTCCTCTGTCATGTCAAGTCGGTACGAGACCAGTTGTGCATCCCTTGTGAGGAGATGGTGAGTAACAACACCTGCTGCATGGACAGACTTCTTGCTGGCAGCAATTAAAAGTGCCATGTTTGGGGAATAGTTTTCATCCACATGTTTTATTTCCTTATGCCTGGATGGGAGGAAGGGACTATTGGATAATATCTGAGATTTGCTCTCTTCCTTTTTTATCCCCAGTTCCATCCCATCCCTGGTTGGAAATGGTGCTGGGCACAGGGAAGTGAAATGCTGAATGAGGAGCAGTGGGGCAGGGGGTTCTCACAGTGTTTTTCAAACTGTTTGAAAGCATTCAGGATGCTTCTGAATTGCCAAAACTTCGCAAAATGACACAGAGTAGTTGCTGAGGTTGCTCTGTGTGACACGGTCATGTAGCTCTCCTAACAGCCCATTTTCCACTTGTTAGTCACCTCGTATCTATCCATTAAGCATCCTGTGAGCTGCTTATGCTAAAGGTGCACTCTTCCTCTCTCTAATTAACACGTTTCCATAGAAATGCTGAAAGCTGTTGACCTGTAATTGCTTCTTGCATTCACTGGGGAGCTGTTTCATTTTGATGTCGTTGCTCCTTTGGGTTATAAATTCCTTGGAGGAGTTTTTTTAGCATTATTGTACTTGTAGTGGAGCTTTGGTGCCACAAAAAGAATTGGAGAGTGTATATGGCAGTGGGTAGGAACAGAATCATGGAAACTACCCAGTATTTCATAACCTTCTGCTTTGCTGATCTTTTTGGTTTTGTTTTCAGTCTGCAGATTTCAAAATTCTGCCCACCAGCTATGGGCACGCGAGGGACGCTTACGCATTTGGGACAATGGTTGAAAATCTCCTAACAGTCCTAAATGATCAGGGTAAGGGATGACACGTGACACAGGCCTCTGTGGCTTATTCCTTGTGTGCGTCGAGCCATTTGCCTTTTGCTGCAGCTGGCAAATGTGCCACAGGTTCAGTGGCCGTCCGTGTTCTTTGCGTTTGCTACCTTAAAACACAGACTTTGGTTTCCCGTTTTCCCTTTTTACTGCATTTGATGTGTCATCTGTGGCTGGAGGTCTCCACCGTGTGTAACATCAGCACTTCCAAATCTGCTCTGCAGCAGACAGGGGCTTGCTTGGTCCTGCCCCACTAATTGCTTCATCAAGGGTTAGGGACATGGGCATGTGGATGTTGGTACCGCAGCTGAGCAGGGGCTGCTGCCTCATAGCAGAAGGGGAGCAAGAAGCTTCTTGGGAAGCCAGTAGCACTCCTTGGTGCTCCAACAGCCAAGCAGTTTAGGAAAACAAATGGAAATGTGGCTTTCCTTTTCTTTAGAGACAGATGTGAGTGATTTTTCTATCAAATGGAGCTAAAATTAAGTTTTGGGGAGGATGAGCTACTCCTGAGCGTAGCTTGTTCAGAGTTGAGAGAGAAATCTAACTCGAGTTCTCTGGATTTCAGTTTCAGCAGATATTCTCTCCAGCTTTCAGCAAACCTTGCACTGTACACTGCTGAACCCAGATCCAAAGTGTCGCCCATCGCTGTCCAGCTTATTGTCTCACGAGTTCTTCAGGTAAGGAAAGGAATCTCTGCCTCTCTCGGCATGTCTTGATACTGCTGAATTCTGCCTTGCACTTGTGTTAATTTTATGAATATGTGTTGCTTCTCAGATGGGAAGCATGGGCTTAATCCCTCCCTCTTGCAGGGATCTTTGACAGAGATTCCTTAATTTAAGAAAGCATTGTCAGCCTTCCAGACAAGGTGCTGAGCCACAAGTGGTGACAGCAGCCTGTCCCCTAGTCACACGCAGTCAGTTGGATCTCCCTGAGCTCACAGGAGGTGGTGGGAAGTGCTCTAGTAAATAAAATCATTAGTGCTGCTGCTGGAGCAAAAGCAGGCTCTGAGATAATCCACGCAGAGCTGTGTCTGCTGTCACCTGAGTGCTTTTCTGGATGGTGGCACTTCATTCTTCTCATTGCCCTGGTCACATGGTCAGACGTGGCTGATGCTGCGTTGCCCATATCTCCTTGTGAACTGGTGACTTCAAAGTGCAGCACTATGAAGGTGCAGCTTTCGGTAGCTGGTCACAGCTCCATGCTGGTGTTCTTGCCCCACCAGCATTTGACTTGTCTCCCTCTGTCTACTTCTCTCTGCTAAATGAAGGACAAGGATTTGTCATCTCGTAGTTGTGGGTGATTTAAGCATCATTAAGGATCACGCTTAACAGCCTACATTTTTGTGCTTAGGAATGATTTTCTGGAAGTTGTGAATTTTCTGAAGACCTTAACACTAAAGTCTGAGGAGGAAAAAACAGAATTTTTCAAGTAAGTGAAGGAACTATAATCTGGAAACTTATTTCAGAAAATCTTCTGCCAAATAGGATTGTAGGTAGTTCCTCAGGTTGCAGATTGTGATTGCTTTGGCAGAACACTGTTTGCTCTGTAATATTTTGAACCAAAATATTTGGTATAAGTATTTTGATTTGCACAAAGTCAAACTCTGTGACTTAAAAAGCCCAACCCATTCTCTTGTTTGCCACCTCTAAGATGTACTAGATGGAAGTGGTTTCAAAATGGGATTCCCCTTCCCTTGTGTGCGGTGGGCAGAACAACCTTTTCTCAAGCACTAGGAAAATTCTTGTGATGCACCAGGTCTTAGGGTGAGAGGACAGTTGTCTTCTGCAGCTTTAACTCTGTAGCACTTCACAGGAGAAACCAGCTATGAGACAGTTTGTGGCACAGCAGAGGGCAGCTTCTCAGCAGGGGAAGCTTTCGTGTGCCAGCCGCAGGTGCAGCTGTGATTCTGGATGTGTTGGTGACAGACTGGGATCCGGATGCTGGGGTTTTACAGGGTGTGTCTTCTGGCTCCTGTTCTTCGTTATCTTTGTGTGAAAGCCTCAGGCAGGAGCAGCCTTGTCTTCCTAGGTCAGAGTGCACACAGAACAAGAGGAGATGAGGCAGACACAGAAAGAGGGGAAAGGGATACTAAGGGAAGCAGCCGTGAATGCACGGATGGCTGCCTTGATACCAATTGCTCTCTCCTGGAACACAGATTCCTGCTGGACAGGGTGGCTGGCTTGTCAGAGGAGCTGATAGCATCACGGCTGGTGCCACTTCTACTCAATCAGCTCGTGTTTGCTGAGCCTGTAGCTGTCAAGAGTTTTCTTCCTCATCTCCTGGGTCCAAAGAAAGGTGACCTTTAAATACTTTCTCTCTTCACAATTATTACTGACACATTTGGAATGAATTCGGAGTGATTGTTCCATTGAATCAAGGGAGTAGTGGTGTTGACTTAACCAGAGCAAATCCTGTAACGTACAGAACTGGACAGGACAGTTACCTGTGCTTCCCTGTTTGCAGTACTTTCCACTGCTCTGATGCTGGGAGGATAATTGAGAACTTCCTGGGCTCTTTCCCAGGTGTCACCCTGGGCTTTCCCGGTGGTTCACTGCATATCCCTCTTCTCAGCTTTCTCCTTCCCTACCTGACCTTTTTCCTTCAGCCACTGCACTGCTCCTCCTGTATGGTTGCTTAGCACCTCAGTAAGAGGTGCTTGTCTTGCTGGATCCCCAGCGATCTCTGTCCCTGCCCTTTGCCTCCCCTCTCCTCAGGTTTTTCCTAAATGGCCACTGGTGTTTCAGCCAAGCAATACCCGTCTTCTGACTTTCAGTGTTCAGAGCCTTTGCCATCAGGCAATGGCCGCTGGCAGTGCTGCCTCTCCTTCTGCCCATCTCTGACATCCCAAGCAAGCTGTGTTGGCAGCTAAGGAATCAGACCTGGCAGTGGGGTAGCACTCTAGGTCTGCTGTGATGGTTTCTCGGTGAGTAGCTATTGGGTGAGCCGTGTCTGGTTGAAGCAGCCTTTTCTCATCTTCACCTCCCTTCCCTAGAGCAAACTGGAGAGAGCCAGACCAGCTGCCTCCTGTCGCCAGCCTTGTTCCAGGCACACGTCATTCCTGTGCTGCTGAAGCTGTTTGAGGTTCATGAGGAGCACGTTCGAATGGTGTTGCTGTCCCACATTCATGCCTACGCAGAACTGTTCTCTCGGGAGGAGTTGAAAAACATCATATTGCCACAGGTTAAGGACAGCAAAACCATATGTGGTATAGCCTAGAATGTGGGATTTATACTGCTTGGGTTGGTTCTTGGCTTAAAGCTCAGATCTCAAACAGTTTGCAACCTCCTCTCTATGCAGGCCCTAACCCTTACCCTCTCCTGGTCTGGAGGACTGGTTTTGTTAAACTCGGAGCCCTCGGTCACACGCACGACTTGTGCTGACCACTGCTGGCCTGGGCTGTTGGCCTCACAGCAAGAGACTGTGTTTCTGTTCACCCTGCAGCTGTCAAGAGTGGAGAAGGCATTGGTCCCAGCTCAGGGTGCCTCAGCCTTAGGGTCTGGTGCTCACCAGGCACCACCACACTAGCTCATGATGCAAAGGGGAAGGCTGATTTAATGCTGTGGAATAATGAGCACTATCTGCTGAGAGCTGTGGGAAATTGAATGTACTGCAAATATAACATTTAAAGGGGAAAGAAGGGGCAAAGCAGGATTTTTCTGTTGGTAATGTTGTTGTGGTGCAGGTGTTGCTGGGCCTTCGAGATACCAGTGACTCCATTGTTGCGATAACGCTGCACAGCCTGGCAGTTCTCGTCTCCCTGCTCGGACCTGAAGTAGTTGTAGGTGGAGAAAGAACAAAGATCTTCAAAAGCTCTGCACCAAGTTTCATGAAAACAACCGATCTCTCTCCGGAAGGTAAACGATACGCTCGGAGTGCTTTTGGGATTCTTGCACATCCCGTCCAAGCAATGTAGGCAGAATTTCTTGGATGATTAATCTCTTACTGCTGACAAGTTAATTAAAAAAAAAAAAAGCTAATTTGCAGCTGAACTTCAATTCTGAATTGGGTGCTCTTTGCAGATAGAGAATTGCTACCAGAAGAAGAGCTATGTGAAAGTATTTTAAACTTAGGAAATACATGGAAAAAAATGTAAATCTCTTCTTCCTTTATGAATCTCCGTAAGTAGAGGAGATTAAGTGTGTGGCTGTGGAGGAAAAACTCTACTGCCCTTCTAAAGGACTTAGGTATTTAGCCAGAGAGTTGTTTAATATTCCGTCTGTCCTTTCTGTTCTTAAAAACAGTGAATCTCATCCTCTTCCCCCAATTTCTTTTCATAGATTGGAAAAGGAATACGAACTTCCCTATTTTCTCAGCTCTCAGGAGGCTTTTCAGCTAATCCAAATGAAGACAGTAGTCCCTGCACCTGCTAGATAACTTGGAACCGAGTATATTAAGGGAAAGCTTTTCTCCATATTCAAACTAAGGATGCTTATAAGCAGAGGGAGGAGTCAGCATTTGTTCTGATTTAGATGTACAGATGCCAAATGAAATGCATGCTAGAGATCAATTTCAGTATAAATGTTTTCTTCCTGGTGATGTGTGTACGGACAGCGACCACCCTTTATTAAAATCTGTGGATGGCTCATTGTATTATTCTTCTTTAATTTAGTAGACTGTAGTAAATAAACCCCTTTAGATCATATGCTAAAAGCAGGTTTATTCTTCAGAATATATTTAACTATTGACAAACTACTAGAAAACTACCTTTGTCCTCAACAGTGAGTAACAGCCTGCAAAAAGTACTGGAGACTGAAACAGGCTTAAGGTGTTTGCTGAGTCAGCTAAAAGAACGTACCTTTTATCAAGGGCACGAGTTCTGTGTGTTAATCGCAGTCCTTCCGGGTGCTGCCAGCCACGCATCTCTGGTTGCACTGGTGGCCCCAGCCTGGGCAGGTGCAGCCAGCTGGGAACAGGTGTGAGCTGCACGGAAGCAGAGGCCGTGCTGGCCCAAGCCGTGTTGTCTGAGGTGCTGGCAGCAGGGCCTCGCAGAGCTGAGGCCTGAGCTGGTGAATCACCACCACAGCTCCCCGGAATGACCTGGAATTAGGTGCTCGCTGAGCTATTGTCACTGACTCAGGGAAACAAAACCACCTTGCACAGCTTCCAGGCGTGGCCTTGTCTGCCTGCCACCTCACCTCAGGGGTGGAGCGAGGGAGGCTGCCATCACCTGCTCTTTTCCCTACGCTGCTTTGCTTATGTTGAGGCACAAAGGGGGGTCGTGTAGTTGCATGATGTAGTTCACGTGCTTACGCTGGGAATTGCCGTGTCAGCGCTGTGCCTTTGCATGAGGCAGGTAAGGGGGGAGGAAGGATGCCAAGCAGTACAGAAGCTGAGCACTTGGATCCAGCCACGTGCAGGCAGCATTTTTAAAACATCTATTCTGATCATAATCACTTTGTTCACTGTTTCTCAAAAGAACGCATCAGCAGAGACAGACCACTTACAGTTGCCCAAACTTTGTACTGGGGTGACCTGCAGATGGCAGGAACAGAGGAGCACTGTGTTACAGACAGCTCAGGAGGTGCAGCTGTTGCATTGCTGTGACAGTCTTCATCCAGTACTGCTTGTCAGGGTGGTAAATAAGAACATTCCAAGGCTGCGGGGCAGTTTCAACCAAGACTGACAGCACACCTTGTGAACCTGATGTCCTTTCTCTTCTTTTCTCCAAGCAGACTCCCCGAGTCATGTCGTAAGAAGTCAAACCTCTCAGCCCTTGAAGAACAATTCCGGTGTATTCCCTGTCACTGGAAATGTACCCATCAAGAAACTTTCTGTGCGCCAAGACAATCCCCTGCCTTTAAAAACAGGTAAAACTTTGCCCGAGCTTTTTTAGAAATCTTTTTTTAGAAATCAAGTGTCCTGCAAATGAAATGTTGCTTGAAAAGTTAATTTTTCCCATCTGCTGTTCTGAAAGAGATATGGTGAACAAAGGAAAGTAACAGTGAAGGAAGGAGAGTGTGACTGGTAACTTCCTAGGGAATAATTACTTGGGAATCTGATGTCCATGGACAGTTGGCTGGCCAGTCAGCCTTCAGGTCCCGTTTCCTTACGGCAAGTTCTCCGCTGTGCTTTTTCACCTCTTCCAGAGCTTGGCAGATAAACTACTATTTATAGATCAACTTGTTCTCTGGCCCCAGAAGCTGACTCATTTTACTCTCCTGGCCTCTTTTTCAGTCCCCTGCCAGCCTTCATTGCCCCAGGGCTTTGGAATGAACACCCTCCTTTGCAAGCAGTAAGGTGGCTGGGCTTCCTCAGGGCAGAGGAGCTATCTTCCCAGTCAGTATTACCAGCTTATTTCCATGACCAGTGCTGTCTGTGGGGTGAAGGAGGTTTGGCCACAATTGTCTCTGTACTTGCTCTCTTGACCTGAGTATGTAACACCTTTGGCTTCCACAGGCGAGAAGGACACTCGTTCCCCTCTGAATGGAATTCCTGGAGCCATTAATACACTGGAGAGCAGCAGGGCCTCTTTGACTACCTCCATAAAGCCTGCAGAGGAGTGGCCAGACTGGAGTGAGCCAGAGGAGACAGATGCTGAGAAAACTGTGAACATTCAAATTCAGCCCCAAGAGCCATGGGGCAGTGTGGGACCTTATTTTGCTAAACGTGATGTAGATGAGAAGCCTTGGGATGACTTAGAGCCCAGCAGCCCTAGTCCTGAACTGTCCTCAGGAAACTGCCTCACTGTGACACAAGCTGATCCGGTTAAAGTGCCGAGGCCTCTGTCAGGCACCCATCAACTGAGCAAAGAATTCAAAAGCCTCAGTCTGAGTCCCCCCAAGCCCTGCCCTGCAAACAACTGGAGCAATGACAAGTGGGACCACCAGGAACAAATGGAAGAAACTGTGCTGCCAAAAATGACCTTTCAAGAAAGGTTGAAGCCGTCAGAGTCTGGCCTAGGAGAAGAATTCACAATCAAAGTGAGGAGGAAACCCATGCAAGACCCTGAGCTGGACTGGTTTGCTGACATGATCCCAGACATTAAACCTTCTTCAGCTATCTTGATTTTACCTGAAGCTAGGACAGAAGCACTTGTTCCCAGTCACTCTGGCGTAGTGTCCAGCAGAGAAGGTGCCTCCCAGAATGTGCAGTTTTCATCCAAATTTGCAGCAGCTGATGTTACTGAGGTAAGAGGCTAGAAGCGACCACACGCTTGAGAGGATCATAAAGCATGTAGGCAGCACAACATGCTGTTGTAGCACCAGCTGGCTCCTCAGTCAGATGGTGGATAACCTGAGGAAGTACCAGCAGCACACCACTGTACAGTTGAGTCTTTACCTGGGAATACAAGGTGTTGAGCTCTGACTGATGTATCTTAACAGGCAGCAGGGGTAATTCAGCAGGCTGTTACTACAGCAGCAAGAGAACTGCTGTAGGAAACAGTGATGGGATGGGCTCAACTTGTACATTACTAAAGGCACTAATGAGTTCTAACACCAATTTTTAATTTGTGCTGCTGTATCCTGGGTGCAGGGACCCTGTACTATGTTAGGGAGCATCTTGGTTTGTCAGACAGGTAAAACAAGGCTGGATCCTACCTGCTGAACAGGTATGACCCCATCCACAAGCAGAAGGGGCTTTCAGGTACAGAGGATGCTCAGGCCTCAGTGTTGCTCCTGGCTCTTCCAGGAATGCCTAATAACATTGTAAATAGAGGAGTGGGGAAACCAGAACCTCTGGATTACAGGGTAAAGCTTTTTGGGTGCTTTGTTTTCATGAAAGAATAGCAGAGACATTTCTTCATTTCAGAGAACCAGGGGAGTTATAAAACTGCCTTGTAAATCCCTCTAGCCCCATCACGGGGACTCTGGAGACCAATTCTGATGCCTCAGAGGGGACGCAGTGCTGGGAGCACTGCCACCTGCACACCAAACTCCACTAGGGAATAGGTGTTGATTTCAAGTTGTTTTGCTAATTCAGCGTCACCACCAGGGTAGCCAGCAGCACAGGGACGAGAGCTGTGGATGCAAACTGAAGTTGTTTACAGCATTTGAAAAGGGAATGCTGTCATGTTACAGAAGTGCCATCATTGTGAGGTATCAACCCCATTTTTGGGATGAATGGGTCACTGTAGTGCGGTCGGTGCTGTGCAGAAGAGCTGTGTGGGGTGAGATCAAAATCATGGTGTTAGAATACAGCAGGACAACAGCTGTTTCCTCAGGGGAAAGAAATCATCTAGTTTACAGCTTACCCCGTTCTTAATGGAAAGTGGGTTTGGTACAAACGGTTCCTGCTCTGATTTTAGGAAAAATACGTAAGACTGCCTGTTAGTTTGCCCTTCTCTTGAAGGCATTTCCCATTGTAGGTATAAGTTCTTTTAAGATAGAAACCTGCAAATACTGGCACTTCATCTTTGGTCTTAAGAAGGGCTTTCAGCATTCTTGCTCTGCTGTAGAAGCAGCATGGTCTGCTGTGGCTGTGCCAAGTACACAGGTACAGTGCTGCTGCCTTAATGCTGATCATTGTCTATGATTCTAGGCTGAAGCTGCAGGCTGGGGTGAAGATGAGGAGTTGAACTGGGAAGATGATACTAACTGGTAACAGGACTGAAAGAGAGAAAGGCGCTTCATAACATGTTGGATTCTGTAAGAGAAGTTGCTGCTTCCCCAATACAATGGATAAGTACCTCAGTGCTGCTCTTGCCAGGAGGCAGGCACTTGCTGCAGCAGCCGCAAGATCCTGTGGGGCCCGAGCTCCTGCAATGGATGCTCCTCTCCGGTCTGTGCCAAAAACTGCAGGGGTGAGGCCTGCACTCGAGCAATGCGCCCAGCTCTGGTGCGTGCTACTGCTGCCAGAAAGAGGAACAGCATGAAGGGTGTGCTGGTGCTCACGTGCTACTGGATGCCAAGAGTGGTGTAAGCGATTGTTCCAGAACTCATCCCTGCTTTGAAAAACTGATGACAATAAATGAAAGTCACCCTGAGTTCCTTTGTTAATGTGCCTTTTTTTTTTTTCTCCCCAGAACAGTAAAGCCCTTAGAAATGTCTCCTTTTAACTTTTTAGCTAAGAGATTATTTTAAGATGAATGTACAATTTACTCAACTTATTTATTTCTGTTTATATAGTTCTTTCAGTGGATGGTACAAGAGGTGCTAGGAAGCATGCAGTGAAGGACCACTGAGCACAAACTGCTTAAGCACCACATTCTTTCTGCTCTTAACTGTGACCAATTAAAGATTATTTTTAAAAGATGACCGTAGCATGGAGTGGAACCAGCAGCAGAGGTATGTTCAGAGAACAGTACAGAGCCTTAAACTGTTATTCTTGAGTGTATTTTAAAATTAAGATAAAAACACTGCCTGGTCACCGGTATGTGACGGGAACAAAGGCAATTGTTGTAACAGATTCAAACATCTCATTATTCAAAATACATTCTCATGAAATGTTTACCACCATACAGTAGCTTAGAAGAGCAAGCTATGCCTTGGCAATGCACGAAGTGGCAGCTCAGATGCACAGCAGTGTCCATTAAACATAGCAGTCCTTCCAGACAGTTAATATGAAAGACAGTCCAGCGTCTCACCTCGGTTCATTCTGGCACATTAAGCGAGACCCAGCCGTACAGCAGAGCGTACCCCATCTCACAGTGTTTTCTTCTCCAGCACTCATGGTACAAAGGCATCTCTTCCCTCAGAAGAGGAGCTGAGCTATTTTATTGTCTCTCAAACCCACTGAGCACCTTACCGTACGCTGTCTCTGAGGGTGGCTAGAGCTGTATGTAGAGCCTCCAGTTTCGCTGCAAGCCAAGCAGGGGGTGACCCTTTCCGGAGCAGCAGCTTCACAGCCTCCACTGCCCCCTCCATCGTGCCTACTGCTGACTTATACTGCTCCTCAGAAGGTGGGCGACATGCTCTTTTTGCCAGTGGCTGCAGATATAAGTAAACATGAGACATCACTGAAGCGATCAGTCTTCATCCAAATGCAAGAACACCCTTAGATGGAGAAGAGCTGCAACCCGACTCCCTCATCCTGTGAGAGTTCTTGCTGCCTGGCAGACAGTACAGAGCATTCAGGTATAATATTAAGGGCCAGGAGTATACATGATCTTTCTTCTTAGAACATGGAGGGGCAGCAAGACCCTCCTGCACCTCTTCAGCTACTTCCCAGAATTGACAGAAATCAACAACAGAGCCTAAACAGTTTAAAGAAGTGCACGTACCTCTCGTGGTGACTCCAGTTCTCCATCCATTTTCATAAACTGTGCACTGCAGGTAATCCTTTCTTGCTTCACGCGCTCTGTTCGTGCTTCTGTTGTCTCTTCTAATTGCCTCGTCTAGGAAGAAAGCCCCAGGAGAGGTAACTAAACCAAGGCAGCATGACCAACCTTCATAGGCTTAGTTTGTGTGCCAGAATAGACGGGAGGGAACGAGTGATCTTAACACATGGTTCAAAGGGAATCTTAATTTCTCACACGCTCTTCTGAGCCAGAGACTGAAGTTATAGATAACTTTGGTGTAGCATCAGTAGCAGCTTGGTTTTTTTGCTAATTATCTGCTTGTCAAAACACTCTCTGATAGCCCTGCCTTAGGTTACAGCACGGTAACCACCCTGCTCTTTCCCATTGTCTGTGGGATGGCTGAAGAGCCATCTGCTCTTCAGAGAATTTTTGCTA
Organism: Chloroceryle aenea; assembly: GCA_013399075.1. Taxonomy (NCBI): domain Eukaryota; kingdom Metazoa; phylum Chordata; class Aves; order Coraciiformes; family Cerylidae; genus Chloroceryle; species Chloroceryle aenea. The sequence goes on from VWZY01002896.1 coordinate 301,446, forward strand.
ACATGCAAAAAAGACTTGAAGATGTTTCCTAAATGTTAATGTAGCTTTCAGAAACTGCTCTGAGAGAAACAGGTTAGGAAGAAGAGTGAATTATGAAATCCCTGTCTTAACAGGTAACTGCTTACAACAATAACCATGAAATAGAATCTTTTTTTGTTGTTGTTTGAGGAGAGAAAAGCAAAGCATTTAAATCCAATTCATGAAGCACTAGAAGAGTGGTGTACATAACAATGGCAGCTGTTAATTCTGCTGATTAAAGCAAGAAGATAAGTTCAAAGAGATCCCCATTAACAATTTATTTTAAACTTCATCACCATGCAGGTGTAGACATTGGCCATGTACTGCTTGTAATGGACGTTTACAACATCAGCTAAGAAAACAGTAAAATGGTTCAACCACATACTTACCTTAGCCAGGAAACTAACAACTTTGTTCTTGGTTTCTTCAGAATTCAGGCACTGAGGAACAACATCTTCATGGCTTGTTTCCTGTCAAAAATGTTGAGTAATAGTTTAGTACTTTCATAACTACAAAGGACGAGACAAAGTATTTGTGTCATTCCCTTCCCTGTTACAACCAATCTAGGCAACAAGTGCTTAATCTTCCTTCAGTTCCAGCTTAAATCACAACTGCACCAGCCCTCATTGCTTTTGATATGCAATAAATAGTATCTGTAACACTAAGATCCAAACTGGTCAGGGAAGAGCAGCAAACATTTCAGACAGAAGAATCTCTGTACAATAGAAGTTACCAGAGCCAAATGCACACATCCAGAGTTTTACTTGGCTTACCTCTGCAAAATGTGTGAATGCTTCCAGCGCATGCTGGTGAATCAGCCAGGTCTGGTCAGCTAGCAGAGAAGCAAACAAACGGGACAACTGGGGTACAACTTGCCTCTGAAAGAGGAACAGAGACCTGACAGTTCCAAAGAGTTACTTCTGCTATCTTACTATCCTGATTTATTTGTTACTACAGAATCTCTCGAAGGTCAAGGGACAGGTTTGTGAAATGCCAGACTGCTACTGCCGTGTCTGGCAAAATAAAAGACTGTAAGGGAAGCAACATGTTCTTTCTTCTTGGAGGTTCAAATGTCAGTCCTTTCTAACTGGTAAGAAGCCACAAGAAAATTAATTAACCAGGCATTTTACATGCACTTGGAATGTCTCAAAAACAAAACTGGCACAGACCACTAAGAAGTCTCCAAGACTATTACATCCTGGCATTCCTGTATGCGTTTAATGAACTGATCCTTTCTAGTTAAACAAGTAGCATATCTTGCTACTTGTCAAGAGTAGTGAAGATTATTTCACTAATGCCACAGTTTTATTTACCTGTGCTTCTTGTGGTATAAACACCTTTCCCATAGAAGACAGAAAATCCACCATTGCTAGGCGAACGTGATCTGGGGGATCCAGCTGGAAAAGGGAAGACTGCAGGGCAAATACCTGCAGAAAACAAACCCCAGCAAAGCTCCATCAACCAGGCTGTGGGTCAAAGCTGCTCTGTCTCATCTTTAAGTGCAAGGACACTTGATTTTAGAAATCTGGAGGTATGCTACACCTTGAGTAAAAGCTGCAGTGTACATTTTAGAAAGAAATGAGCATGTTCTATAGCATACCCATATATCTTGGGTATGGTATACTGGTATTCTCAAAATCCATGTTAACCAAAGCACCCTGTATCTGCTTTAAAGACAAGGAAAGTAATCAAGGAAGAAATAAAATTAGGAACCTCCTTTTGTTAAGGGGAGGCCAGACTATGAAATAACTCACTTGATTTCAGTAAATCACAAAGGACTTGGTTTTCATAAAGTAAATTATTCATAAGCAGGTACTGGGTTTTATTTACCTGAGCAATCAGTTGAGCATCTAATGCTTGGATGAAAAATTCCAAAAGGTAAAGTAACAAACACAGTGTCTGCTGGAGGTGTGGCTCATCTGAGACCTTCAAAAGATCACAAGCTATTAGTAATGCTGCATTTCATCTATTTTAAATTACAATAGCATACCTAAATTGTTAGCCTGACTTCACACATAAAAACCACCAACCATAAGCAGCAGAAGAAAATACTAAAATAGCCACATCACTATTTCTAGGTAGCCATATTTTACAAGATCTTTTTCTTTGGTTTTCATTATGAATATTTCTTACCCCTCATCTCCTTCTTCCACTCACTCACATACGCAGCTAAAGGTTATCTGAACAATTTATTTTTCACTTACCAGCTGCCAAATGTCTTCACTGAGTTAGAAGAGACTGCTGGGCATATTCTTGGCTGCTCTTCACCCCCCCTCTCCAATTCTCTTTTTTTAGCCTGGAGTTTGGACTGTGACAACCCTTTTGTCTTCACTGCAACTGCAGCCACAAACAGGTATAGAGTCACAAGGGAATTGCCTCACCCCCTCGGTCTCAAATATGGAAGGGAGGTTACTGGCTCTATGTGTTTTCATGTCCTAAGATACGTACTAATTAAACCATGATGAGGTTTGTTCACGTTCTAATGAACATTTAAACCAGGCCAGATTTGTAACTGGTACTTCAGACTTCTTGTTAAGCAAGTCTGAACCTGACATGCAGTGGGATTGGCAGTGTTAGGTTAATGGCTGGACTCAATAATCTTAAAGGTCTTTTCCAGCCAAAATGGTTCAATGATTCTAATACACAGAGAGACATATGTAACATTCAGCAAAATTCAAGCTCCACTTCGCAGCACGCACACCTCTAATACCTAAACCAGCTGCCAGCAGATGGGCTGCACAGTTACTCTGTGCTTTACAGAGATGGTCCATTACAAGCAAAACATCTTAGTAATGAATACATGATGGAAAGGCACCAGCCTCTCAAAGACATCATGCTTTCAACACTGGAGCAGCAAATTCTCTTACCTGCTTAGCCTGGAGAAAAGTCCAGAACTGACCAAGCACTCCCAAGACAGATGTCTGAAGTTCTACCTCCAGAGTATCACCAGCAAAATTGCAGGCAGCCAGCAGGACAGAAAGTGCAGTATTCTAGGAGGAAAAAATGTGTAAGACCAAAAATACTACACATAAAATGGACTAAAATCCCAGCCTTGTATTAAACATCTAAAATGATACCAGATGGCATGAAGCCCAGTGTGTTCTATTAGCTGTACAGTACAGCTAATCCACCAGGCCACTGGCCAGTACAGCTTCCAAAGCAAGGAAACCATCCCTTCCTTCTGCGAGTTTCACACGGTGCTGCAGTCATTAGCTGCACTGGCAGCAGATGTTTCACGTGGAAGTCTCTGGTTTCTCACGCCCCTTCAGCAAGGGCACCAGTGAGCATCTTTCAGATTTGATGCTTGCAGGACTTTAAAAAAGTTTTAAAACAACCAGGACTTTAAAACTTAAAAGTAATTGTATGACATAGTATAAATCAAAGTCTAAAGAAAAATGTATCTGCTTACCCAGAGAGCAAACAACAATTAGAATAACTAGTAAACCACACAACCTCCACTGTCCTAAGGTGCTGTGTGTTAGAAGAAAACATTGAAATAAGACTTCTTGTTCGTTAACCTGCCAATCAGGCATGGAAAAAAAGCTGTGTAGCACACAGAAAAAGAGAACTGAAGTGACAGCAATGGAGCCATTACATTTTGGAAATCCAGAGTTTACACATTTTTACAAGAGAACCAAATCTCCTTTACCACATGTTGGAGCTCTCCCAAAGTGTGCCTGCTGTTCAGCCAGCGTCTGCACTGTGCGAGCCCTGCCACACAGAGCTGACAGGCCACTCGTTTCCTAAGATCAGGATTCAGGGCCTTGAGAGATACGTGCTGCCACACAGCCAGGTTCTCCACCTCTTCTGGAAGAAACTTATGAGCAAATTCTACCTGCAAACAACATTAAAAGGAACTAAATAGACCAGAAGACAATTTGATATCTGCCAGAAGGCTGAGATACCAGAAGGCATTACTAGTTTGCTTCAGAAATATTACACACACACACACAAAAATTCCTGAAGAACTGAAAAAGGGTATTTTAGCACAGGTCACTGATTCAAATCTCTTCTATTAAAGACAGAAGATGCTGGTGCTACACTTGCCTGATGATCTGGAGCCATCAAGAACAGCATACGCCTCAGCAGAACACCCAAGGCAGAGACCTGGTAACAGTCACTGGGCCAAGACTTTATCTAAATTTGGATAAAAGGGTAATGCATCTAATTAAATTCAGGAAAAAAGTCACCACTCAGCAAATTAATTCTCTACAGAATGTTCTGAGAGTTGCTATGTGAGGTCACAGCAGTAACACTAAATTAAACAATGCAGGACATGTTGGGAATACTAGGAATATTGTTTTATGATTTCACTGTACTTCTTTTGCTAATTATTAACACAATTTGGAGAACTAAAAGAGTCTCCATTTGGATTTGGGAGTAAATGAAATTCCAGTCTTTGGTCATTCAGAAAGTTTGCTGGTGGAACTAGAATTAAAACTGGTGCCAAACTGCAAACATCACAGTGGTTCTTACCAAGTGGGCAATCACAACAACATGGTGAGCACACAGTTCAGCCGTTCCATACCTGGAATGTGAGAGACAGAAGCTTGTAACTCTGTACTTCCTACTCTTTCACAGACTAAAGATTATAAATCTTGTCTGAGAGATGGCCATTTCTTCTAACATATTTAAGTTTGGTATGCCCAGACACAATTTACTTGAGAGAACCATTCCAAACCCAATTTTTAAAGAATAGAAAAAGTATGTTCTCCTTACTTGCATGAATGTAAAAATGGCTAAACATTTCTGCTCCTAATTTTCAAAATATGTTATACATTTGAAAATAATCCAATTCTGGGACAATTTTGCCTTAAAAGAGTCTCTCTCTCGAGGAATTATGTACAACAGAACTAACAGGATCTGTGGAAATCCTGCTTGAGCTGTAATAAAAACATCTTACCGGGCAAGGAAGCACCACGAGTCCATTGCTAGCAGAGATGTGATCATACTAGAACCAAGCACAGCATCCAGCAGAGCATATTCCTGAGGAGAAAATATGTATGTAAATTAATGCAGAAATATATTGCAAACCTTCTATTACTTTTACTCCACTAATTAGCATGGGTAGGCTGAAAATCTGATGAGGTTTCAATTTAAAATGTTTTAAGAACTCATTTTCCTGCTCCATATTCAGCTACACCACCAAGCAAGCAGCTACACCTTTAGTTCTGTGTACTTTCACAGAATCACAGAATTTCTGAGGCTGGACTAGACCTCCAAGATCATCAAGTCCANCCTCCTATTAGTGGCCTCAGGCCAACTGGATGTGGCACCATTTGCCACCACTCTCTGTGCCCGGTTGTCCAGCCAGTTTTTAACCCAGCAAAGGGTGCACTTTTCCAATCCATGGGCTGCCAGCTTTTCCAGGAGGATGCTGTGGGAGACTGTGTCAAAGGCTTTGCTGAAGTCTGGGTAGACCACATCAACAGCCTTCCCCTCCTCTGCCAGATGGATGACCCAGTCTGGAACGAAATCAAATTGGTTAGGCAGGACCTTCCTTTGCTAAACCCATGCTGGGTGGGCCTGATCCCCTGGTTTTCTTGTACGTGCCCATTGATGGCACTCAGGATGATCTGCTCCATAACTTTGCCAGGCACTGAGGTGAGGCTGACAGGCCTATAGTTTCCTGGATCCTCCTTTCAGCCCTTCTTGTGGGTGGGTGTCACACTGGCCAACCTCCAGTCATCTGGGACCTCCCAGTTAGCCAGGACTGGTGATAAACGATGCAGAGCGGCTTAGCCAGCTCCTGTGCCAGGTCCCTAAGCACCCTGGGATGAATCCCATCCGGACCCATTGATTTGTTAGGATCTAAGTGGCACAGCAGGTCACTAACTACTTTGACTGTATACGTACATTCATTTCAAAGGGCTTCACTTTTCAAAACATTTCACCACGTAAAACCCTTCTTCGCAAGGCAACTTCTATGATTTTTTTTTTTATTAAACCAATGTATTGCCAATTTTTTTGCAGCTTACTAAAAACCAAATAAAACCTTTTCCTCTTTAGGAAGACAAATTTTACCTGAAAGAAGAATGTAGCATTTGGAAAACAAACAAACAAACACCTAAATAAGGGCTATCATTTTTTGACAGGTCTTAACTTGACAGAGGTTTACATTTATCTAAAGGTACTTTTGTCTATGTGTGGTAAAACCTGAAAAACTTCTAAAACATTATATAATGTTAATCAAACCTCTGAAGTAGAACAATTTGCTTATCACTATTTTATGGTATCTACTTAGCTGGAATCGTAACAGTCTAATTTACTCTAAATATTAAATGCCATTTTATTACTTTACAGTAACAAAACCAGGTAAATTTCATACAAACCGAATGCTGCATAAAAGTAAGCACTAAATTTTTATAACAACTCAATCCCCCCTCCTCCCAAAGAGAATAAAAACTTCCAACACCACTGAGGTTCTCAAGCACTTATATGAAGCTTTATTTTCCCTTTTCCCACCGCTGGCATTTGCTGTGTTAACCAAACTCCAGTCATGTAACTGTGTCATGGCTGCACTTCACAGAACCACTTCATACCTAAGCATCTCTTTAGAGCTAGATCATTAGAAAGAACAGATTCTTCTTTAAACGGCACCTATGCATCAGAGCAGCTGAAGAGATGATAAGCAAAAACCAATCTTACCAGCTGAGGAAAGTGTGATGGGAGTGTGGAAGCAATGAAGGAGCACAGGTGGGCACAGACATAGTGATAGAGGGTGATGGGAATGGCTGGCTGTCCCGTACTGATCACCTCTGGCAAACAAACAGGGAAAGAAAGCTCGGCAGAGCAGTGCTGGAAACTGAGGAAGAGAGCTGAAAACAAAGATGGGCTGCAAAGGTAACAGAAAAAAAAAAAGCCAAACAAACAAACAAAACCAGTTGAGTAATAGATATACAAATCTCAAATCCCTAAGCAACACCCGTATTAAGAGTCTTTTGTCTTGAACTGGAAATGACAGCAATACCTTCCAATGTACCTTCCAAACCACCCTCCTCTTTTACAAATTCAGGTGATTATTAGAGGCTTCAGGCACAAAAATGCAAGATTTTAACCTAAGCAAGTATCAACAAATTACATACACATCTCTCTTCTTACTCTCTAAATATCATTCTAAATGCCATTCCTTTCCTGAAAAAAAACAAAGCCATGTCTGGTTCTGTACCCTTCACTCCCAAAGCACTGAACATCAGATCCTGTTTTTCTCATCGTAAGGGTGTAAATCCAGCATCTGACAAACTTACTATTCAGTTGCAAGGGAAACTTTAGCAGCTGAGTGCCTCTGTTTGCCCCTATAAACTGACTGCTGTGATGAAGAACTACATGAAAACATTTTAGTACCTTTTTCCTGTGATCCAGAGAGTTTGCACATCTTCAGGCTGAGAGGACAGCTTGTCCATGATGGTAATGAGGATGAGACATTGGGGGAGCTGCTGCTCAGGAGGCAGACCTGTAGAAGTTGTTTGGGTTTTTTTAATGTGATACTAGTTGCCTGGTAAATGTATTTTGTGTGTAAATTGGCTATTAAGCAAGTGTCAAATGATGACAACTAGTTAAGCATAGAAGTTCCCAGTAAAACAATCAAAACCATCACTTATAGATACAGCTGGGAAAAAAAGGAATGCTTCATTATGAACACTGTATTTGAAGCAAAAAATAAATGAAATATTCTGTATCAGGGAAAAACAAAATTATTCCAGTTCTGAACTGTCACTGCAAGATGCTGCAAAGGAGTTACAATCTGGATGCCTCACGCTTCCAGTCTCTTTGGAAGCACTGGATCCCTCAAACACGGAAAACATAAGGTTTTCTTCTAGGTGTCAGGATCATCGCAAGGCCAGAGTGTGCCCGTGGGAGAGAAGTCAGCCAGCTACCTCAGAATGATGACATGTCAGTCAAGGCAGAAGTTGAGGAGAGGGGTGTGTTGAAACAAAAAGTTGATCATTGTTTGAAGGCATTCTACTTTTCACAGAAAATATTTAATTTAGGAAAGAAAAAAAAAAAAAGCTGTCTTCCCCCACCAACAGAACAGCAGAAAAGCTTCAGGCTACTTTGAAAGTTTGTGACAAACGCCCATTGAAATTCCACGGAACAGCAGAATCGATGGGATTTGGGTTAACCAGATTAATATTGAAGTTATTGTGAGTACTTTGGAAGAGATGCATTCAACAAGCGGCATGAACTATCTGTTATAAAATTCATCAGAGGTAGCATGCAACTGGCTGCATCAGAGACTTAGAAAAGAATTAGAGACAAGCAAACCAGTACAGAATATTGCTGGTGGTCCCCAAAGTCAAAATATCAATACAGATCCCTTCAAGATGCTCACATAGCACTATAGCTGTGGTAGCTGTATTTCAAACCCACCTGACTTTTCACTTAACACTTGCTCCATGAAAGGGCTAAAGGGAAGAAGCTGGTTGATGAGAGGGTCCAGAGCCACAAGAAAAACCTGGGATATTTCATCTCGATGAACTTCCGAGATCTCTGGAGCATAGAGACTAGGAGGAAATTTGCTGAGGGGATGAAAAAAAAAGAAGTTAAATATTCTTAGCAGCATTTTCAGTACTGCTACTTTTCAAAAGCACTACAAAAAGGCAAATTCATGATTTCCTTGTTACTGTAAAAGGCAGAAAAGGTACCCCATTCTAGAATATCTGTTATAGCCTGAAAGTTACAGCTCTGCATTCAGCCTTTGAACAAAGCACTGAAAGAAAACCTTACAAGTTTACATAAAATGCATGTAAAATACATAACATATATATAGAAGTAATATGCTGAATCACAAAAAAAAAAAAGGCAATGAATGAAAAGCCATAAAAACACCTGTATATGCAATTTGACAGTCATAAATGTGACAACACTAATTTAACACATGACACTAATAAAAGGGTATCACAACTTCTTTAAAGAGTAAAAAACCCTGGGCAATAAAATTAAAAAAAAAGAAGTGATACAAGAATAAAGCAAAAAAAGAACATGAAATGAAAACCTCCTATTCTTGAAGCTGCAAAAATGCTACCTTCCTACTCAAAAATACTGCTCAGCTTTGCTGAGTGAATAAAAATGTACAACCTTCCACTTGAGAAAGATCTACAAGGTAAGTTTGAAGAAGAAACTTCTAAAATAACATTCCCCCAGCCTTACAGTTAAACATGCAGTTAACTTGTGTGCATCTCACCACAGGGCCTGCTTTCAGTCCCAGAAAGAATGACTGAAATCAGCCCTCTATTATGAAGTCCACTTTCCCCTATTCTTCCTCACTACTGCAGCAAATAGAACAAAACTTTTGAAAGAAAAATGATAAGCTGCTTGCAGACTGTGATGCTTTATGAGCATAACATTAGAAAAGCTTTTGCTGTGTCTTTTTGGGAGATTTCACAATATTATGAACACAAGAGGAAAGCTGTGACATATGCTAGGATAGCGTGCTTCTCTCCTTTCAGGGCAAATGTTTCCACAATCTGTCAAATGTTGCTGCTAACACCTGCATTTAGCCTTGGATTTTTTTCTTTCACTACAATTTAAGATAGAGAAAATAAAGAGTGTGTGGTAATTCTGAATTGCCTTGACTTTGCACAATTTGACCAACATCACGCTGCTGTCTGTTTCCAAGTGGAAGGTGCACTGCTGGGTTGCTGTGCTTTAGCTCTGCCTACCTGCTTCATGGCAAGGTGACTGAAGGACGAGTCCTACCTGCAGGAATTTTCACTTTAGGAACACCAATTTTCAAATGAACTTGCATAAATAAACCCAGTGTCCAAGAGAATCAACCTGCACATTCTACATGTAACTTGTTAAACAATGTTGACATGAGTAATTGTGTGACAAAGTTGGTGGATTGACAATACCAGACACTCACAGCACTGATCCAGAATGGGGTTACTGCAACTAGTAACACAAAAAAGTGCCCAATTTATTAAAAAAATAGTTCACATTTCTGTACACCAAGAAAAGAAAGCAACAGCTCTGGAATAAGAACTGTATTTTTACATCTCAAAATACCTGTAAGTTTAAGAATGTAATAGGGAGATTTTATTAAGATAATTATTTTATAATATAATTAGCAATTACAATCAATAGTCTGTACTTCACCTACCTGTATATCTGAAGAAAGAGCTGATGTAACTGAGAACACGAATCAGAGAGGAAAGAGAGAAATTCCTGCAAAAGCCATGAATTTTGAATGGTACTTTTAATATAAACTACATGATTAAATACATTTTTTTTCCATTCTGCTGTACTGGTATGTAAAGTAGTACACTGCAAAAATTGCTTAAGTTCTAACGATCCACAGCACAAAACAAGTGAAAAGCAAACAATAAACAATGTATTCCTAACATTATTTATACCACATGTGCATATACTGTAGGTAAACCAAGTAAATTTATTTATAGGTTTACTTAAAAAAAAAAAAAAGATAAGTACAATTGTAATAGCCATAGAGAGCTGCAAAAAATCTGAAGTGTTCTCTTACATGCTGTAAGGCTGGTTTATCCTGTCACAATGCTATTCAATTTGTGCCAAAAAAAAACCTGCCAAAACCAATAATAAAATAAAAACACTATCCTGCTTTTACCCCATGAGACAGAACAGATTCAGAAATGCACTGTCACTGCTGTTCCTAGTGAGCAAAATTTTTTCGCTTACATTCTTAAAATGTCTTCTGAGAAAAAGCACAGAACAAAGTGTAAGGGCCAGGGAGAGGGCAGTGTCAGAGCCAGCAACAGTACCCGGGCATCTATTCTTAACTAATGCCATTGTGTTTTCAATTGTTGAAACAAGCAATAATTCTGAAAACATGGCAACATTCTTCCAGATAAAGTTACTATTGCATTGACTCAAGGCTGCTTGGGAAGACTGGACACCTCCTACCAACTCCTCGGCAACACTCTTTGGAACAGGTTATTATTCTTGTTTGATTTTCTGTTAAATCACAGCAGTAATCCTCCATAGGTCTGGGAGTATGTATAGGTGGGAGAACTACGAGTAGATTATTCACAGATGTTAATTATACAACCCAAAGGGTATAGTCATAAATTATTAAGATACTATGCAATATAAAATTATTCCATTTGCAGACCCGAGGCTTAAATTTAATACTAATGTAGAATTAATGTAATAAAACCTACCTTGGAATAGTGTACAAGGGAATTAGCAAAGAATCTGCACAGCTTGACTGTCTTCTGGAACAGCCTGAGATCAGTGCCCTCCTGTCCAAAAAAAAATGCAGTTCTGAAACTTAATATACAGAGTAATACAATAACAAACAGTTAAGACTGATAAGCATGTTCAAAACCTATTTCAAACTTGATTCTCTACAGACTTTGCAGCTATGGAGGAAAAGCTTTAGAAGTCTTCTCTATGTCTCAACATTTTTAAAGCAATATAATTTTATAGCAAATACTGTAATTCCCATTGTGTACGGGGGCAGCTTATTTTCAGTACCTCACTAAAACATCCCCAATCTAAACAAAGTTACAGGTCTCACTTTCACGAGGTTTCAAAAGAACAAGGTATTCTACCCTATGAAGTAAAAAACACACAAAAAACCAAACCCACAAACTCCTCCAAGCAATTAATACAGCACAAAGAATTTATCCTCCTCAAGGTCAATGGCAGCTCTGGGTGCTTTTTAATTCACCTGTATCTCTGATATCTTCATTTGCTCAGCCAGTTGCAAACAGGAGTGAAAAGAAAGGGCAGTGTCCTTGCAGAGGCCACTGAGGATGTCGCTGTGTTTCAGATGGCACTGCAGCAGAGAATGGTGCTTCAGGCTCTGCCTGAAACACAGGAATATAATCAGATATTTAATTGTCAGAAGTGATCATGCAATGAAATAGTACAGATTCAAATAACTATTTCTTCTATTTAGGCTTTTATACAACACTAATTGGCGCAGTATCTGCATACAGCAGAGACAGAAATTTAGAGAGAATGACTCTTCACAGCCACAACAGGCACAGGCAGGCTGAAAGCACAGGACAGTACAACTCAAGCCAAAAACTCCTACAAAACTGCAGGTCAGACCTCTTAAGAATATATATTCAGACAATCCTGTTTCAATTTTTTTTCTGCACTGTAATACAAAATTCAAGCTTCTATTATTTTTCACCCACCATTCCTAACTACTGACAGTGCCTTTAATGCTAATGAAGTGTCTAAATTTACTTACTAGCTAAATAGCCACATTTAATTATTTAATTTCAATTTTATTTGAAACTCTGAACATAAAACTATTGAAACACTGCTTACTTAAAATTAGAGTCTGCTTATATTACAATAAAATCCAAAGAGTTCAATGACATACTTGATTATGAACTTCCACGTATTAGCATGAAGAGCATGGTCCATATTGGAAATGACAGAGCATATCTCCAGCACAGTGTGGATTACTGAGGAGGAAATAAAACCAGCAACAACTGAGTTAAATGAGGTTCATGAGTTCCCAGCCGTGCTCGTCTCTGGGGAAAACAGCAGCAATCACAAGCCCTAGAGAATATCACTGCAATGACACAGAGTCAGGAAAACAGCCCAGTGCTCCTGCCCCTTTCCTACAAACCTACCCAACACGCCCCATCCTGCAAAAAGAATTAGGAGAAAAATGGAAATATTTCAAGATGCAAAATGCTGCCTTCTGAAAGGCTGGTCAGGACAGCAGAAGCTGAGCATGCTCAAAGCCCTGTTTTAAAAATTCAGACATATACACCACAGAAAAGAATACAAAACAAAAACCAAACAACCAAAAACCCTGAGCAAGACTAAAATAAATGTGTGGACACATATACCTGACACCATATCTGTGATATTCTCCTCAGTAGAAGCAGAGCCCATGGAAATCATATCAAGTAGTTCCATTAGCTGCTTCTGAAGCGAGTAAGTTTCCTTGAACATAGCTTGTAGGAGGTCAGAAATCAAGTGCAGATGCTCACAGTACACTGATTCACTGTCCTGTAGAAAACAGGGAAGAAAAGGCTTAAAAAAAAATTTCAGGAACCACAGCCTGATTTTTTGCGTGATAAAAACACAGAGAGCTTTGTCGTACAAAGTAAGGACAATGCTCAGACATACCTACTTTAATTCAACAGAGCCAGATCTGTAGCTTCTGCTACCAACCCGTTTGTGGAATATAAAGCACTGTTCACCTGCAACCTCACCAACGACTAATGAAGTCTGCCTGGCTCTACTGAGTTTAGTGGGCTTTGGACTGGGCCTCCAGGTATGGACCTGAGGTCGTATTTCTGAACAAAACAGCACAGTGCTAGCAACAAATGAAGTAGCCTTACAGATATTTCCCAATATTTTCAAAGTAGAACTGTTAGATAAAGTTTATAGCACCAGAACTTGAGTCCTGAAAGTGGAACACTGATGTAAATGTTCACAAAAGAAAGACAAATTGAAAAGTGAAAATTAAGACCAACCAAAAGCAACTGTGTCCTTACGACAACTTTGGTTTATTTTCACTTCTCTAGAGGGAATTACTGTTGCATCTGAAAATCCAGATCTGAAGCTGATACATGTTACTCACTGTAACCAACAAAAAGATCCTAACCTCAATTTTAGATCCACTTTGGGACTTGTGCAGAAATAAGGTAAGTTGCACAATTTTCACAATCCCTTGTAGCTCTGAAATACACAGCAGCTTTCAGAAGTGCAGAGGTATCACACAGAGCCTACGTTCACAAGCAAAATGTTCAATTGACATTGATGCAAAGTATGGAAACAGGACAGTCTGTGCCTCTCGCTACCAGGTCAGATTTGTTGGGTAGAGAGATGAAAAATCACCTTTGTACCTGTGCACTAAGTACATTCTGTGAACTACTTAACACCTACATTTAAATTTTAAAAAATCATAATTCAACAGTAATATTACTTCAGAATAGGATCTTCTTACAAAGTGAGTGTTTCCTAAAAGCCAACCGGGATAAGACTTTTTTTCCTCCTCCTAACACAGACCTACCTTGCAGTGTGTAAATGTGGTTTTTATGACATAAAGCAGTAAGGAGGGAAGGCTGCGGATACTCTCCAGAGACACACACTGTTGCAGCATGCAGACGTATCGTACACAACTGGTCAGAGTTTCCAACAGTTGCACCATAGTCTTAAAGAACAAAAAAAAACCAATCAATTTTTTTCACTCCTGCAGTAATTTCAAAATTTTTTCTTAGCTGAATTGCACCTAGATATTTATGGCATTTAAAGGTCACTGCTATTTGCATAAATAAGTAGTTTGATAAAGATGAAGCTCCATAAAATAATATCAAGCAATTCCAGACCTTTTCCCCAATATTCCGAGAGCTACTGTTCTCAAGTGACAAAAATTTTAAAACTCAGAATTAAGTAATTGGAGAAATAGGTGACAAATTCACTCTTTCCATACGGAGAATAGCACTCCATTTACATTAGGAACTTAATCAGCATCTGAGATTAATTTAAATTATGATTAGCATCACATGCTAGATGCAATCAAATCATTCACAAGATGTTAATTGAACTTCAACTGCCAAGGAAAATCAACTTACATTTTAACCACCTGGCTAGTAACGGGCAAAAATATTCTAAATACCTCTTAATTGTTTAGGTGAATTCAAAGGATAATGTAAACATTCCTTTGACAGATTATTTCACAGGACTTGCCTGTAGAAGACTCCTTATGGTACTGCATAACTCTGTATTTTGGCTGGTTAATCCTTTGGCCTCACGGGATAGTTCATACATCAGGTTATCAAACAACTGTAGAGTCTGTCAGAACAAAACAAAACTTTTTTTGTAAATGTACACACGCAAACAGTACTGAGCTAACTCACAGGGGAAGATAATGCTTTCTAGTATTTGAACCATAAAATACATGATACACCAGTAAGCAGAAACCATCTTACAGTTATCCCAATTCATAGGCAGATGCTATAGGAGCTGTTACTTTTCTAAAACATTTTAGTAAAACAAAATTCCCAGTTAATTTCCTTGAACTAGATACCTCATTCTACCAAAGATTTTTTTCCTTAGTTAAAACCACATCATTTTAAAAGGATTTTCATTTTGTCTTGGAAAATTTGGGGTTTTGTTGAAAATGATCATTAACATTTTGAAAACATAAAAAAATAAGCCTAGACCTACAAAGTACAATAATTTCTACTTTAGATGAGGTCATTGGATATTTGACATGTGTTACTGCTGAGAATGCAGACAATGAGGAGCTTCCAGGCATGTACAGGATACTACATAAATTGCTACAGCACCGTACTCCTTGTTATCAGTGAGCCTATTATGAGCCATTTTTTTTGTAAACTCCAGAATTTTCTACAGGACATAAAATAAGGTAAATGGGCATCAAGTGGCCATTTTTCCCCACTTCTTAAAATGTCCCAGCTGAAGCCTGAAACTTAGTAATTTGGCACTGCTTTACTCCAGTTAAAATATAAGCCCTCAAGATCTTAGTAGAGCTACAGCACAGAAGTCTCCATAGATGAATCAAAAAAGATAACATAATTTAGGTCAGAATGGTCTATTCACTGTATTATTTACAAATATCACAGTGCTTATTCATGATATACGAGTGTCGGCTTCTTCAGTTTATTTGTCCTGGGAGGCCACTTCACATTAAAATTCTTCACTTTAGTCATTTCATAAAAAGCCCAGTCTTCTCAAAAAGAATTAACAAACAGTTCTGTTACTGAATACAGAAAGTAGGACATCATAAGTTTGATCCCATTCCCATTGTAAAGAACGGTAACGATCACAGAAAGAATCCAACAACACAAACTCTTTAAACTGTTAAAGGGTAAAATTTTAATTTCCAGGTTTCTATCCAACACAATAATTATATCATAATGTCTCAAAAAAAAAAAGAGTCACTGCATTCTAAGCAAGTTTTTAGCACTGGGCTGACCAAAAATTCCACATTTAATAGAAGTTCTCATACCTTAGGTAATACTTTTGAGAAAAAAGTTTGTTCCAAATCTGCCAGGCTGATATGGGGCAAAAACATTTCGGTCAGGATCCTCAAAACACCTGCAAAACAAAACATTTCTAAAACCTTACAAAAAAACAAGGTGTGATTATTAGAAACCTGCGAGGTGAAACAAAGAACAGCATCAAGCAGAAACAGATCAGATATTTGATTCCGAGACAGGCAACATGACACTTGCCACATATGCATCATGTGAAAAATAAGCAACAGCTCCAACATTCAGACAGACAAACATCAACGGCAGCATCTCACCTGACTACACTTAGCTGAAGGCTGAGCACAACTGCCCATGGAACTAGAATTTTCCATAGTCCAAACTGCAAGTAGTTGCACATTTAATGGGCTTGCTGGCACCAGTGTGCAACTTAACAACAAATGTTAGCAAAACTCCTAAACAGTTATGTATCAGCCTCTTTTTTTTTTTTTTTCAAGCATTACAAGAGTTTTGCCACCTGTAAGGTAACAGCTAAGAAGACAATAAAATACAGGATAAAAAGCCCCCTTCTTTAAAGTATCTAAAAATCAGTAGCGGTAAAAAGCAGCTTTACATGCATAGCTTCTTTATGGGCTTTATGAAGTTTATTCAACATGCAGTTTGTTTAATGTGCAAGGTCTCACAGGGTTGCTGAAGACTGCGAGAGTCGCCAGCTATAGCATACGCATGTCAGTGGTGCAGAACTTACAGTGCAATCACAGTGTGATGAATGATCTGTAGGAAGAAGACACACTTAGTGGTTGCTACTTACGAATATGCTCAGTCCAGTCTTCAGACTCTTGATACAGAGAGTGGAAAGGTTAAAGAAACTCAAAATTGTTCTGCCATAAAGATGATCTTTAAAGCATCTGCAGGAGTAGTCACAGTGAGTTCTCTCATGCTGTCCCAGGTACGCTTCATCTATTGTATGAAACTGGCCTAACATCATCAACGTGGGCAGATGGTATCTCCGTACCGGCACCATCAGCACTACCCACACCCACAAAGCAAGCCTTGGGGGTTCTGGGGGAACTGCAGGGAGGGGTGTGTTATCGACAGCACTAAATGAACCACATGCTACTTTTGAAGGGGAATCTTTTATTTCAGCAAAAACCTACGGTCGTTTCTGGTGAAACGGTACACTGCTTTCCTGTCCCGTGTCAGCCCCTCACCAAAC
>VWZY01002896.1:336887-380730 GCA_013399075.1 Chloroceryle aenea
TTGTACTGAGTATTACTGTGGGTGAAGTTGGAGATTTTTTCCATGATTTCAAAATTTCAAGTACTTCTACAGCTCTTTGTCATGGTATAATTGTCTGTTGTACAAACTATTTTGGCATAAATGCTTACAAAGTGGTTTCATTTATGACTGACAAATATAGCTCCTAGAAGAGAGATGGAACCGTATTACCTGGAGTTACTTCATTCTCTATTTTTGTCTGTTGACATAAAAGCATCATTAAAATGTTTAAAAAGGAAGACTTAAAAATACTTAGATGCAGATGAAATCTTATACTGTAGGTAAAGAACCTCTCTTGAAAAAAGACATGGAAAATTAATCTCTCTGTATATACACAGGTACATGTATATTCTGGTTGCCTGAGATCCCACTGTAACCTGCATTTGTCTTAGTTTTGTGAATTCAGCAAGTTCAACAGAGAATTTTAGATAATCTAAAAAAATTTCTCACTGCATCCCATTGTTGGAAGTTACTGATGCAGTTTTTACTGATAAAGTATTTCTCAAGCCAAGACATAAAAGTCTCCAATAGAAAGCTAGACCCTACAGAGCTCCTGCTCTAGCATTTCATGGCTTCCATATTTAGAAAAAAAATCCTTTAAAACATTATCACTGCAAGTCAATCCAATGACTTGTGGACATAAAGAATTGTTGATCACATGCCTTCTACGTACTCTTTTGTTTTTTCAAGGATTGTATAGATTTCTTTCCTCTATCATCCTTTTCTACAGTGGTGTGGGAATAAAATAATGCCTTGGGTGTTTACACACACGATGTATTTTCTGAACGTGTGTTACTTGAACTGTGATCTGTGAGTGCTGATAGTTTGAAAGATTAGATCACGAGTCAGACAGGGATTTATATATGTTCTCAGGAAAGCAAACAAAATGAGAGTGTTCATAAGAAATAAAATTAATGAATCTTATTTTCTTTCTTGTTATGAAAATAGTGCAGGGCACGAAGACTATATGAGGGCTCTAGTTTCTTTTCTAAAAGAGAATAAAACTTTGATCTCACTCTAAATGTATCAACTGGAGAAGAGAAGGCTCTGGGGAGACCTTATTGGAGTATTTGGAGGGGGCCTACAAGAAAGCTGGGGAGGGACATTTTACAAGGGCTTAGAGTGATAGGATGAGGGGTAATGGCTTCAAGCTGGAGCAGGGTAGATTTAGATTACCTATCAGGAAGAAGTTCTTCACTACGAGTGTGGTGAGACACTGGAACAGGGTGTTCACAACCAGGCTGGACATGGCTTTGAGCAACCTGGTCTAGTGGGAGGTGTCCCAGGCCATGTCAAGAGGGTTGGAAACAGATGTCTGTTCAGGTCCCTTCCAACCTGAGCTGTTCTATGACTCTGTGACTTAAGATGAGGTGCAGTACACCAGATGACATTTGGCAGTGACAGATTAGATGGAATAATTGCAAATATTGTCTTAAATAAAACATTCCTGTTAACACATATCATAACAGCATTTCTTATATTTCACATGACAACTAATCATTAACCCCTATTGAATTAGTGATCTGCTACAACTCTTAGTTCCTTTTCTACAATTCTTCTACGTAGCCAGCAGCTCCTCGGGTGTTTATTGTGGGTTTTTTGGTGGTTCTTTTTTTTTGTTGTTTGTTTGGTTTGTTGTTCATTTAGTTTTTGGTTTGGTTGTTTGTTTTTGTTTTGTGGTTTTTTGTTACTGTTGTTTGTTTGTTTTTTTTTTTTAAATCTTAAGACCATTGTGCTTGTTTCTATTGATTTGTCCTCATTGCTTACAGACGATAGCTCTAATTTACCCAAATCTTTGAGTCTTACATTGAGCCTTTAGAACTCTTGCAGTTCCTGACATCCTGGTGTCTTCTGCAAATTTTCTAAGTATCTTAGGTGATAATTTGCTATCCAAATTAAATTAGCACAAGTTAGTTCAGGATAAGCCCTTGCAGAACTCGTCTCTATAGTCCTGTCAAACTAACCGTGATTATTACTGGATAACTGCCCTTTGAGTAGTGGTTACATCTCTTGTGTGTTAACTTCATGGTGATTTCAGCTGAGCTCTATTTCACTTGTTTGCTTATGAGTATGTCTCATGGGACAGTATTAAAAGTCTTAATTATAGCTGACTGTAGCACTCTATTGTTTGGTACTCACTCAGCCTTGGAGTACAAACTCAATTGTTCTGCCAAGAATAAATCAATCTGTCAATGTCAGCCATTCTTGACAGCTTAGTAGCCTCTGCTGAGTTTTCAACTGTTTTCTTTAGAAATTTTTCAGTTTGCTTCTAGTGCCTTCTCTAGGTGCTCACATGGAAAGTCTGGCTTCTAGTTACCGGACATAGAATCATAGAATCACAGAATCATCTAGATTGGAAAAGACCCATGGGATCATCATGTCCAACCTTTCACCCTACTCTACAAGTTCACCCCTAGACCATATCCCCCAACACTACATCTAAGTGATTCTTAAACACATCCAGGGATGGAGACTGAAGCACCTCCCTGGGCAGCCTATTCCAATATCCCACCACTCTTTTCATGAAGAATTTTTTCCTAGTGTCTAGTCTAAACCTACCTTGTTTCAGCTTGAAGCCACTCCCTCTGGTTCTGTCACTAATTACCCGAGAGAAGAGACCAGCATCAACCTCTCTACAATGTCCTTTCAGGTAGTTGTAGAGAGTGATGAGGTTTTCTTCAAACTATAAAGACCTAGCTCCTTCAAGCAGTCCTCATATGATATCTTCCTTTCCTAGATATAGAGGGGTGATAATTGCTCTTTGTCAGCCTTTTGACACCTTTCCCCACACTCTTTAAAAGTAATTAGGGTTTAAATTCTTCCACAGTAACTCGATTGGCTGTCTCTAAGTAACTGAAATAGTCTTCAGTCCAGACTCTCTACTCTGACCTGTTCTCTTTTCACAACGAATAACACTAAGTAGTGAGTATCTGTATAGAAAGAGATGACATTTGACATGTTCTTTGTTAATTACTGTCCTTTAAATAGCAGACTTGACTGCTTCTTGTTATTCCTACTCCTAATGTGTTTATATAGCCTTTTCTTACCTTTTATGTCTCATAGCGGCCTATCAGGTAAGCCTTTCAAAAGGAAAATTGGTTGCTGTTATATAATCCTTGTTAGGCACCTCTGTAAGGGAAAAGAGGTGATCTGGAGTATTGCCATCCACTTAAAAAAAAAATAACAAAAACAACCAACCAAACAGGTTTTCTCTCATGGAAATGAAGGTTCAGAATTTATAAGAACAAGAAGTTTTCAGCATTTCTGAAAACGTGACTTGCTTTAGGTTTAGAGTCTCCTGTTATTCTTGCAGAGAGAATTTGGATTAATTTTAATGACCTGTGTCTGTGTTCATGTAGCATGAGAGGAGAGTGGACAACCGTACCAAGGTCATTACAGCACAAGAAACAGGGCTCTTCTATTCTTGAAGCAATTGGCAAAGGAAGAAAAAAAAAAAGCATGTATGTGAAATAACAATGAGAAGATTAACCAGTAACATGGAAACCAGCTAAGAGGCAGGCTGGGTGGCATTTCTAGCTTGAATATCTGCAGTTCTACCTAGGTAAGTGTATCAGAGGTATTTCTCCTGAAATACCTGTGTAACTTCAGATACAATAAGAGCTTTTTTCTCTTGCAGGAATCCTGGTCTTCCTGAACAGCAGGGTTAAAGTTTTTAAGTGCCTTTGACTTCTAATGAAGAGATTTTAAACTCTCAGTTGTGTACTTTGGAAAATGCTTTTCAGGCTTTCTTTTTTTTTTTTTTCTTCCTGAAAATTTTGCATTCCCATTCATCTTCCATTATATTAAAAGGAGATAAAAATACAGTTGGTGGGTGGCAGAATTCCCTGGGAAAAACCAAAGAGTGCCTCATCTCGGTGTTGCATAGGATAATACTGCCAACAAAAAGACACATTTTTTTTAGGCCGGAGTTTTTACAGGCTTATTTCTTTTAGGCTTTGGTGTCTTTGTTTTTTTTCTGTGTGTTATTTTTTTATCTTTTGCAGACAGAAGGTCTCAGACACCCCCTGTGAAGGAAGAGTACCGTAAACGATGACATGCTCCCTTCCTTCCTCCGGAGATTCCACTTGGCAAAGCAATTCTGATAAACTCAATTTCTGAGTTTTTGCCATGACAAGGGTGAGCACTTACCAGTAGGAAGTTTCATAAAATGACTTGAAAAAGTGACTCTCCAGGAAAAGATGTAGGGTTTTCTGCCTCCTAGCTCCAGAGATGATATAAACTGTTCCAGAGTTATGTATAATTTTTCTATGTATGTAACTGTAACAGCTGATCAATGTTTTAGGAAAAAAATAAGGCTGCCCTATCAAAACTCACTATCATTAGTTTGTGTTAGGATAACTTTTACAGACCCCCTGTGAAATTAGATCCTGCTGTGTGATGTGCTGTACAGGTGCATTAAAAATGCCAGCCTCTCTTAGGAAACCCTAAAGCACAGACAGAGAGGTTGGCAGGACATGTGTTCACTCCCAATTTACAGGTGAGCGGCCGAGACTGCAGAAATAGCTGTCCTGATGTGATGGTACTTGGAAATTTGGAAGTCTGGTTGTTCTAAGCAAGGTTGGCTCAGGGTGGAATGAGTCTGTGACAGAGCCAAGAGTTAACCTCAACTTTCCAAAGTTTCTTGATGGCTTGGTTGTGTTTCTAGCTTTGCTAGTTTACTCCTGCTAGAAAGTGTTTGTCTCCCTACAAATAGCAAGGATGTTGTTTTTAATCCTCAGTCTATTCAGCAGCTGATGTTGACGTGATTTATAGGACTTTGTTGCAATTCTAGTAAACTCTCATATTTTGATAGTAACTGAGGCTAGTTAGAAAATACTTTTTAGTCTATCTTTTCTGTGATGAATTCCTTTGATGGGCAGAGATCTGTTAAGGTATAGCTACTTGACAAATCTTTTTGTGGGGGAAAAAAAAAATAAATTGGGGATTGATACCAGGCTTTGTTTGGAATCCAGGAGCCATGGATTTTTATTCTTTAAGAACAGGCTGAGGCTCAAAATAAGGACTCCAACACACACTATATAAACTATGACTATATTTTACAGATACAAAGTGGGTGCTACTGTGTGTCCTTCTACAGCTGACAGCCCTGTTGAGTCCTTTGCATGTTAAACCTCATTAACCCTCACCCCTAATGGGGAACTTTATGCCTGGAATACCACTTTGGCAACTGGACTGTCTGGTGCATCCTCTGTGGTAAGTGTTTAAATGGACGTGGAATAAGGGGCGGGGTGGCTGATCAGGCTGCAGGGGATTAATACCACTTTGTATTGACAGGGTTGGGAGTCCATGTTACTCAGGCATGCATCTCTGTACTGTGAACACCCCGTGATTACTCTATGCAGTAGTGTAATTAATCAGTGTGTGCACAATAAATGTGCATTAATTCATTACAAGACTAGTGTATTGTCTTGTCTACCTGAAATATTATGTGCACCTGTTCAGGAATTGTAACTATTGAATTGAGGATATTGGAGCATATGGTCCAAGGGACTCTTCAAAGCTAAATCCACATTCCAAGCATGACTGCTATGAGTGACTGATTAAGCTGTATTGTGAGCAAGATCCTAGAAGAGTCTGAGCAATCCTGGGGCTGGCAAACCTTACCACAAGTGAGAACTCTGAACAGTATGCGATGATACACAAGAAAGGGCTTGTCCAGTGCCACAGCTTCCATCCTTTACTCAAACATAGTTATGGAACTTTGAGTGTCGGTGCATTTCTTATTGAGATCCCAAATGAACCACCACTGCCTTGCTGCAAAGAGTTACGCTAGCTAACAAGTTGAATTGTGCTTATTCATGCAACAAGCTTAAACTGTCTTGCTCCTTTCTGATATCCTGAAATTGTTTGTGTGTCTCCCAGTAAAGTCTTCTGGTAGAATTTTGTCTCCCAGTAAAACTTCTGCATTACATAGTTTTACTGACATCACTTGGCAGCTTGTCAGCACAGTGTGCTTGTGGGAGGGTTCATCTGGCAAGGGGAAGCATCAGGCTTAATGTGTGGGGAGAGCCAGATCCTGCAATTTTCCAGTAAATTTTTTTCCACACAGAATTTCCTGTCTTGTGGAGGACAGGCCAGTTGAGAGAATAAAAGGCAGTAGTAAGGCAGGGGATTACACAGGCCAGACACTTGGATCTGAACATAGTCTTCAAGGCTGTATTCAGCAGTCACTAAGAAATATCACAGAGGACTTTTGCCACCTGGCCACCACAGCTACAACCTGTGAGTATAAATGGAGTGTTTTATTCTCTTTCATTGCTTAGCTAAAGGAACACTGGACAGATGGAATTCTGTGTTGGTGTTCTTTCAAAGCTGTTTACATTTAAAAGCTATCTTGATACTAAGAACTATTTAAAAACTAATAACTATAAAAAAGAAATTGAAATATTACTTAATTCTGTAGAATAAAATTGTTACAAAGTATGTAGAAAAGATTGCATTAATGGTATTGAATTGTAAAAAGTCAGTATTTGTTCTTTACAAATGTGTTCCTTTGATCTCTCATAGCTGTCTGCTTAAAAGATAGAGAAGAGAAAACTTTCAGAAACATGATTTGCTTGTGGTTCTTCCCTCTTCTTGCTTATGGTAAGTGTGCATTTCTCTGCATAGAAAATTAGTCGTATGTTAGTACTAGTGTGAATGTTCCTTTTGAGCTCAGAATTAAACAGAATTTCTGAACCTGACCAAATTAACTTGAAGCCAGGTTCATTGCAGCCTCCCCCTGCAATGGCAAGTTTCCTTGCTTGCCTGTCAAATACATAATTGGCTCCTGTAGTTTGCCATGAAGTTTGCAAAGCTTTGTGTGATCAGACATAGATTCACAGGCTGAAGTCCCTGTACTTGATGCTGATGTGGCTGTTTTGAAGCTTGCCAGTTGATTGTTTATAAAATAATTGCCACTATTTTAAACGTAGTTTCACATATGGACAATTTTGCAATATTTATTGAACTTTGTGCATCCTCTTCTAGAGAGAAAGATGAGAGAAAAAGCCAGACACCAATTCTTTGACATCTTTTCATTCTAGGATTTACAATACTGAAGGGAGGGAATTGTTGGACGTACCATTATTCAGACACAAACATGACCTACAGGGATGCAGAGCTGTGGTGCAAAAAAAGATACACTAACATGGTTGCTATTCAGAATAAGGAGGAAATAAACTATCTCAATAACTTCTTACCCTTCAATCCGGGTTACTACTGGATTGGAATCAGAAAAATTAATGATGTGTGGACCTGGATTGGAACCAACAAAGAATTGACAGAAGAGGCAAAAAACTGGGCTTCTGGTGAGCCAAATGGGAAAGGAAATAATGAGGACTGCGTTGAAATCTACATCAAAAGAGGGAAAGATGATGGCAAATGGAATGATGAACAGTGTGAGAAAAAGAAGGTTGCCTTGTGCTATACAGGTATGGTGTGATAAAGGCCATTCTAGTGTGTCCATGTGGACATGGTGGTGGGATGAGTTATTTAACCTAGTCTTACATATTCAGTACCTGACTCTATAATCACTTGTACACTTATCCTGATTTACAGGGGTGAGGTTGTTCTTGTTTTAAGAGCTGGGTTAATCTCACTTACCTTTTAGCTCCCAGAATATTATACATCTTCTTTGAGCAAATCACCAGACCTTCTCTATACTGAGTGGAGATGGTGACTTTATCCCACTTTCAAGTGGGTGTCTCAGCTGATAAGAATTGCGCTTTTAGAGGCATCTTTCTGCTGACTGTAGACCGCTGGATTAGATACTTTGTGTAGAGGTGGCTAACGCTAGGTACAAAAAAAAAAAATAAAAATCCAAGTCAAATATCAGCCAAATTAGAGATGTGATAAATTAATGAAGAATGTAACTGTTGAGGATCTCTGCCTACCCCAGAATATATTGCTCCTTTTACATTTTAAAGTATTGCTAATATCTGCCTGAGAAAAAGTGGTTGTGGAGTTTCCAGTCAGTAGAATCCTTTAACTGTGAGCTAGTCTGTCAAAGATGTTGATTTTCTGTGAAATGACAGGGTAATCTTATGTACCAAACTCTCCGCTTTTCTTTTGCTATACAAAGTGCTTGTTTATTGACAGGAAGATAAACAAAATGCTAGTCAGGTTTCATTAGTGGCCATTGCTGTTTCTTTAATAATTTGTTTGTTGTTTTGTTTTTTTGTTTGTTTTTTTCCAGCTTCTTGCAACCCATCTCTCTGCAGTGGCCGTGGGGAATGCATAGAGACTATTAACAATCACACCTGCCACTGTAACCCTGGATTCCATGGACCCGAATGCGAGTTTGGTAAGATTATTCTATCCTGCTTTCCAACCAGGGTAACATTCATGCTAGCTAGTGTTCTGTCTGTCTGCCTTGTTGATTTACCTCCTTGGCCACTGAGACTGACCATGTAACTTCCTGTGTTTCTTTGAAGTTGAGAGTTGTGATCCACTAAAGGAACCTGATCATGGGAGCCTCGAGTGTAACCATCCATTGGAGAACTTCAGCTACAACTCGTCCTGCACAGTTCAGTGTGAGGAAGGCTATGAACGGACTGCATTGGAATCTGTATACTGTACCTCTGACGGGGTCTGGTCTGCCCCACTTGCAGCATGCAAAGGTGAGCTTCTCAAACAATGACAGATGAGCTTTCTACATTATACATAGCTCTGTGAACTTCAGTGTTGCTCTGTTAGTAGGTACAAGTTGAAGTTCTGGCCTGTTCCTTTGTAATTAATTAGCTGGTGAAGGTGCTATTCTCTTGCAGCACATAGTTCTCTTATTTCCTGAAGGGATGACATGGGCAGGATGAATATTCTGGGCCTGGTCTAGATTTCGTTGTAGGGAAGGACTTTTCCATCTCTTAGTGGGGAACAGGGTATGGAGATCAGCTAGCTGTGAGACTACTCACTACAGTCTCTTGACTGTAGAAATTATTTTTTTATGTGTTCTGCTTAGAATAAGCTACTGTTTGAAGCAAGTGAAAGCATCAAACATCACCAATTAACAGTCAAAATGGGAAAATTTTGGATTCTGACTAGTTGCTGGCATGAGCTGCATATGAATTTACAGCCTAGTCTTTAGAGTTGGTCTTCCTTTCTGAGATCTTCCCACTCCTACCTGCTTTCTGAAATGTCAGTGTAGTAGATCTCCTTTCTAAAACTCCCTCCACTGAGTGGATATGTTGCTAAACTTTAGAAAAGAAAAAACCCCCAAAATTTTAATGGTTTCTTCCAGGCTAAGCTCTGTGCTGTCTCTTGTGTTTTTCAGCGGTGACCTGTCCTGCCTTAGAAACGCCTGCTCATGGTGCTGTGAACTGCTCCCATCCCTCTGTTGGGCTCACGTGGGGCACCACCTGCAAATTCACCTGTGAGGAAGGGTTCACCCTGTCGGGACCAACCACACTGCAGTGTGGGTCTTCTGGGGCCTGGGACAGGCAGCCACCATCCTGTGCAGGTACCTTTCCTTATCCCTGCTCACCTGAGCACTTGGAGTTGTCAGCACTGGCGTACGGAATTCCTCAGTCCTCTGTACTGATTCTGTTGAATCTGTGTATTGCAGCTGTGAGATGTGAGGCTGTCACCTGGCCAAAAGAAGGCTTTGTGACCTGTGACCACGCTCCTACAGATCTCACCTATCGCTCCCGTTGTGATTTCCGCTGCAGTGAGGGCTACGTTCTGCATGGCCCATCCAGCACTGAATGCACAGCACAGGGACGGTGGTCAGATCCAGTGCCAAAATGCAAAGGTGAGACTTGCTGGGTTGGCAAATACAGTTTTCTTGTCACTGGACAACACACTGAAATTCATATTCCTCTAGAGACTCAGCATCAAACTAAACTCTGTGCTGTCTCTCATGTTGTCAGCTGTGACATGCCTTAGAAATGCCTGCTTGTGGCTCTGTGAACTGCTCCCATCCCAAAGTTAAATGAATTTGACAATACCATGTATATCTACCAGTGGAAAAAGTAAGCCTAAAGACAGGAAAGTCCTTAATGATTCTTAACCATTTCTTTCTGTTGCAGTTGTAGAGTGTGAACCACTGAGCTCTCCTGAGCAGGGCTTTATGGATTGCTTACATGGTGCTGGGAACTTCACGTACAACACAACCTGCCACTTCAGCTGCCGTGAAGGATGGAGGCTCAATGGTTCTCATGAGCTTGAGTGCAGTCATTCAGGAAACTGGAGTGCCAGTCTGCCCACATGTGAAGGTATTTTACCTGTGTCTAGTCACAGGGAGGCAGCACTTGGTTTCTAGCCAACTGAGGTGTGGAAGGGTGGAGGAGGTGACAACAACTAATGAATGAGCTAGAACTTCTAGTGAAGTCAGTGAATTAAAAAGTCCAACAAAACCTTGCAGTGTGTTTTTTGAAAGTAGAATAGGGGAAAATTTCTAAAAGACCTTGGTGAAAAAATGTTTATTTCTTACCTCAAACTCAAAACTGCAACCTGATTTCAGGTTGTTTTGCTTGGTTTTTGATTAAACTATTTCTCATGTTGAGCTTTTTCCATAGCAATAAAGAAAAAAAGCTTTTCTAGAGAAACAGAACCTTGTGGTGAAACCTGAATTCATATGTCTCTTTCTCACTGGAAAAGTTTATAGATTTGTTGATTTGATGAGATAGTGTCTTGGGTGAACTCCTCAGACAAAAGACTCACAGAGCTTTTCTGTCAAAGGCTGAAATTTTACAGGACAGAGGTCTTAGCCTTGCCTTCCCATTCAAGGCAGTAAGAGCTCAGTTGCTATCCTCAAGTTCTAAAAGCTCAACTACACTTTATTTTCATGAGCAGAATTCAGAACCTTGAATAATGTAATTGGTCTCAACAGGATTGCTCAAAGAGGAGGATGGCACAGTGGGAATTAAAATATGAACTGAAACATGAAAAATAAAAGATGAACATAAATTGTCATGTGAGGCTGGATGTTAGAAAGCCCTTGGCATAGCTAGTCTGTTGCCTTGTCATTGCATTGGCAATGGGTGGGATAATTTTTAGTATGCAGCCTTTTACCTTGTGCACAGGATCTGTCCTGTCTCAGCAAGAGAAAGCTTAAGGGTTACAAGCTGCAATTCTCGTTCCTCTTGAAGAACACAAAGAAAAGGAAGAAGTAGAGAGGGCTTCCAAAGTGACACATGCCTCTAGATCTCACTGAAACTTTCTCATTCTTTCAGCTTCTGAACAAGTCGGCTATATCTCTGTGGGCATAGCAGCCACAAGTGCCTCTCTGTTGTCCACAGCATCGTTACTCTTTTGGCTTGCAAGACGTTTCCGAAGAACAGGTGAGCAATTGGCCTGAAAAGCTTTCTGTGGAGGAAAAAAAATACAACTCCAAGCCCCAATACCTTGTTTATTGAAAATGTGAAATTTCTCATATGTGAAAATAATTTGGCAACTTGTTTAAGAGGTCTGCATACGTGCCATGTTTGACTTTTAGATGAACATTTAAAAATCAAAAGCAGTAAACCCTGGATATTTAGAAAACAAGAATTAGAAGAAAAACACTACATTTTACTTATTGGCAATTACTGCCAGGGAAAGTGAAGGGAAATTTGAGATGAGGCTAATGACAGCACAGTAATAACTGCCTGTGGGATTTGTTACCAGATAATGGCTTTTTATTAGATATTCAGAAATGAGAGGTCTTTCTAGTAGAAGAAAATATTTTGCATGAGGGTGCTTTCTTGAAATGCTAATACCTTTTCCTATTCTTCTTGCAGCAAAAAAATTTACTCCTGCCAGGTAAGTTGTCTTACAAAGTAGCGTGAAAAACACTCCAGTCACTTTGCTAAAATCCATTTGATATAAACCAGTTGTCATTAAAGTACTTTTTTTCTTTTGTTTGTTTTTTGTAGTAGCTGCCAATGCCTAACCACTGATGGTAGTTTCCAAAGAGCTGGCCAGATTGTCTAACTCCAGGTGTTTCAGGTAAGCCCATGAGAGAGCTGCACTCACAACTTCTCCACATTTTGATCACACAGTCAGAGCTGTTAATGGCTGAAACAGCAATAAGTGCTTTGGGGTACCTAATACACCTTTTAGTGTTGCATGAAAGGTCCTGACAAGGCTTATGGATTTAGTGCTTTAGAAGTGGTTATTCTGTTTAGCATTCTACCCAGCTGCATGTGGTATTAGGAAGACTTTGTGCATTTTTGCTACCTGCTGCATGCAAAATTCCTCTGAAATGAGTGCAAATGCAAATCTATGCCACTTTTCACATTTATAGAGGAATTTTGTTCTCTCTGAAGGAATTGAAGCCATCTTTACTTCTGTTTCGGAGATATCTGGGGAATGAAACTGCATGTAAACCAGCAGCTGTCCAGACGTTTTTACCTCTTGCTGATGAGATGATCAACCTTGTGTATTGTTCAGAAATTTTGAACTCAAGCTGGCTGGTATTTCCACTGAAGACAAGCTGAGAGTAAAACTCTGGCCTTCTGGCAAAATACTGTCTACATTCAGTCATGTAGTTATCATAACTGGGAGTTTGCCATCTCTTGTCCAGATGGTGACCAAGGGTAAGCTCCTGCCTAAAGAGGAGGCTGGTTTCTCCTCTGGTCTACTCAAAAGTACCTAGGTGAGGTGAAGACATGCATTATTTCACATTGCTTACTACACTGCTGGAGGTGTCTTCTCTGGAGATATATGGGCTATACTTCAGGATGTGAAGATATTCCTTGAACAGCTTTGAAACCATTGATCTGGTTTGTTGTTGAAGTAAGTTTATTTTATGAGGATGTCCCAGTCACTAAACATTAGTGATATGGGCAATTACTTGGATTTCTGATACATGTCCCAGAAAGCCTAGGGACAGGTTTTGTTTGTTGGTTGTTTTTTTTTTTTTCCTTGTAATAGCACTAGGCATCATAGTGCTTAGGTACTCTGTTTTCTGAATGCAGGAAGTAGATCTGAAATGATCTCTTCTTTGTGGGATTGCGTACTGTAATATAGGTGTATCCATAAATACTGAATTGTGGAATTTGCACTGTAGATATTTCTGTGCAGTTGACTGTAAATGGAGTTCTTGAGTGGGTCTGTGGCCATTGATCTGGTCCCAGGTAATTTAAAAATAATTCAGAGGAGTTTGTAAGGATTTCATGTCTGCGTATTATTTACAAATAAAATGGAAGCCTGAGATTTGTATGTATATATTGCAAGTATGATTTATTAAGCTGTTAAAGGACCTAACTTAAGACAGACTTTCTCATTTTATGTATAAGTTATGTTCATAAATTAAAAATGTGTGACTTTTGAATGTGATTATCCTATTTGTAACAGTATTTAATAAAATGTATATAATGAAATGCTCCCTTTTGGAAGTGTACATCTTTTAAATGATTTAGGTCAGCCCTGGGGATAAGGCTTCAGCAGCAGAATGGGAGGGATTGGGGAAGACTGGCTAAATACCAGCGCTGTCCCTTATTTAGCTTTCCATGTTTTTGTAGCCGTTGAGGAAGGAGTAGCCAGCAGATGGCACTGACTGCCTGAGAGCTAGCACAGCCAGAGGGGGACCCCAAACCATCATCCCCCATCCTGAAAGGAAGGAGGAAGGCTCAGCAATGTGTCCTGTAAAGCAGGTGCCTGGACCAGCAGTGAACTGCAAGATACATGCTCAGGAGGGAGAGGAGATCAGAAAGAGAAGCAAGTAGGTGATTTTGGTGCATAGTTAACAACACAAACCCCTCAGTCCATGCAGGTCTTTTGTAGCCCTTTCTGCTGGGAAGTTACTTGAGTGTGGGAGACAACGAGCTAAGAGGTGAAAGCGCAGCTCTGGGAATTAGGGGTGACTGCTGTCCAGGGTTCTCCACTCTCACGCTGGCGTAGACTGTAGCCAAAGACTCTGTCATGGGCTAGTGCTGGCAAGGTACCAGTGGTGGCCAGGCACTCCCATGGCCATCCACAACCCCTGACACAGCCAAGGAAGCTGCACTGTGGCTTTCTGTAGCTGCTGCTGGGAGCCAGACATTAATGATGAACCATAAGATGCATTCCTGCCCTAGGCAAGGCTCAAGAGAAGCCATCAGGCCTGTGAGCAAGGGAGTCAATGAGAGGTGCTGTGCCACAGTGGACAGGGCCTGTTGTTTATCCCAAACCGATTAAGGAACTGAGAGCGGCTGTCAATGCTTCCCCCGCCTTAACAAGGTGGGGCCCAAACATGTGAGCAGATGTAGAGCAGTAATCCTTCAGGTTCCCTGAGGGGACATAGAGATTAGCCCGAAACGCCCTGCTCTGAATCCCTGCAGGAGCTGTTTTGAGAGCTAAACCACCACATGAGTCCCCCAGCCTGTCCTTGTTGTTGTCCTCTATATGAATGGTGCTGTAGCATCCTCTGGAGAGAGCTGCTCAGGCCAGCATGGCTCCCACCCTGCTGCAGTCAGAGCAGCCCAACTTCTCCTTTCCTGACCAGAGCTGGTGCTTCTAGCAGCTTTGCCTGGGATCTCTCAGGGGTTTTATTGACAGAAAAGAAACTATAAAGTTATTCCATCTCTTTTTCCAAGCCTTCATCCCTTGTGATTTCTAGAGAGAAATGAGAGTGGTCTAGTGAGACTAAATTTGGGTGGGATTAGTCCTCTATCTTTCCCATATATCTCCTAGGCCAGACAAAGGCTCCCTGGAGGGGATCTCCTTCTTTGCAGTGACTTAGAGGTTACATATGTCCTCCTAATTCATCTGTCCAGGGTACAGCCAAAACCCTAGCCTGTGCTCATGCAGGTTGCTTGACTCTTGGTCCTCTCCTGGCACTGTTTTTTCCTGCTTCAGGATATGAATTACCACTTATGATGGCATGGTGTGTCCAGGCCTTTAGGATCTTCAGGAAGTCATTTTGTTTGCAGTGGATGTGTCACTGTTGCAGTGCCTGTGAACACAGCTCTTCTGTTTGCTGCCAGGAATGGCCCTGGGTCCCCTTGCAGTCGTTAAGTAACTCCATAGTATCTCTCCTCTGCATCTGATGGTGCTGCAAGACCACAGAAGGGCCACAGGGACTTTGCTGGAGGGACTTTCTGTATTTCCTGTTGTTCGAATTTCCCTTGAATTCCTCAGGTCTCCCTGGACCTGTGGCATTGTTCAGAAGGGGATCTGTGCCTTGCCTGGCATCTTATTTTGGAGCAGATATCTGCTTGTGCCATGACCTATGGAAGCTGTGAAGGTGACATTAGCTGGGAGGCACACATGTCCTTTCACAGCTCTGCGTGTTTGCTGCTTGTCACGGGGGTGGTTTTTGTGGCGTAACACATTCCTGATGAACTGCGCTGCCTGGGTGATGTTAGATCTTTGAATCTGCAGACTAACATTTTGTTTTGAGAAACAAAATTTCACGTAAGTCTCAGACAGGCAGTGTTTGATTTTTATGGGGTGTTTCTGTGGCCCTTGGTGATATGGACAGTATAAGATGTGCTCAGATTGGGCTTGTGCCTTCTGTTTCCATAAGCAGTTAGCCATCAAACAAGCAGTCATTTACCATGCCGTGGCTGCAGTTGCCTTCTGGAACTCCAGTTTTCAAAGGTTGGACTGTACCCAACATTTGGCCAGCAGTTCTTCACTCATGAAGATAAGTCACTGCTACAGACTCTGGAGACTGCACATCTTTGCACCTCCTTGCGTGCTTTGCTGAGGACTGGCAGTAGAGATTTAGAAGCAGCAGCTCTTGCAGGAGCTGGTGTTGTGATCAAATCACTAATGTGCTCAGTTCCTGTTCTGGGAGCTGTCAGAGGATGTTAGGTCCAGGAGGCCAGACAGTGACATACAATGTCTGCAATGCAACATACTCAAGCATCTGTGAGTCTGCTTTCTGTCCTGAGTCTTCCTCCTGTTTGAATTCCTCTGGTTCTTGGAGAGGGCTGCTGGCTCCCTACTCTTGACTTGAGCAAGCTATTCATGTGTGGCTCGTGCTGGGTATTTGGTAATGGGTCTTCAGTTGCTAGACCTAGAGGAGCAAGTTGGCATGGTGAGCTCTTGGTCAGGGACAGAAAGATCCACAAGCAACGACACCCTGGTAGCTGTAACATCAAATGAGAAATATCACATGGGCTTGCCCATGGACAGGCAGGCCATCCTCCTGTGGGTAGTGGTCAGCAGAAGCTTAGTGGAGGGCAGAAAAGCAGGCAACAGAGCCCAGCTTGCCGTAGCATTTGAACAGTTGTACTAAGGAGCTCCCTAGCCTGGTTTAGAGCCTCTCTCTCACACACACACCTTTAGAGAGATACAAGCAAAACTGCAGGTTCGATTTGACCAGTGGAATCAAAACTTGATGGATGGGTATTGCTACTCACCTGACACTATTGAATCTCACCTAGAAGGGAAGCAGACTTGGCTGGCACAGTTCAGCTGTGGCTCCAGTGGTGAGAAAGAAATCCACAGCCCAGAAAGCATTTCCCACAGCTGATGCAGCCAATGCTTTTTCCATCTCAGGAAAGCTGCTGCCAAGAGCAGGACAGTGTGCAAAAAGCACAAATGCCTCCTCGGCAAGGCAGCAGATGCCCCCGGGCAGCTGCCAGCAGGTTTTCTACCTGCCTTTCTACTTCAGGGAAGGACATTCCCTGAAAAGCCCAACAGTTGCTCTGACTTTCATCCTGGGCCAAGTGGGACCTTCATCAACTTCTCGCCTCGCCAGCTGCCATGAAAGCAGCGATGGCAGGTGTGAAATTGCAGGTGACTTGCTTGCTTTCTGGCACACCAATGCTGTCATTTTGGGCTTTTGACAGCCTCTGAGTGGGCAGGAAGAGGTGATCAAACTGAATCCATGCCTTCTGGAGCAGGCCGTGGGTCATAGAGTGCTGGGATCGAATGAAAAGGGTTAAAGGGGAGACAGGAAACACTTTGCTCAGGGCTTGTTCCACAGGATAATTTCTGGGAAAGGAGGGGCTGCAATCAAGCAGGATGTATTCACTTTGGGATCTTGGGAAATCAAGCCAGCCTAGCCTAAACCAAGAGGAAAATACACTGCAGCCCACGTTGCACAAAACAGAGATGTACCTGCTTTACCTTATCTTGTGTCAGCACAAACAATCCAGATAACATAAAAATCAGACGTGGTGAAATGCTAGCTTCATGTGAACAACCAAGATATCTCATGGGGAAATGATACATTTTGAGCAGAAAGAAACAGGAGTAGTCCTAGAAAGTGCTATCCTGAGATAGAGAGAAAAGGGCCTCTACAGTCCTCGCTGTATTTCCTTCTCTTCTTCCTCACTTGCCTCAGTTGGTAGCAGCAATTCCAGGGTTGGTCCTGGGGTGGAGAGCAGGGTATGCAGAGTTTGCTCAGGCTGGTGGTTTATTTGCACTGAAGACAGGCCAGCCATTCACCTGAAGGCATTTGTCTTGAGAAGGGTTTCGCTTCTGGTATAGAATCCCAGCTGATGTGCCAGGAAGAGAGCACTTGGGACACAAAAAAAAAAATAAATCCACACCTTTCCTAGATTTGGTTTAAAATCCAGATTTTAAAAACATACTAGACATAAAAAGTTTCTATTTCAAGTCACTGTAATTACTTACAAACAGGCATCATTGAAGTCATGTGAGTGCTGAAAAGAATTCACACCCAGATCACCTTTTTCTTGAGACTGCAATTGATTCAGTTTGCTTGCAAGACATTCAGAAACACAAAAGTGTTTCAGATGCTGCCGGGTGAAGCTTACAATAGACACATACATGCGCTCACATGCATCGGGGGTCAGTCAATGCTTTATTTTGTCACTTTTGCCTCCCATTTTCTTGCATGCACGCAGGGCAGATTTTGGTTCTCAGATGATTAAATGATGAACAACCCTTCACAACATCCTTCCCTGTCCACTAAGTGGGAGCAAGGCTTTCAGGTCAGCCTTTTGATGACAGAAGTTGGTGATAGAGACTCCATGGACTTTTAAAGCACTTTATTCATATTGCTACATGAGCAGGGAAAATGGAGATGCTCTCTTTGCTCTCATGTTGGCATTGAAGTGTAGCTCCAGAAAGTGATTCTGCCTCAGAGAAATGCACTGTGCAAGGACGAACCATCTGTATTGGGGGCATTTGGGAACATGGACTCCCTCAGACTTTGCAAAGCTAAGTTAGCTTTAGCAAAGCTAACTCTGAAGAGCAGGTTCGTTCCTGAGCTTGTACCCGAGGAAAGAACTTTTCAGAGGATCCTAGGAAATAGGAATTGAGGAGCCCTGAGATGTCGCCTACTGCAAGCCCCCGTCCCAGGTTGTGAGTGATACTGCAGGTGGAAATTGGTGCTGTGCACCCTGTGCAAAAAGCAGGGGCTCTCTGAGAGGAACCTGTGTGGCTCACAGTGCAGTGGCACTGCACATCTGCAGGGTTAGTCCAAGCAACCCTGGGGATTTGGGTACACAGGTCATGGACAATGGGAATGATTTGGTGTCTGAATCTCTGGCTATTTCAGAAATCCTAAGATGGGGCTATCAGCTCTTCTAACACTGAGACTGTGGCCTGGAAAAATGAGGACTTGGTTTAATTTCCTAGCATTGCTGATGGCTAAGTCTGGGAAATCCATGCCCCTGGCTTCTGTCTAAAACAGAATTATAGAATCATTTAGGTTAGAAAAGAACCATAAGAACATCAAGACCAACCATTAACCAGCACTGCCAAGTCTACCACTAAATTATGTCAATAAGTGCCACATCTACATGGATTTTAAATACCTCTATGGTATTGAACAGAATGCTACTGAACTCCTTAAAGAAGAGCTTTGGGACCTTCCTAGGAAAAGCAGAACATCTGTACCAGGGGAATCACAGCACATCCTGTTCTTATCCTCCTGCCTTCTCTATCTGCTGCCAGATATGGGGACAAACAGGCCTTTGCTCTGATCTGGTACAGCCATCCTTCTGTCTCCATGTCTGGAGTGGGAAAATCTAAGCCTTTGGGGTGTTCGGATGCTGTGGGAACAGGTGCAATAGGGGACCTAAAAAACAACAGATCAGAAAACATATGGGACTGCCTCAGCTCTTAATTAACCTAATTGCTGTAGTTTCCAAGAAGGTCTGCATGTTTGCCTCACGTGTTGTTTCCGGTGAAGGCAAGCACCGGTCCCTGTAATAGAGAGCAGACACGGTAATGCTATCAGCAGCCCCTTCCTTCCCAGAAGGGGCTCAGCAGGCCAGATCACCTCCATAAAATCCAGCTGGTGGGCCCAGGGAGCATGTCCTCTTGCCTAGGTGCACAGCCTACCCCTCCACAGAGGTGCTGTAGGCTTGTCTGGAGAGATTGAGGTGAGGAATGGGTTTTGAAAGCTAACGAGGGTTATTAGAGCCCAGCAGTTTGACTTGGCTGCCTGTCCTGGTCAGAGGATGTTACTTGCTGCTCGCTGCCACAGGGGCAATGAGTCATTTTGGCTGCAGGGGTTGGCTGATAAATGTATTGAGCCAGCTCACCTGCATGTTCCATAGTGCAGTAAAACCACTAGATATTTATAGAAAGAAATTGTGTCCTGACTGGTGGAAAGAGAACACTCTAAATGCTCTATGCTTAAAGAACACAACTGGGCTGTAGGCCTTTCTTTAGGACTTCAGACCAATAGAAAGGGTAGTCCAGAATCCTTACTAACCCCTTTTGATGCTCAGACAACAGCAAGTTTTTTCACTTTGGAGTCAGTCTTCCTCACTGAAAGTATTTGGAGAACAAAGTCACTCCCAGTCTAGTTAAACATTTATCTTTTCATGGCACTGGATTGTAAATAAAGCTGTTGTCCTAAAAATACTACAGATACCTCAAGTTTCCTGAGGGTCAAAGATGTCCTCTAACAACAGTCCTTGTATTGTGCTGCAAAGTGGAACTTGAAATCAGTTGTCCAGATGTCTGGTGTGGAGCAGCCCAGCCAGCCAGCCTGCTCTTTGTAAGGGAGCAGCTATTCCCATGTAGGCTGTTTCCTTCCAGCAGAGCCTGGATCCTCTCTGAAAGCTCCGAGGCTGGAGAATTGAAGCACAGCAGAAGGAACTGCCTTGGGAGGTGCAGAGAAGCTAGTAAGTGGGGAGGGAGAGTGCAGTGTTTGATGCGGGCACATCTTGTCTGGCCAGCCAAGCCAAATGTTTATCACCTTTGGATTCACCATGCTGCCCAAAAAGCAAAACAGACATGCAGTAGTGTTGGCAATCTCCGTAGGAACCTCCTGTCTGCCAGATTCTCTTTCCCTGCCCTCCCAGCAGGTGCCAGCTGGGTTTTTGCTTTCTTTCATCCTACGATCATGTTTCATCAAAGCAAGCACAGTCAGGGGATGCAGAGCCCAAAGGCTTACTAAAATTAGGCCTGATCTTTGGTCCTGTTTGTAAGTTGTTTCTAGGCATGGTGACGTCTGACATGCAAACTGACTAAAATCAGGGTTTGCAAGTCCTAAGTGCAGCTCTGTTTATATTATTGTTTGCAAAGTCCTTTGGAGCAGATGTGTGCGTGTTGGAACAAAAGAACAGTGCACAGGCTCAGATCAAAGAGTCTCCATGAAACAGATTTCAACATAGACAAGCAGCCTACACTATCAAACTAGCTGACAAAGGAGGATCACGGGAGAAGCACCACAGCTGCAATTTTGACACAATTAAACCATGTTCGTAGGATCCCCGTGAGTCAGTACTGGAGTAACACAGGTTCGCTGTGGAGGTCTCTGGGTCTCCTGAAAAAACAACGAAGGAAAAAGGTGTTAAGTCCCAATTAAGTTAATGGGGCTTAAACAAATCTTTCAAGTTGAATGTAGTGGTTTGTGTTTTAGTGGATCTGGATCTTGTGAAATCTTCTTCCCCTCCCCCTTCTTGCTGTCAGAGCTACTTAAATAACAGTGGCTAGTAAGGAGGAATT
Source organism: Chloroceryle aenea (assembly GCA_013399075.1). Lineage (NCBI taxonomy): Eukaryota > Metazoa > Chordata > Aves > Coraciiformes > Cerylidae > Chloroceryle > Chloroceryle aenea. Next base: position 357,690 of record VWZY01002896.1, read on the forward strand.
TTGAACAGCAGCTCAAACCTTGAAAGCATGACCAGAATAGGTGTTTGGAATGGCGGTATGGAATACCTTCAAAGAGGTGATGGATAAGCAGAAGAGGCAAGGAGAGAGAGTGAAAAGTGTGGTTTGTGCCTGTATTTACACCTAGTTTATGTGGGTTTTTGAATGAAGAGGAGGTGTTAATGTCAGGTGTCTGGTTTGGCTGATTGTCTAACATGCAGTGGAAATTGGTGCCCATCAGTAGTGTTGTCCTCATATCTGGGCTAGAAGAGAATTTGTTCGGTGCTGGATCTGAAATAACAAATTGTCCCAACTCTGGTTTGCAATTTGGGCAATGAATTTGGTCTAGTTCAGGTCTTCATGAAGAATCTGCAGAGTCAGCAGTGTTCCATCAGGCCTGTGTTCCATCTGCCTGCTGTAAAATGGTCTTCTAAATGGTATGAACAAAGGTGAAGCTGATTCCGTTTTGCAGCAGCCTGGGTACACCAATGATATGCCTCTGGTGCAGAGCTCTCTGTTTTCCTTTTTGCTGCTATGTGGTGTCCCCCCATGCTGCAGCTTAAGAAAGAGAAGGGGTGTATGGGGTGCGTCATGGGATGAAGCTCTGGTATAGGATATCCTTTTGGGAGCTGAAGGGATGCAGGTTCAAAAGAAATAGAAGGAGGAGATTCTCTTTACATTTCATTCACCTGTCCTGGAGATTGCCCTCCCAGCAGCTCTCTTTCTGCTCTAGGGAGACACAGGGGAAATCCTGGTGGAAGTTCTGGCTTGATATAAGGGGCAGCTTCTGAAATGGGCTACTCCTAGACTGTTATGAGCTTTATAGGCCACACCCAACATCTTAAACTTCACCTGAAAGCAAATTTGCAATCAGATCTAATGAACACATTCCTGGGAAGCTTTGCAAAGCGTGATTTTGTTGTGACTCTGACTGTAAAAGTCTACAGCCTCTTATTTTATGAACAGACAACAGTGGTTTTTTCCTCTTAACAAGGTTTCCTTAGAAATGGATCCACTGTTGAATCCCAAGTCTGCCTGGCATATTCTGGGGGACATCTGGCGTAAATTCTTCATTATTAGATTACATTAGTTGCAGCAATAATCATTCACATGGGATTATTACATCGAAGCTTGTCTCATTGCCTTTATCCTTTCACACATTGTCTTTCCCAGTTCCCGTTCAAAGGGCTGTTGTGAGTCTGTGTTGGAGCAAGAAATTAACTCGTTAGTAATTTATGCATCATTTCCTCCAACCACATGTATTTAGGGCAAGATCAATAAAATATAATAAGGAAGCGGGTGGGTATTGTCACCGAGGGGCTGAAATAATTCCTTTGGTATCACTGTAAATCCTTCCTTCACATATGAAAACCCACAGTCCTGTCCATCATTAGCTTATTTTGCTAGGCTGTATCAACAGGCTATTGATTCAGCTCCTTTGTGTGCTTGCAGAGTTCATGTCCTGCTACTTCTGCTTGTGGCCGCACAAAGATTTGGGTGGAGGTTTAAGATTTTGAAAGAGCGGTGTTTGGGAGCCTTTATTCTGGCTCCTGTCATGTAATTAAAGCCGTGCCACCTAGCACCACACACTTGTTTCTGGAGTGGCTCCATGCTCTGGTGTCTGCTGCGATGTGTTAGGTCTGGGAAAGGGACAACAAGAGGGGTCCACGCACCGCAGCTCAGGGCGCAGAAATCTTGCTGCCTGTGGCTACTGGGGAGGCAAATCTGAGTGGATCTGAAAGGTCAGAGGCATATTTGAGAGGATCTGGAGTCCCTGACTAGTGATCTGACTGCTGAGCAGCCCTTCCTGGGTAAAAACAACAATAACAAGAGGAGGAGTTTGGATACATCTAACTCTAGGCAGGGTAAGGATATAAGAGGTGCAATGCTTGTGGGGAGAAGAGGCAGCAGACAGCACTCTGGACTTCTATGGCTCCTAAATAGGCTTAGAGCTGATTCCATGAGGTATCTTACCTTTCCATGTCTCTTTTCTCACCTCCTGGCTCTAATACAGACTACCCTGCAGTGTTTCAGCTCCTTAAGGACTTGAGTTTGGGGCTTTTGCTGCAATTGCAGATTAAGAATTTCCTGAAAGTGCAAGCAAAGTCAAACCTTCAACATTGTTGCTAGCTCTGCCTGCCTGGACTCCGTGTGGCTGTTTCTCCTGCAGGAGATGTCCCAGTGGTTGGCATGGATGCAGAAGGGGCTGTGTGGCCCATTTTGGCTTTAGCAATGCTCAGTCTGCTGATTTGAGGGGATTACAGCAACACAGAGGCTCCAATTTCTGACAGTCTCTGGGAGGAAACATCCCGAGATCACTCTGTACTCTGGGACCTGCATGTTTTGTTGCTGTAAATGTGGAGAAATCTCGGAGAGGGAGGTGGACCCCCCAGCAGGTCTGACTCGTGTCGCAGAGGAATATTTTTTGTCCAGTTGTGGTGGGCCAGGCAGCACACAGTGTACGGGATGGGGCAAGGGAGACAGAGCAGTCCTGCCCTCCACAGCCCCGGTGATGTTGACACAGCCTGAAGGGGAACGAAGAGGAGGTGAGATCCTGAGATTATCGGTGCAGATGGGTGAGGAATGTTGTTTGCTTGTAGCTCTTCTCTTTCAGGACTGGCAAAATCCAAATATGGAGGGAAGATGCAGGCAGATGTCCATGTGTGGTTTGAGAGTGTAACAGGGATAAGCAAAATCAGGGACAAAGCCAGGGGCTCTAACTTCAGTACAAGAAAAACTGATCACAGCACAGGCTGATTGTCTTATGAAAGCCTTCTGGAGACAAGAGTCTGTCCAGGTCACCTGCAAGCAGTTAGTGAGGCTGCGTAGGAATGCGTGCTGGACATTGCTCCCTTGTCACCTGCCCCTACCGTTCTCAGACAGCTTTAGTGAGCCAAAATCCAGCTATGTCTGGTCTCTGCTGGAGCCCAGTAGTGGTGTGGCTGGACACTACCACCTTCTTGATGGCAAAGTTTGTTATCAGAAGAGTGGGTAGGCTTTCAGATGAGACAAAAAGATCAAGTGGCAGAGAAAAGGAGGAAAGCAGGACTGAGACAGATGCTCAGACAGGATGGCAGTTTCTTGCTTTGTTTTGTTCCTTTAGGAGCTGGGGTTAGAAAATAAATCACTTCCAGGAGGTACTTTCTCAGCAGAGCCACTTTGGACCAACCCATTTGTGTTGCAGGGCCTTTCCTGAGCAGCCTGTGCAGCCAGCCCTCCCCCCAGCATTGCAACACCTCTTGCTTTCCAAAGAGACAGGAGCCCAAAGAGCAAACACAGGAAACCCCAGCCCCGGTCAAGGTCTGAGAGGTAAATTTGTAACTTAGGACAGATCATGAAGATGCTCCTCTCTAGTATGTAAACACTCCTTTCTATCTCAGCCCAGCTCAGCTGAGGGAGCCGATCCCAAACCTCCCTTCATGGTTGAGTCCACTGAAGAGCCTGGACGCAGGTTGGAAATGCAGCTGGGCACACAGGCTCCTTACTCCCTGGAGATGAGCTCCTTCCCTCACTTCTGTAAGTCTTTGCTCTGGCCCCACATGAATCGTCTATGCTGAGCAGCAGTGTGGGCACTGCTGTGGGTTGGGCAGATGCATGGAGGGGTGGCAGGACACCACTGTGGCCATTGCCAAGAGCTGTGGGGTTTGCCCAGTATCCTGGGAACGCTCCTCCTATAGCAGTAGATGCTGACAGAACAGACACTTAATGGGCATTTAATTCGGGTGCAGGTTTTGGAAAGAAACCCTCATAGCACTGTGTTGCACTTTCTGTTGCAAGAGGGAGGGCTCAGGTAAAAGCTATTTAACAGGAGTGGTGGGGATGTGGCGGGACAGACAGGCTGGGGAAGGAGGTGGTAGCTCTGTCCCCAGAAGTCTCTCATCTGATTTGGGGCAGGAAGATGGATGAGATGAGCTTGCCAGGTCTCTTCCAGACTGTTTTCTGTGAGTCTGTGCTTTCCTCCTGCAACAGAGGTAAAGAAAAGTCTTTGGGGTATGGAAGGGCATACTGTATTTACAGCTGAGGGTGGTGATGGTTTATGCTAACTAGTTCTGGGCATCAGCTCATAAAGGTTAGTAAACATCAGGTGGAAGTTACGTGCAAAACCTGTCAGGAATTTTCCATGAGAATCATACTTTTATCAAAATGATGTTTCTCAAAAAACTGAAGCTCTCCCTGGATAAATATTGATTTTTCCCAATATACAAAATACACGTGTGTCTGTACAGAGAGAGAATTCCACTGAGAAAGTGCTATAATGGTCTAATTAATTTCAGATCCCTTTGAACCTGGTTTGTGTTTTGACCTCACCCAATGTGTCTCTCACTACCTCTGCTGCATATGAGCTCTTTGCAATGTATGTAGAACAATATTCTGACTAAAATGAATATATTTACTCACCTTTGTAGATTTTTTAGTCACCTAAAATGTAAGCAAGCAATTTCTCTTAGCAAATATGTCACATATCCATATCAATATCAAGTTTAATTAGCATCAGCAGATACACTACTTGTCTGATTCCTGTATATTTGGTAAACCAGTGGCACAGTGCTAGAATTGATCCCACTGGATGCAAAGTAACTTTTGTATCAGGGACCAAACCCTGGGAATCAAAACCCACCTTACTTGGGCATCTGAAAAGAGGTTTGCATGTAAGTGAAGGACAGAGAGAAAACTGTATTCTGGTCTCAGAAATCTAAAAAGCTGAGCTGGGTCTTGAGAGCCAGGAAGACATCCATCCCACCAGCCTGCTCTCATCCCTCAGGGTGAAAGAGGACTTCACAAGAATTCTGCCTGGTGCTCAACCCCAGTCACAATTTCAAGCTTGGTTCCCAGACTCTGTTGTCTGGAAGTGATCCACACAGGGTTTGTCACCAGCTGCAGCCAACAGAGCTCAGCACTGAAGTCTAGCGTGTGCTGCCAAACCCAGCTTGCAGGTACTTTCAGGTTAGCCCCTTCTTCTCTGCATCTGTCAATAAAGCGAGCATCCTTCCCATCCTGACTTTTCCCAGCTGACCTTTTTAAGCACGGTTGCAGGTTCTACCCGATTTTCCCTTTGACAGCTCTGAAGATTCATTCCGAACTTTGCAGAGACAATTGGTTTATGGGAGGGATCAGCAACCTTTTATGGGTGCAGGGCCAGCCTGTCTTTCTCTTCCTCAAAGAGAAGCTCACACATGCCTGAAAAACACTTGCAGAGAGCTGAGAGATGCTGCCTTTCCAATGGATGAGATGAGAAGCGCTAGACAGGAAGCTTGGAGATGGCTTTTGCATGAGAAAGAAATTTCTGTATTGAAGTCAGGGAGCTGGGAAGTCACAGGTGATGGAAACAACAGGAACAAATCCATACGGGAGGGAAGACTTTTATTGCTGGGTCTACTCCTTAGAGCAGAGAGGGGATAGTAAAAGTCCTTTAATTTGTTTCTGAGAGGGGATTTCTCCTAGGCTAGACCTAGAGTGTTGTAGCAGTGATATTGCAGTATAATCCCCAGGTATTGCAGTGATAGTAGTAGGGGAAATGGTGGATGGGTAGGTGTTTTGAGTCTCCTCTTGGTCTACCTCAGCTGAAAACTGAAGGTGGGCTGCCCCAGGGCTATTTTACCCAGAGGATGAAGCTAGTGGGTGGTTTGGAGTTAGAGTTCTCTTTTCTGCTGCTTGTTTTTTTACCCTGCTCTTGCTGCAGTAGCTTGCTGGGGTGATTCATAAGATGATCCGTAAATCCTCACTGTATGCTTTGTGTGATGCATGGCTCTGCTCTCCTTGTAAGTCCCTTGCTTGTGCTGAGCAATATCCCACTGCCAAGCACGTGCTGTCCCTCTGGAGAGGGGTGCTGGGCTGCCCTTGAGAGAGGATGGGGCAGTAGGGTCCTATCTCAAGGCTCATCCATGTGTGTGACAATAAGGGCAGGGAGGAATGAAGTTTCTGGGAAACTGCAAGAACAAACTGAGAGCAAAACTGAATGTGCCAGGATGGTGAGGCAGAGTGTGGTGTAGCAGTGCACTGCTGTGCTCTACAAGCAGCAGTGTGTAAGGTCTTCTCTATCTGAGTAATGGGAGGTGTCTGGAGTAAGCTTCTCTGTGCCCTCTCCTGTGGAGGCACATCACGTAGCTGTGGGCCTGAGAAAGCGGGGTGGCTGTGACGTACCAGGATGCTAATGCCTGCTCTGTCCTTGGTTTCAGTGACTGCTGAGAACATCTCTCTCCTCAGTTGGGCCCTGCTGCCCTGTGGGTTTTCTGCAACACTCTTGTTTTCTTTCCTGTTACAGCTTTTCAACAGGAAGCCTTTGGCACGATTCTGGCAGAAATCACACTCGCCTTGGCCTGCCTCTTCTGAGCTTTCTCCAGAAACATTGTTGAATTCTGAACGAGACATTTTGGGGTCAGGTCTTAGAGGGCCCATTACCTGTGAGGGGTGCTGGAGGTGGTTGCTGTGGTGTGGGGAGGCCAGGCTGCCTCCACACCAAACTGGCAGGAGTCCTGTGTCACCTGGAGTTCTATAAGGGCTTTGTCTGTACTTTTTAGCATAGCTTATATTAGTGTGGTTATACATATATATTACTAGAGTAAAGCCTCTGTTTTCAGTGCTTTGAGGAAGAGAAGCACTATACTGCAAATGTAGCTGGAGAAGCTGCACTTGGAGTCTGAGAGAGACTTGAGGGTGGATTCTCCTCTCGTTGGCACCAACCCTGCTGGGCTTGAGGGCACAAAGTCAAAGTGCACAAAGAATCTGTGTCTCCTTCTAAAAACAAACAAGATCTGCATTCGCAGTCCCTTAGCACCCTGGGGAGTACATGGTGCGTTCATTGCAAATACAGAGCAGAGGAAATTGGCTGGAGAGTTTGGCTGTTGTGAGGTGCAGGCTCACTCCTTCCCCTTGGGTCTGTATCCTCAGGATCCCCGGCTAGGAGGAAGGCATCAGAGCAAAGATGCCCTGGGCTGGGTGCACGGGGCCTGCTGGTCCTTGGCATAGAAGCCAGCAAGTTTACAGGAGGGTACAGCGGTGGTTTGGGAGGTAGGCTGCCTCCATGTCTTGCTGGCCCTGAGGGTAGTGAAGGGGTTAAAGTCCATCCGTTCTGCCCAATCAGTCTGGCTTGCCTGTAATAACCAATTAATGGAGTGTAATTGTGCAAATCCATATGTGGCAGTAATTACCAGGGAGATTAATGGATTCCTTCCTTTCTAAGCAGTCCCCACTGCAGCTTGCCAGCATCCCCCTGCCACCTGAAAGGACTTGGTGAGGGGGGAAAGTGGGAGCCGCTCTTCCCTGGACACTGTGTGATGAAGCTGAGTGGACAGGGAGGCCCTGTGGGGACTTCCCAGTGCTTGTTTAAATAACCCTTTTCATCTCCCTGCATTTCCTTACATACAGCTCACTGCTCCCTGGCTTGGACCTGGCCTCCTGAGGACAGTTCGTGCCCGGCTTGCTGGGGCCTGGGCTGCTGCGTCCCTGCTCTCCCCATTGTCCATTCATTCCCTGCTCCTCTTTCCCCTGTTAAGCCCTAATTGCTGCAGAATATCGCATTTGTTTGCCCTCTTCTTTTGTAGCTTTGTTATTTTAGTTGCAATGGGTAATCCAGCAAACTGTTAAAGGCATACACAAGGCGAAGAGGGGACACCAGGGCACTTGGAGCAGGTTTTCAAGCCAGGCAGTGGGGTTATATTTGTGGGATGGCAGCTTGCAGGCAGGCTGGGCCTGACACAGCCTTTAAGATGGGTTTCTTAGGGCTATATGGCCACAGAAGCAAAGAGTGACCCTGGAGCAGGTGAATACTTCCCGTTCCAAATGCTCTGGGTGGAGAAACAGGGCCCTGAATCCTGCTGAGGAGGAAGGGTGTGTATTTGTGGACCCATTCCTGGTCAGATCACCATCTGTGTAGCACAAGCTCCTCCACAGTTGAACCAGCACCTTGAGTACTCAAGATAAAAAACCCACCCATCCCACCTGGCAGCCCTGGCCAGCCTTACCTCCCTCCACATCACACATGGGTCTGAGCCCTGCTGGCCGACTATGCAGACAGAGCTGGGAAGAACTCAGCCCTGTTTCTGTGCTGGGCGATCATCCCTGTCCCTGACAGATAGCTCATGCAGAGAGTCAGCCGTGGGGAGGGCTGATGTGCTGGCCAGGGAGCCATCATCTCTGGCTGCACGCACAGGGTTGCTGGTGCCCCAGGGATGGCTGTGCCTGCTCATCTGGGGATGGGGCAAGTGACCGTGAGGAGCCAAGTGCTCTTTAAAGCCTGGGATGGCAGGGAGTGATCACATCACATCTCGCATTAGGTATCCTCGCTGCCTTCCTTGTCAAGCCTAAAAAGTGATGCTGGGGGTTGAACCTAGGTTTGTGATTTTTATGTTTGGGGTTTTTTTAACCATCTGTGTGTAGGCTGGGACTTGGACTTTGCAGTAGGCCAGAGGTGTGTGGCCTGGGTGAAAGCATCCTGTGGGTGTAAAAAGGAGCCAGGAAGAGCCAGGCTAAAAGTTCATCTTGCAAATGGTGTTTACAGGGGAGGTAGGAGCAGAGTGTGTTTGAGTGTCCTTCCTCCAGCAAGGTACCTCCCAGCAGCCTCTGCCCTGAACTGTTCAGCATCTTCCATAAGTTCTAACCTTGCAGGTCCAGGACTCTCTGTTGCTCAAAAATCTGTAGTGATATCTGCACAGACATTCCTGCAGAGCACTGACTGGTTCTTGCCTGGATGTTCTCTGGCAGCCTTGGCCCTGTTTGCTACAACATACACGGTGATGGACATAAATGACCTTTTTCTTATTTCCGACTTGTTACAAAGGCCAGGAACGTGGCTGCTCTGAGGGAGCAGCTGTGCAAGGTGCTCAGTAGAGACATGAACAAGGCTCTTCTCCAAGGAGGATTACCAGGTGATGTGAGAGGTTTTGGGAGATTCTTGCCTTGAGGTGATGCTACTGCACAGGAAGGTGCATCTTGCTAGAGGACTGGGAGAAGTGGAGAGCCCTGACAGAGATGCTGCTTTTGGGTCTGTGTCCATGACAACCTGCTTTATCTGTGTCCTGGAAGCCAGGCTGCACTGATAAGTCTGTTCCAGCCAGAAGGAGGCACTGGGTCACTTCTTGGGTATTGCCAATATGATGGGTTTGTTCGTCAGAGAGCTGTGTCCATTGAGGTCTGCTGAAGCCCTCAACTGTTTTAGCTCTTCTGTGTCACCAGACCAACAGTTCATTAATGCTCATCTTCCCTTGCTGCTGTGTCATCCTAGGTTAGAGGTTATGTGCACCAGAGCATAGCATGTAAACATGTCTCCTGCATCTGCTTTGCTTGAGGGGGCTTGAAGTAGCCTGTGTTCTTGGGGAGCAGCCTTTTGGGAAAGCTTCACACCTTGTACAGGTGCCCAGGAGGATTCAGAGAAGTACTTGGGGTACTCAGGGATGTGTCTTGCACAATTTCTGGAATTCTTGAAGTGTTGGATCTTTGCTGCCCTAGAGTTTACACTCCAAGGCTGCAGGGTTTAGTGGATAGATATGATTTAAAAGCCTCATTAATTAAATGAGCCAGGGAGACTGGTCTGTTTGGGTATGGATTTGTTCTTAAACATCCAGAATTCCCTGCAGGCCTTTGCTGACTCCCAAATGGCGCTTGGCAACTGTGGGATGCAAAGGCCAAGGAGACTGTGTTTACAACCAGCAGGACAGACCCTGGGACTAGATTAGCTAATGGGGTTGTGCTGCTAGTTTGGAAATCTTAAGACCTGAAAAGGGACTGGGCTCCAGATTTTGTAACCGGAATATGCCTGGGTAGCAGAGGAGACAGCTCTGTGTTGGAGAAGCTGTTCTGGGATCTTCAGGGCTTGCTTTAATAGGCTGACTTAAGTCAGTGCACATCAGTGTGGTGCTAGTGCTGGAGCATGCATTGCTGTGCCTGCATCATCCCAGCTCCTCTCTGTGCTTCTGCTGTGCAGAGGCTGCTCCTTCTAGTAGGCTGCTCCTTCTAGTCAGAGGCTAGGACAGGGCCAAAACATGTGTCTGTGGGCAGGTGCTCACTTCTTTCTCTCCCCTTCTACTGGGAAGAGGCTGTGGGGCAGAAGGCAGATATTCAACAGTGCCAGCAAATGTCATTCCACATACCTGCAAATTTTTCATGTGCTTGCTCCTTGCTGCTGTGCTGTCTTGGCTCTGTGTGGTGTGGTCTGTGCTTGTCTTATCCAGGAATGTTCTTTTCTTTGGGATACAGGGAATTTTGTCATGCTCCCATGGCTTAAAACACCGGTAGATTTTCCATTTGGCACTTGGAAGCATATGGCTTCTGAGAAACAAACATGTTTGAAAGGCAACGGTGGGCATTGATGAGGAAAGGGATGCTCACTGTAGCTGGCTCCTTACCTGAGGCGAAGGGTTTTAAACACTTTTTGCAGGGAAAAATGGAGAGGAACTGATCTCATGGGAGAATGTTGTGGCTGAGTTTTCTGTTGTGTTTGTCTCCCTTCAGCTGCCATAGGAAGATGATTCCCAGGGGAAGGAGAGCTGCTAAAACAGATGAGATGCATGTATCTTCCTGGGCAAGACAAAGAGATGGCTTAGTCCCCTGAACATCAAACAGACCAGCCTGGCAGAATCTTGAACTGGTGCTTGTCAGACCTGTAAAAAGATGACTGCAAAATGAATCTGTTGTTTTTCTGTGAAGTGGAAGCCTGTGTGGCTTAAGAGACAGACCCAGACTTCCAAGAGTGGAGCTGTCAGAGCCACTGGTGGAGGCAGAGGCAGAAAGGTCTTTGTATCACCCTTCTCCTGGTATTTTCTACTGCTGATTAATGAAGGGTATCTTTGGGCTTGTGTTCTTGGGCAGCAAGACTTGGTTTTGCTTCATTTCTCCCAGTTGCTGTGCCTAGGCTGTGTCTCTGGGTCTGGTACTTGTGGAGAGGCTGCACAGGCATGTTCCTGCAGCATAGCATCAAACAGGGTGTGCCTGGACAAATATGTGGTCTGGTTTATTGTTTGGGAGGGGGTTTTGTGTGGTTTTGTTTGTCTTTTTTCACCCTAATGATTTGGAAGCATTACTGGAGTGAGATGGGGGCTTGCACTGTGTAGGGTTCCTGTGCTAATAGTGCTAGGCCAGGGTTGCTGGATCATAGTTATTTGAAGCAATAGAAAATTGTTCCAAGATTTGTTTGAAACTCAGTGGAGCTCAGGAGAGCCATCCCTAGGAAGATCGTGTCATTACAGAAACAGATGAGGTCTTTGTGCATTAGAGAAGACAGCTTAACATTCAGAAACCTGCCTCTTCCTCTTTCATGCATTTGGGTTTTAGTGGTGTTTGATTTCCCTCCCTGCTCTCAGGGGACCCAATGGACAGACTGAAATCTACTGAAAAAGGGTTAATAAACCAGCAGCATCTGCAGAATTGGAGGTGGGATCCAGGTGAGCTGCCTGGCTCTTGAGGGGCTGCAAGCATCCTATGAGAGGGGCTGCAAGCATCCTATGAGAGGGGCAGCAGCCCCACCATCCCACCACGGCTTATAGAAAATGTCTCACTGACTGGAGCAAGGACTGAACCACAAAGACGGCTGGCTGAGAAGTGCTGACTGAAGCTGTGCCTTGGTGATATGGTAGTTGTGGCTTTTGGGCCCTTGGTCCACATCAAAAGCTCTGTGGCCATGTGATGCAAAGTGCTAATGTGGTGTAAATGCCTTCTTCTTCTTCAGAGCTTTTTAAATTATAGGAATGGGCCAACTTGATAAGGCAGGCTTTGTCCTGGGTCAGATACACTGGCTGCCAGAGAGCAGATCATACTGTAGATATAAAAAGCACAGGAGAGATTTTGTAAAGCCGGAGCCCTCATGGTGGCATTAATGTGACAGCTTGCACCCGGATGCTTGCACCCAATCCAGGCAGTCCTCAGTGGAGAAACCCAGTGTGAAAGGCTTGAAGCTGTGGCTTTGCTGGCTTGGAGAGAGCATGGGACAGAAATCCAAACATATATACTGATCTACCCTCTCCCGTGGCAGGATACAGAGAGGCCTGGGATGAGGTGTCTTAGGATAGATATCAACCTGGGCTTTCGGGGCCTGGCTGCTGTGGCTGAGACCTTGGGGACCAGGCTGTGCCTGATGATGGCTACAGTGCCTTAAACATGAAGGTATTGGTGCTGGCCCCTCATGTGAAGTTGTTCCTCTTGGATGCCTTCAGGCCTTCCTCCCCTGAGAAAGGAGCTACTCAGAGCAGAAATAACCCCTGTTACCTTGAACTCCAAGATATCCATGTTTGCCTGTCTGGTATAAATAGACCATCTGAGGCAGCCAGATGTGATGGAGATTGACAGGTTGTCTCAGGAGTTTTGCACTTGCTGAAGCAGGAGGAAATGTAAAAGCAGGAACATGGGGATGCACAGAGTGTGAGTAGCAAGCAAAGCCCCCAGCTGCACAGCAGTCTGTGGCATCAGCCATGGGAGTGCAGGTGGGAGCCCTTTGTGCCCCTGGTACAGGGATGTGACTTCTAAGGTTTCTCTGAGAACATTTTTTCAGGAGATGAGGCAATCTTGGTCTTCAGGCTGTACTTTTCTTTGAAGGAGGTTAATCTAGGTGCTTTCAGGAATTTTGCAGAAATCCTGGCTTCACATCGTCTGTACAGCAGGGTTAAAGAGGGGCTTGCATTTAAGTGACATCCTGTAGGTCCTCCGTCACTCTGCTTGGAAAGTTTGCTTGCAAGGTGGTATCAAGGAGGTATCAGGAGAACCTTTTCTTTGCCTGTGCTTTGAAAGCCCCTTGCTGAATACCGAATGACACGTCAAAGTAGACTTTTAAGAGCTGGGTGTTCATTTCCCACCAAAATCTCCTTTGGGCAGGAGGGCCTTTTGGTCAGAGACCTGCTTTTGGATCTGAATGTTAGCACTCGACCATAGAAATCCTGACTTCTTTTGGTCCTCATCCAACCTGGAATCCTAGTTTTGTAGCCCACTGTGCTGCCTTGCACCACTGACAAGAGAAGTCAGGTGCTTACCTTGAAGTACAGCGGAATGCATGACTCTTCCAGTTGCAGTATTGCAGTTCTGGTCTTGTCCCTATGCTGTTTATTCCAGCAAAGCTAAAAAGGTGGAGTGACTTGTCTGAAAGCAGGCATGGAGCCACGAGCCCTCAAACCCTGAGCAGGCAACATGCTGACCCGACCCAACCGTTGCTTCTTGATACAACAGGTGCCCAAACCTCTACATGGTGTTGCACAAATCTCCTGTATTATGAGCTTGCTTACTCCCCTGCAAACCAAACACAAAGCAAGGGTTGCTTTTGACAAAAAAATATTTTCTGAAGGGTCCAAATGGCTGGTTTTTTGGATCCACCTTCCCAGGAATACTTTGGTGAATGCTTTTCCATGACGCTACCACTGCTGACCTTTCTGCTCTGGCAAGGGGGAGTGGCAGGGAAGCACATAGACAGCGATTCTTCACTGTTACAAAGGCTGGGATTGTTGGCAGCTTGACGCCCCAGAAAGTGTCTAATTGACTTGACTCTCTCTAGCTGGGCTCCAAATGGATTTTTTGCCTCAGGATATCTCAGCATTATAGTGGACCTGTTGTTTTTGCTCCTTGCATGATATTAAAAAGTGCATTGTTAGAGCATAAAGCATGAGTCAGAACGGATGTGCGGAGGGAGCTGCCTATTGCCCCATGAGCAAGTGCCAGCGCAGAGGAGCGGAGCAAGACGGGGTCACCTGCCATCCACAGTTAGGGGCTGAGAAGTTGCTTGGAGCAATGAGCTTGGCTTGATGATATAGATGACACCTATATTCAGAAATGGACAGATGTAAACCTGCCCTTTGCATCTCAGATAGGGAGCATTAGCATAAAAATATGTCCTCTAGTAATTTTGCAGTGTCTGATCACTCCAGTGCATCTCCAGTGTGGGCTTGGTCCTAGCGGCCCTCTGGGCCAGGCAAAGGCCTTTCTTGGGTGTCTCCGTCACCTTGTCATCTGGCACTGGTGCCCGGGAGTGTCTTGCCTGCATCTGTGTCAAGAGGTGTTTGTGCCACCACTGGTGCTTGCCTGGGGAGGTAATTCCCTGGAGGAGTGGGCAGCTGGGCCCTTCAACCAGCAAAGCTGTTGGAGGCGCTTAGGCAGGCGTTAAGAGGATTCGGTGACACCGCTGATTAGTGTTGAGGGCCTCATTACGGTGCTGGTAATTGAAGGTCTCCCAAGGTTTAAACAGGCTGGGAATTATCTGCTCTCAGAGGCTACTCTTGGCTGCATGGGACGGTGCTTTCTGCAAGGTAGGCAGTGCCCTCCCAGGAATAGCCTGGTGCTCGGGATGGTGGCCCATGCCCTCCAGACCCCAGGGAGGGGACCCACATTGAGTGGCAGCCGTGGGGCTCAGGGAGAAATGGGGAAGGCCTGGGGAGGAGGAGAGTGGAGGCTGTGTTGCTGCAGGTGTGTTTTTGGTGCTGCTGTTTGCATGTGCTGCTGCTGGTAATTGCATTAGCCCAGTGGGGCTCTGGGGCTAATTTCATTAGCTTGGTGTCTGTGGTTATTGCTTTACAAGAGGCAGTGGTGAGAAAGGGCAGGGCTGGGTGGAGAAGGGCTGATGCCATAGCTCCCTTCCTCTCCATCTCCAGGGAATTGTAGGGAGAACCTTGCTTTAGATGACTTTTGCCTGTCCCAGACCAGTGCTAACCAGTACAGCAGATAGATGAAATTATGTCAGTCCATCAGTTGGCCTGGAGAAACTCAGTTTCAAGTGCTTTCTCTGCCACTGCCTTCCTGTTTGGTGCTGAGCACACTACCTAGTGTCTGTGTGTCCTCCTCAGAAGCAGGCAGGGAGGAGAATGGGCTTTTTGGCTCCTGGGACACTCAGCCTGGTAGTCCCTGTTGCACCTCACTAGCCATGTGAAGGAAACCCCAGTGATAACACTATCACCCTGAGGGCAGCGGATTTTCTCTGGGACTTTGTGGGTCCAAAGCAGTGTGTCTGGAGGAAGATGTGTTTGCAGCTGGAGCATTATGAGGGCTGCAACTGTTTTATTTGTATATGCAGTTGCCACAGGCAGGACCACAGAATGCCTCTGCCTTTAAGCAGAGATGGGATGGAGGAGTGATGGGATTGTCAGTCATGTTTAGGGTGTTCCTCGTTCAATCTAATGTGCAAGGAAAAGTGATCCTATTTAATCTCTAGTTCTCCTGATTCTGGGGCAGGATAGGATGAGATGATTTCACTTTACACCTTCACATATTTAGGATCTGGCTCCAGAGACCAACATCTCAGAAAACTTGGTGGATTAGTACTGGGGGGTCTTTGAAAGCCAATATCTCACTGCTGAGATATTGGCTGTGGTACAACAGCCTCGGAAAGCTGATTGGGATGTGAGCGAGCCAGGGACCCCAACACTGTGTTAGCATCTCAGTTCACTTGAATCAGCACTCACTGCCTTGTCAGGAATGACCGTTGCCTCCCAGGGTGTAGCTACTGGATGGCAAGTCCCATCTGGGTGCAGTGTGGCAATGGTCTTCCTTCCTAAAATAACAGTGGTCATCATAATGTCTTCTCCTTTTACATAACAAGGTAGGAGGGATTAAAAAGCATTCAGTAATTTGAAGCAGTGACTTGTGCTATTTCTAGTAGAAATTGAGGGGTTACCTCTACATGGTCCTGCAGTACTACTTAAGAGAGACTGAGCTAGTTCCTGGAGTCTCACAGACTAATTTGGATATGGAGCTTCTCCATACACCAGAACCCATGGTGGTCCCTAAATGAATTGCCTGACCCTTGCTTTGCCTGAGGAAAGGACCTGGAGGGTTTTCCTTGGAGTTGCTTGGTGTGTGCATGTGTTCCACAACACTAAGCACTCCCTAACCCAGATCTGCTAAAAATCAATAAAGTAATCCACTTACTGCTTGGGACTGCCAACCTTTTTAAGGAGCTCAGAGCTGTTTTGTCTTCTTTCCTCTCCCCTTTCTGTTAAGCTGGAAGAAAAAAAGGAGGGATGGGGAAGGGGGTGGTGGCAGACCTGGGCTAAAATCAGGCTCTTTGCTCTGGGCAGATCAATAAAAATAATTCCCCATTAAAACTTCATTAGCATGGAATTAAAGCTGCTGAGATCCTGCCTGATTGGTAAGAATTAATGGTACTATTAAATCTTGGCATGGTTGGTGCTTAAATCACAAAGCCGCTTCATGGCTGACACCTCCCCGTCCCAGTGCTGCTGAGGCTGGACTGGCCTTGCAGCTGGCTCTGCTCCTACTCTGTCCCATGCTTGGTGAGGGCACAGCTTTCTCATCCAGCCTGAGAGCAAGTGACAAGCCAGGCTGGGGTGGTAGCAAGGTGCAACTCAAGCAGGTGGAAGCAAAACTGTTGTGCAAAAGTGCATTTGTCTCAAAACAGTGGCTCAATTCTGAAGGCTGATGGGCACTTGGGGACTGGGGGCAGAGGGCCTCAGTGCATCTCTGTGGGGTGATGGACAGATGATGGGAAAGGTATTGGACAGGCAGGCTTTCCATTGTGCCAGAGTTTTCTCCTGACAGTGCATAAGAGATACCTTTGGGAAGCTGTCCCCCTCTCTTCATGGAAGTCTTGTATCTTATTGAGGGGGTATACGTGAAAATCACTTCTTTTGGAAGAAGATTATTTGTTGGGGGTTTTGGTTGAGAAATGTTTCTTTCAGTCTTGTCACAGAAGAAAGAAAAAACTTTCCCTGCTGAAAAATCCAATTTTCTATCCAAAGATTGAAACAAGTCACTCTGCAGAAAGAACGTCTGTGGTACTTTGGGTCTCTGCCTGGGGGGCTTTGGGGCATCCCTGCCCTGAACCTAGCTCTTGCCTCCTGCCCCTAACAAGGGTCCCTAGCATAACTGTTAAAGGAGAGTACCAGAGGCAAAACCAACATTATCCTGAAACAGCAAACTGCCTACAGGTTAGAAATCTTATGTTGGTTATCAAACTTTCTGGTCTGCCTTCCCCAGAGCTCCAAACTCACAGCCTGCCTGTGGGGCGTGTAAGCATGCTACTCAGCTGTCTCTGCTTCTCTGAACCTTCTCTGAAGTGCCATTTATGTTTGTGTAAGAAAACAAATGAAATGTGAAACGTGGCCAGTTAGAAAATATGAGAGTGATCTCTTCTGTTTGTATTCCCCCCACAAGACTGAAGGGACTTGTTTTCTTGCCTCAGTAGAACCTACTCTGAATGCTGATCCTTTAAAAAAAAAACACCAAAACAACAAACATGCCAACCAAACTGTGAGAAAACTCAGTACGTATGTACCTGGACTACTGCTAATGGGCTATGCAGAATGCTGATACTATTGACTGCAAACCTCCTTGTTCTTGCCAGCAGCCTCATTATTTATTTGTTCTGTTATGTGCAGATGTGCTCCCAAATGTTAGATTCCCACTCCCAAATGTTAGATTCCGGCTCCCAGGTAAGCTCCAAGTCCTGGAGTTGATCTGATGTACCTGCTACCCACGAAGAGCTGCATGTCTGTGTTGTGGTATCCTTCTGATATTGTATGTTACTAGGTCCTGCACACAGATGCAGAGCACAAACAGGAGAAAACTAAATAATTTCTTAAAAAGAATTATGAAGTTATTAATACAAGGGAGGGAAAACCCACTTCCCTTGCTTAAACTCTCTGGATAGAGCGAAATTGGTGTGGCAGTGTCTGAGAGGGGAGGAAGAAATGTAACTAACACAGGTAACCTTTCCTTCCCCTGCACACACAGTACCTCGGGGCTGACAACACCTCAGTCAACATCCACCTGAGCTGCAGCTGGGTGCTGTGCACAGCTCTGTGCTGCAAGCTGCAGGCCTTCCCCTTGTAGCATGTATAACGCCAAGGGGCAGCACAGGACCTTGCATGACCTGGAGGGTCATGAGCCGGTGGGCTCTTGAAGGATGCCAAACATCCTTATCTGCTGTTCTCCCCTCTTTTTGTCTTGCAGCTTGTGTGATGTGCTTCCCATCCTATATATGGGGTGGTTTGTGGTCGCTCTGGGAATGTAGAGCCCCTTGCTAGCCCTATGCTCCCTTTATGTGCCATGTGGCTGGGTGCCAGTGGCAGGGCTGCAACCCACCTCCTCCAACCCACGAGTAAATCAGTGCAGACCTTGGTCTCTACTCACTTTACAACCTCAGGCAAAATTCCTCCCTCTTCTCCATTCCTTTGAGGTGACTTCATCTGAGGTCACCCAGATCAGAAGCCAGAAGCACGGGGCTGTGCTGTTGCCTGCATCCCTGCCTCTCTTTAAAATTGCAGCAGTTGGGTCAGGGGCTTGCTGGGCAGGGAACTGGGACTGCTCCCCTGTCAGAGTACTGGTCACTGGAGGAGATGCTTCTGGAGCCTTTGTCCCAGTCTGGCAACTAGCTGCTAGTATCTGCTTATTTCTGCCCATTTCGTGCAGTACTTCATCGTTAGAGTGAGCAGTGGTTAAATTAAGTTGTGGATGTATGTGTGGGACTGTCTGGGAAGCCTACTGCATTCTGCTGCCATGGCTGTCAACTCTACTGACTGTATGTGGCATGGATTGAGCCCCATGGGCTCTGTCCCATGTCCCTACCTCTTCTCATCCCATACAGCTTTAGCAACCAGCTAGTGACGATTTTTTTTGGAGTGTTTTGAGTGGGTTTTAGACTCCTTTGGATGGGGTTGAGGAGGGGAATTGAGCTTCCAGCTCTGCTAGCCCTGGGAAGGTCCTGGTCCTCTTCATCCCTGGCTGTGTTTCCTAGGGATGACTGCAGTCCAGCACCACAGAGGCCATGACTTGATGCCAGGAGGCATCGGGGGCGCTACAGGAGCCATGACAGGGCACAGTTGAGGCAAAGCTTGGTGCAGGATGGGAGTGTGGAGCTCCCTAGACCCAAAGTGCTGGATAGTTGCATGTGTGTTCCTGCCCTGTCTGTCAGCCAGCCTATTATCAGGGCACCGGCCTATCTGGCAGAGGGTTGGTCCTTCGCATGTCCAGAAAACACCTCCACATGGCTGGGGTTAGGATAACTAATAAACCGCGTCTAGTCTTCACTGGTGCAAAAGCGAAGCACTCCCCCCTCCTTCCCCACGATGCTCCTCCCCTAAACAACTTAACCTCCCCCCTTCTCTCAATTTCTGATCTATACGGGAGCCGTCATGCATTGATCGGCATCTTATCCGGGCGATTATGCTCCCCGGACGGTCCGCCGTGAATTTCCAGAGAGCTGAGACAGCTGAGCACGGGAGCCAGCCCTGAGCGGTGGAGAACAAGAGCATGTCTCATCCCGGCGAGCAGCTGCTGCCGGCATGAAGCGAGGATGAGGCCACGGGAGGAGGCAGCTGCCCCGGCACCCTCGGAGAGCCCCTGCTCCTGCAGAGCCATGTCCCGACCCCGACAGGCTGCGCTGCGCTCCGGGCAGCTTTGAAGTTAGAGGAGGCAGTTGTGTTTAGAAAGGCAGGAGATGAACTGAAGATTAAACATGTATGGGAATTATCCTCACTTCATTAAGTTTCCTGCGGGCTTTGGCAGTAAGTATTCTACTTGCGTTTGCAATCTGTGCCTTCTGGGTTAGGTGGAGGAACTGATCCCACAGTAGGAGTAGGGAGCGGGGTGGGGTGTAAAGGGAATCTGAAAACATGTTTAACCTAGCTCATACGTGGCTGTAACCTACAGTGCCTGTGTGCTTATGATTGAAGCTGTCCTGTGATTTTATGTGCTGTGAACATCAGCACAGCCAAACCGAGTTGCCTGAAGTGATGCAGCCTGAGTCAAACCACGGCTCTTTCCTCCAAAGTTCAGTATACAGCATTTGAGAGATGCGTGTGTGTGTTTTTGTGTGATGGACTGAATCGATTCATTGCAAGAATAAAATCAAACCAAGTAAGTATGTTTGGTATTGAATTTGTATTAAGTTGTTGGAGGAAAAATTACTTATAAAACATAGAACAACTCCCAAGAAAATCTAAAGAGTGCTTTCTTTGCCCAGTAGCTGTCTCCTGCCCTTATGACACAGACAGCACTACAATTGCGTGAAGCTGTCTCAGATTAGCCAAATGAGGCTGCACGGTGAGCCAGGGGGCTGCCAAGGGCTGCCTCTGCCTGGCCACGAGCTCCAGTTCCCCTGCACGCGCCAGCTGTGAGCCAGCCCCGCTTGCGGAAACCAGAACAGCTCTTGGGGATCGGGCTTTGCAATTACTGAGGCTCACTCGTTATTTTTATCTTTATTCCTTGTGCCCTAACATGTGGGATGTGTAAGGGGAGCGGGATGAGGAGCTGTAGGGTGCTCCCCAACTGAGGCAGGGAGTGGGCAGGTTGGAGTGCTTGGCTGCAAGGACCAGGGAGTGCCTGCGTGTTGGCTGCTGACAAAATATTGATGCTGCTCCAGGGAAGTTAAAGTGCATTGCTGTTTACGGATGTGCAAAGTCTTAGTATCTCTAGAAAACTCTGCAAGCTGTTCCCAGCCCTTCAGGGCAACTAGATGCCTCCAGGACTTGCTTTGGAGGCCCCCAGGATTTATACATCAACCTGGTATTTCTCTGCTAGAGAAGAGGCTTGTGCAGACATTGAATTGCATGTGGGATGTTCCTGCTACATGTGCGTGTATATATATATATTCCCCAGCATACCCCTCCACCACCTTCTTGCACCAGAGGCTCACCTCTGGTAATTCTCCAACTTCAGAAAAGTCATTGGTATTGCATCTAGTCATCCCCAACTTTCACAAGTGCTTGGCTTTTCTGCAGTTTCTGCAGAAAAGATGTGATTCGTTGAAAGAATCTGTTGCTCATTGGTGTTTTTAAGGAACAAGCAAAGACGATCCAAACTCTCTCATATTGCTGCAATAAGAGTGAAATAATGAAAGTGCTATTTGTGTTTAATTTTTTGACTATTAGAAATTTACAAGTGGAAGAAAAGCAGAGCCTCTGGGAAATTTCTAGGAAAGGAAATTGGTAGTAGAAGTGTTTCTGCTCCACCAGCAAAGGTGAAGGGACTATTCTCCAGACTACCAACAGTTCAGTATATTGTGACTTTAACTTTCATTTAATTCTGACTTGCTTTAGAAAATCAGAGGTGTTTTCTGCAGGTGAACTGCTGACAGATGCAAAAGCAATGTCCAAGTTTTGTTTGGGCTGTTCTAAAACAGTTGCTCTGTCCTGTCCTATGCTCCCCTGACAGTATAGATGTGTAGCTACACTCTCCCCAAAGCTGGAGTTTTTCCATGCCCCTGAGGCAGCTTGGTGGGGCTGGGGACCTGTGGGTAGTGTGGGGGCTGCTTCTCCTTGGGTTGTTGAGTCTGCAGAGAGGGATTTCTGGCTGGTTGAGAAGGCAATTGCTGCTCTGGCCAGACAGCTTTAGCGCTGATGGGCTGTGTGAGAGGACAGTCAGGCTTTGAGGAGGATGAAGCAGGATAGATCACGGTGATCATCAATGGAGGGGATGTGTGGCATCCTTGAGGGACTCACCACAAAGACTATGCAGGCAACCTGCATCTCCATCAGGCCCAAAATATGCTTGCAGTCTTTGCTGCTCCCCGCTTCTTTAAAATAGCTACGAAACTGGTCCTGCCTGTGCTGGCACCAAGAAGGAGGACATCAGGAGGGTGAAAAAGGGTAATGTCCACACTAGGCTGTCAGCTTGTTGCATTCATTGTTCTTGCAGCATGTTGCTGGAGGGCAGAGTTAAGGTGATGTGGCTGCTGCTGTTTGGCATGTCTGGGTCTTACTGTATTCAGATTTCCTTCAGCTCTGAAATTCAGGCCTTCATTTTGAGCATAACAGCAAAAAAAACCTTACATGTATTTTCTTTTTAGTATTTTTTTAATTCAATAATTTACATATACCTTAACTTAATTTTATCTGCATTCAGGTTAGAAATAAGGTACATGTTTGATGGTGTGTGTGATTGTCACTTTGATCTTAAATGCCTGAAAAACATCATCAAATTTATCTGAAGATGTACAAACACAAATTGGTAATAAGCACATGATTCATGATGAGAAAAGGAGAGTCAGACTGTGAAGTGTTATGGATGAGTTTGTAGAGTAGCAGGGAAAGTGTTCAGATGAGTCACCTGTAGACATCTAAAGTAGGAGATACGCACTAAAGCAGATGGGTTTGCCTTCGCAGTCTGGGAGCAAGCAAGGAAAAGGTTTCAAAATGGGGTTTTATTCTCCAGAAGGATGCATTTCATCCGGAGCCCAGCTCCCAGTGCAAGGAAAGATGCTGTGCTGGCTGTCCTCTCTCTCTGAGCACTCCCTGGCACAGTTGGTTGGGGACAAGAACTAACTTGGCTCCTCCACAAAGTCTCTTTTATTAGTACTCATGTAACTTGGCCCGTGGCCACACCACCTCCGGCTGCAATCCTGTCAGCTCTCCCAAGCAAAGCGGGGTTAGGCCAGGTCATTTAGGGGATAGGGAGAGGAAAACCTAGGCTGTGCCTGGCAGGCTGGCACCATTTTTGCCTGTGATAGTCCCAGGTTTAGTGATCTGTAGGATGCTTTTCCCCTGGGTGTCACAGCTTGCCATGACTGTACCAGTAACTGTGTATGTGAAGATGGAAGAGCTGTCCCAGCAAAGGTGTGAGAAAATCCAGTGACCAGGCAACTCCTGCATCTAGGGAAATGGAGAGGATTTAAAAAATATATTTATTTATTTTAAAGCAGGAGACACTTGCCTTCTGTTGCCCAGAGCAGCCACAGACCCTGTAGCTGTTGGGGTCTTTTCTGATGGGGACCTTTAAACACTTCTCTAGGAGTTTAAAGACCACTGTAGTGCATGTTTCTTTTTCCTGGTGGATACTGTACTGGAGATCCTGCTGGCTGAGTGGGAAATCTGATCAGACAATCATGAAAAAACCTTCAGGCCTCAAATGCAAGAATTTTTCTTTCTTTGGAGATGAGAATCTTTATCCAACTCTTGTGTGTTACTGTGGTCACCAGGGGGATATGATATAGGGTGAGTAAATTTGGCTTGCAGTCTTTATTCTAATTACCTGACAAGCAGTTGCTAGAGGAGGCTGTGGTTGCAAGATCACCATAGCCACAGAGTTACCCTGCAATGCATGATTCCTGTCAAAGACATGGCAAAGCCTCTGTGACTTCTGTAGATTTCCTTCCTTCCTTCCTTCCTTCCTTCCTTCCTTCCTT
>VWZY01002896.1:410642-437236 GCA_013399075.1 Chloroceryle aenea
CCAGCCCCGGCTGGCAGGAGCAGATGGCCAGCACATCTCGGAGCAGGCCTGGCATGTGGGCACTGGCAGCGGAGGGGCGGCCGCAGCCCCTGAGCCGCCACTGCCGTGCCGAGCTCCCCGGCCGAGGGAGGCAGTTGTGTGATGCTCGCGCTGTCTTTGCACGGCTTGACGGCTCTGTGCTGTTGCCAGCTTCTGCGCTGTCATCGCAAAGCTCCCTCTGCTTAGCTCCAAAATCCCCTGCTCCTGGAGTCATGGGGTTGGGTGAGTGTCTTCACCTCCTCCTCCGTGAGTTATAATGAGGAGATGCATCTGGCTGCAAAGCAAAAAGAAAAAAAATCCTTCCAGCCTCTGAACACACACAAAAGAAAATGCATGTGAAGAAACCTGTTGGTGTTGGGTTTTAAAATCACACCCAGCATCTTGGTCTGGGGTATGAGCCTGAGTCACCAGCTGCAGTCTGGTGGGACCACACTGCTGGGTTTGTCTGTGGGGAAGGTGGGATCTGCCCAGCTTAGGGCAGAGTGGCCTCCTCTCACTTGTCTGGCAGCTGCTGCCATAGAGGAGAGAAGGAGAAGAGGGTTGAAGCATGGTGGCTGTTTATCTTGCTTAATGTGGGTAATGAATGTAATTGCGAAATTAGCTGCAAACTGTGGTGCTGCTTCCCCAGCCGGGAAGGGTTGCAAAGGGGATAATCTCAAATGGATCGAACAAATAAGTTGATGCTGATGACGAACCCTTTAGGGCAGCCTGGTCCCACTGGCCAGAGACTTCCTATTGTCTGGGGGGTTTGTGCTGGTGATACACAGTCCTCTGACTTTTCCCACCTGCAGAAATGGGACTTTTTGCTACTCTTGTGGCTGATGGGAGAGCTGCAGGCCAGCCCAGCCAATGTGTGGGGTGTCCTCCTTCTCTCTCCTTGTAGGGGATCCTATGGAGAGGATGATGCTAACTTGGGCTTCTTCAGCTGAACAGAGACAGGGAATGGTCAGGTTGGCCTGGATGTGGTAGCAGAATATGTGGCAGCTCTGTGGCACAAAGTCCTTCTCGCTAGTCTCTTTTTCCCATTCCTCAACCCTGTCTTCTAGTTCTTCCTATCCTTTCTGCCTGCTCTTCGTCCTCACCCAGCACCTTGTCTCCTGTAGCAAACCCTTCTCTGTCCTTAGCCAATTTCACATGGCTCCCGGAAGAAACATACTGACCCTGATGAGTGTGGCAGTTGAATGTGGCATCATCCCCACCAGGGCTGTGTGGTGGGTACTGCTGGGCTGGGACTGGGTGCCTGTCCTTTGTTTTCTGTTATTTAGTTGCCTCATTATGCTCGTGGGAGGGTAAGCAAGGAAGCAGTGGGACACAGTGGTGAGAGGAGCATTATGAAAGCTGCTGCAGGATCCAAGCTGGAAAAGCGAGGCAAGCAAAGTATGCCTTGTCCCCTTCTCCAATGCCCCCCATCCTCCTGGGCACTGCTCATGGGACTCCCCATTTCCAAAGGGAGTAGAGAACAGATTTGGAGTTTTGCCCCGTCCCCCTGCCCTTAATTAGATCTGTATCTTACAATTAACATTTCATAGAAAGGCCTGGAAGGGAGTGACATTTGGCAGCTTGGGAGTGAGGAAGCCAAATATACATGTCATCTGTCTCTCCGTGGTGGGGACAGGGCTGCCTTTGCTGTCACTCTCCTGCTCAGTGGCAGTGGCACCTTGGAGGCTGCAGGTTAGTTCTGGCAAAGCTGGGACCTGAGCATCCTTGGTAACCTCCACGGTTCCTGCTATCTTATTTTGGACATGCAATGATTTGCCCTCCCCCACAGCCTTTTTTTGTATTTTGATTTCTTTCTTCCCCTGTGCCACAGTGCTTCCTGATCAGTCCCTGACAGAGTGCTTGGAGCTGGGGGAACCACTTCAGATTTTAGCAATCCCAGTGAAGACGCCTAAAAGAAATTGGCTGGGGGAAGAAAGGGAGGTTTGTTTCAGTTTGATGAGAATTTTGTCTTCACCAGCTGGAGAGACAGCTGGGGCTCTCTCCTGCCCCAGCTAGCCAGCCCTCGCCTCGACGGTTCTTCACCTGCTTGCAGCCGCCAGGCACAAGGAGGGATTTGCCGAGCCATGGATTTGAGAGAGCCCACAGTTTGGTTTCTTGCTTGGTCCTTCCTTGGGGAGCTTTCCAGCGGATTCTGTCTTTCCCGTGGTTACCCTTGGCTGGTTTGGGGAAGGGTGGTGGTGTTGGCTGACAGCCCTGCAGAAGGCTGGCCAGTGCATGGGCAGGATCTGCCAGCAGTTGCACACGCTGCTGGGGAGATTGAGCTCCACTGGTTGCCCCTGTCCCCATGGCAGCAGTGGGGTGACTTCAATGTACCCAACCCCACAGCGGTTTCTGACTCTGATCGCGCACACTCACCCCAGGGTATGGCTGGGGGGACCCTGATGCACCCTAGGCCTTGGAGGGGGAGAAATGAGACTTTGGGGGTGAGGTTTGGTCTCATCTTCTGCTTGCAAGGGTGTAAGTCCTGCTTCTGGCTAAGGGGAGGTAAAACCCAATGGTTTGAGTTAGGTTGGGATCTGGAGTCAAGGTTGCCCACTTCTGGTCAACTCTGCACTGTGCACCAAGGAAGGGTACTCAATACCTCCCGTGTCCTGGCTATTTTTCTTCTCAAGAGGCTTTTTGTCCATTTGTGCTCCATTTTTGTTTCTGTCTCGTGCCCTTTACAGACGTAAATGTAGGGTGGGGACACTGACACCGCCATGAGGACAGAGTGGCTGGGCTGGAGGACTGTGTCTGCCTGTGATTTAATCCAGCATCTCATCTGTAATAGGAGTAAATAATAGCTTTAAAGCAGAGAGAAAATATTTAGATTTTATTAGGGGTGAAATACTGGGATTTACCCAAAATAATTTTTTTGTATGTATGTAAATGTGCATTCACGAGAAATTAGAATTTGTTTATGTTTGTAAAAGATTACAGAAGGTAGAGGTGTGGGGTGGGACTAACGGTGCTCCCTGGTACGGCCAACACTGTGCAAACGTGTGTGAAAGCCGACAGCCACAGTTACACCAGCCTGTAATTTCAGTTCTGTTCCTCAGTCTTTTAATGTGGAAGGTATCCTGCCTGGGCAGAAGGAAGCCAGCAGATCCCCAGGTGTCTTCTCTTTGTGCTGTTGGTCCTCGGGGGCAATGGATGCACCCGGGTCATCTTGTACGTCTCTGTGAAACCAGCAGGCATCTCACAGCAGCTCTGTTTGAGGTTTGGTGTTTGGTTTTCGTTGTTTGGTTGGGTTTTTTTAAGATCATCAACCCTTGGTTGCCCAGGAGAAAGGTTCTGTAATCTCTGGCTTCCCACCCCAAATATTTACGGACAGTCAGAGCCTGAAGCTTTTGCGAAAGGCGTGGGGCAGGCTGAGCGGTGCTGTGCCAGGGCTGTGCTGGCAGCAGGGGCACAGCGTTGGGCTGGCAGTACTGGTTGCTGTTTATTTCAGGGGGTTTCTATCAGAGGACTATTTTCTTGCTTATCTGTTTTGTGGAGATCTTACTGACAAAAGACCAATTTCTTCAGCTTGTCAGGGATCTTTCACATGCTCCATGTTTTATTGGCTGGCTGTCTGAAAATGAGGTGTTCTCCCACAAAGGTTTGGGTTTTCAGGAAGGTGGTGGTTTACATTTATCAATACAGGGATGAAATCAATACAAACAATTAATTTTCTCATATTGCACTGTGTGCTTGCATACACCTACCTATTTTCTGTGAACATTTCCCATACCCTTGAATATGATCCTGTTCTGGGTTTGGATCTCCTACATAGGTGCTTGGTCTGGGTACAGTGGGCCGCATTTGGTCATAGGAGAAAGAGGTCCTTTACCCATGAAATGGTGCTGGAAGAATTTAGCTGTATCTAGCTAAAAAAAGGCTTTGTTCATCATTGTAAGTGCTTTGGCATCTTACTTGGACGAGTTTGAACACTGGGCATGAATTTTCTCTCTCCAGATTTGCCTAATTTTTAAGTTATGCCTGCCTTTGTGTTTACCACCTTGGGCTACCTTTGACCAAAGGTGACTGAGGGCTTATGTTGCAGAGATACCAGCTTCTCCCAGTCATCAATCAGTAGGATTAAGGCATGGGTCAATAGGAGAAGGCATGGACTGATAGGAGAACTGCTGTCTTCTGTATCCTGGCACGTCCCAAAAGGCAGCGATGGTTCCCCTTGTCTGAGAGTCTCTGGGGCTCCATGGCTGCAGATGAAAGGTTTGTCCTGCAGGGAGGCATCCTGTTCTTCCTCGGGGTAAATGCCTTGAAGGGCAGAGCATACTGGAGGAGGTTTACTTGGTCGGTACTTGTGCTCTGCAAGCCCATCGGGGCTCAGCGTTGATCCTTCCCAGCTGTCTCCCTGTCACTGTCATCTGTACATTGTCTCTTGCCGCTCCCTACCCCTTTGCTTCCCTTGTGGGCTTCATTTCCTAACACTGCTCTTAAGGAGAGCTTTCTGCCCTTGACAGCGGAACAAATCCCTTTTCACGCGACCACCACTCCTCGGCCCATTGTCCTCCACCCCCGCAGCCACTGTGCAAAATCTCCCTTCCTGATACGTCTGTTCCTCTGGAATGATAACCACCATTGCAGTGGGGTGGAGAGCCCCCAGAATCCCTCTGGGCAAGGTCCCCTTTCCTGCAAGGGCACTAAGTGGGGTCTTATAAGTACAAGAAAAGGCGAGGGTGATTCCCAGAGAATCCGCTGTTTGAATGCGATTCATCTCTTTCGGATGTGTATCCTCTCCTCTGGTTTTGTTCTGCAGACCAGCTTGGATGAACCTGGAGCCTATGTGTACTGAGGGCTCCTTCTTCCCTGCCTTGGGAATGGGGCCAGTGGGGACACATAAGAAACTGATCTTCACTGTGTAGCATCGCCCGAGCTAGCTAAGCAGGAAGAGGGAGGTGGGAATTTTCTCTTTGCTATTGAAAGCTTGGGGAAGCATTTGGCAGGAAGAATTTGGAAAGGGGAGGGAAGTAGGTTAAGGGACCTGAAGGCAAATCTCAGCTGCAGCTTTTTTTTTTTAAATTTGAAAAAGCCAGTGTTGTCATTTCTTCCCTACAACTCTTGCTATCATAAAAACATAGGGATGGTTTCAGTGTCAAAATTTTCGCTTGGCACTTGCTAGCTCTGTTAAGTCTTTATTCCTGGAAAACAGCATCTTTGCCATGCAAAATGTTGCTAACCTCTGAAGTGATGTATCTGAACAGAGGGAGGGAGATGCCACATGAGAAATGGCACATCTTCTCAATTGCCTCCACAAGGGTGATTTTGATGCTGTCGGATGGCATGGGTGCTGATAGTGGAGGTGGACATTTGTCAAGGCACGGTCCCAAGAACTCTCGCCCAATGGCTTCTGTGTCTAGCCCAGACTGAGACTGCCCTACAACACACTTCTGGGGCACCTTTTCCATTTCTGGTCCTAGAAAGGACCATCCAGGCAACAGGAGAGGAGGGAACTGCAGCTGTACTGTGTGTGTTGAGTGTGCAGGACCGCAGCCCCATGCTGGATGTTGAAGATGGGGCAACAGTCTCCTCTCTGATTACAGAACACTTTCAGTAGGCTATTGCAAGGGTTGAAGGTAAGGAAGAGGCTCCTCTGAACCACACAGTTCAGCCAAACCAAGATCTGAATTGCCCAGAGGAGATGCTGAACTCCAGGTCTTGGCTGCAGGGAGAGCTGAGAGCACCTTGCTCACCTGAACTGTCTCTGTAAACCCGGATATCCTCTTGGCTTGGGAACCTGTGGTCTCTAGTGTGGTGGGATGGCTCAGGCTCATGTGTCTTGAGTCTTGCTTGTGCCAAATGGGTGGCCAGCTGGTTGGCAACAGGGAACTGAAATACTGAATTATGTATATCACAGCATCTCCACTGCCGGGCAGAGCACTGGAGTGGTATCGAGCAGATCCTTTTAAACAGCAACGGGAACGTGGGAGCTTAGTTAGGAAAGCAATTAAGGGTTTGAATCTTCTTGATGCCTGTTCAGGTGAACGTTGTTCCTTCCTTCTGTGTCCATAATTACGAAAGGCTGAAAGAGCAACCTCAACGGACTGGCTTAAAAGTTTAATGAAGCTTAAGGTCTTCTAAGTTGGGCTCATGAGTCTGAGCTTGTTTCAGCTCCATTCTTAGGAAGGAGGGTTAACCAGAAAGGAGGAGAGGCTTCCTGCATGCATTACCTCGAGGACATTAAAACACACATTGATGGGAGGTGCTATTATGGAGATGGATTAGGAGAAATTAATGGAAGAAGACATCAGAGATGGGTGAAAGGCCCTGCATGGGTAGAGTAGATCCAAGTGAGGTGTTTATCCTTGGCAGGGAGAAAGCTGCCCATGGCAGGAATGAGATTTTCTGGCCCCTGCCGTGCAAGATACATTTGTGCTGGATGCCCTCTGCTCTGTAGCTCCAAACCTGGGCAGCACTGATGGGTGAGTGCCAGGGTGCAGCAGGATCTGGGTGGCTCACCAGCTCTGTCTGGTGTAACATGCTCCTCGCAGCACCCACCAGAGACGCTCCAGGCTGGGGAGGGTTTCTGGCATGCCCACGCTGGCAGTCTCTGGGTCCTGGCAAGAGTCAAAGTGCCTGCGCCCTTGGCAATCTTTAGGGGAGTTTCCTTCAAAGCACTAAATTTCCCCTTGAACCTTTTTTTTGGCTGGCTGAGACATAGAGCTGACACCTGAGCAGTCCTCCAGTATGGGGCTGGGAGAGAAGCTCTCCTTCACCAGATATGCTGCGTTGTGAGTATTTGCTGGATCCTGGTTTCATGGTAAGGGTTTGCAGCGGGAGCAAGCTCTGTCTGACTGTGCTGGGCTCCTGCCTGCTCCCAGTGCTTCACTTTTCTCCTCCTTTCGCCTCGTGGTGGAACTGTAGCTTTTCATGGCTGGAGTGAAGGTGGAAGAAATATGATCAATGCTTTGATGCTGTGGTACATAGAGGGACACAGCTAGCTTCATGGGACTGTTTCTCCATGTCCAGCCAAGTACAGAGGCACTGATGCCACCCATCCTCATCCAGGCAGGGTAACTTGAAGCAATGAATCTGGCTGCTAAAGTAGAGAACCCAAATTCACTCTGCTTTGGTGGGATGGCCCACTCCCATTCTCCAGAGAAAGTGCAATTTTCCCTGCCAATAACGTATTTATGCTATTTCCAACTGCACAACAAAAATCCCAGGAAATCCCTGAGTCCTTGGCTTCTAAACTAAATATACCCCACCTTGAACTGATTTAATTTTGCCTGTTTCAGGCATTTCTGCCTCCAAACATCAGCTTGGGTCCTTCCCTCCCTGCCCTGATGCCTGTGGAGCTCTGCGCTTGGGCAGAGCAGCTGCTGCCCTCACCTTGGGGTGATGCTTTGCAGGTTTCCTTGGTTGGCCAGGGAAGTGCATTGGGCACATTGTGGGTGCAAGGTGCTAATGTAACAAGACTCAAATTTATGTTTTCCCTTTTAGTGCCTTGGTGCTTGAAAAGTGCAGCAAACTGATGATGCATCTTGCCAAAGCTGCATTTTTTTTCCAGAAGGATTAGTGGTTCAAGAGCAGGGATTTTTGAACTGACAAGCCCTTGGCAGAGAAATAATTACAGCCTTTTTATGCTTTGTGTTTCCTAAGTAGTTCTAAATTACTTTTTCTCTTGGGGCATTTTTTTTTTTTTCAAGGGGGGGAAAAGTGTGTCCTTGAAAATATGCAAGATATTTGTGGAGACCATTTAAGTTTCAGCTATAAGATTTTTTTGCACGTGTTTGCTTTAACCATGTCCAATCAACTGAAGTTTCTTGGCTGGTGATGCTTCAGAAATGGATCATAGAAATGGGAAATGGAGGGAGATAGATGTGATCACTTCTTGGCCATCTCAGGAATGTGGGTTTTGCCTCTGCAGTATGTTCCCTGGGGGTTTTACCCTACTCCTTGCTGTAAGAGAAGATTTCTGGGGCTAGCAGAGCTGGTTTTCCCTGTCAGTATCCATTATTTGCTTGCGTTGGGTTACTGAGCATCCTTCTGGGAAACCATGGCCCTTTCGTCAGCATCCCAGTAGAATTTGCCCAGCCCAGTCCTCCACTGGCTCCTCTCCTCACCCGCACCTCAATCCTGACTGCTTTGGCCAGCCTTTTTAATCTTGAAACAGGCAGTGTGATGTGAAAAAAAGCCACCGGGGAATGGTGGAGGGCAGCTCCAAGGCACATGTGAGTTTGTGCCTTTTGTCCCTAGCAGGATTCACATCCTTTAAGTTTCTGTGCAAGTCCTTAATGAGGTATCCTAATTTTCTAAGCATACCAGACATCTCCATGTTGCAGCACATTTTACCAAGGGTCGATCCCAACCCAGAGTATTTTGCTCTCTACTTTTTGCCTCCCCTTGGGAAAAGCCCTCCTGAGGATGCTGTCATAAATCCCAGCTACCCTGCACCTGACTGGGCAGAGGTTACCCATCTATCCATCCATCTGTCCATGCATCCCTGATACTAAATGCTGCTTGCAATGTAAGGGAGGACCTGGGAGAGGACCCTGCTGGCATTTACACTCACCATGATATAAAAGGGCAGCACTGGGGCCTGGAGGGGCCATGTTATTGCATCTGCTGTTGGGGCAGCGCTGGGGTGTTCCCCCAGGATTACCGGTGCAATATTCCCACCGTCGGTAAGGAGTAGGAGGTGGGCTGCTGTTAATAACAGCATTGCTCTACTTTGGCTTTATTAAGTGAGGGAAGCCTCCGTTCCTTACGCCCCAGGCGTGTCTGGGTCTGGGCTTTGTGGTAAGAGGGAAGGAGGTGGGAGATGAGAGGGGGGTGATGGAGTTTGAAGTAATTAGAGCTGCTCGATGGAGAAGACAGAATTGCTAAGAGGGGTGGTGGTGATATCTCGATGGGGTGTCCTGCCCCAACCTGCTGCAAAACCCTCCTGTGGGCTCTGCCCTCTCACCTCATTCCTCCTGGCCCTTCATCTCCCTGGGGACTATGGCATTTAGCAAAAAGTGTGGTGAATGCCTCACTTACCCTGTTCTCCTTCTTCTGAAGTCCCTTTTAGGGTAGCTAAACTCTGGTAGAGCTTGTGGGGAAACCATGATGTAGCTCCACGGCTTACAAAATCCCTTGTTATCCTGCAGATGTGGCAGGTGATGCTGCAGTGGGACAGGTGCCAGGAGGGGACCTGCCTGTCATGTCTCTCCTCTGCCTCAACCATCATTTCTCAGGGGAAAGGTTTTTTTTCCCCTCATCTTCCCCTGTCCAGACGCTGTGAATCCCACTAGAACTTCTGACTGGAGCAGGGATTACGTGCTCAGGTTTCAGCCCTTGTCTGCAAGTGGTGTAAACTTTCCGCTGGAGTTCAAGTGACATTTTGTGGGAGATAGGAGAGTATTAAGTGTTGGTTCTTGCAGATAAAAATAGCTGCTGGCCTGACGACGTTTTCTGTCATCTTGTCGCTGATCTGACCCGGCTCCATTGCCTCCAAACTGATGCTCCCAACCTAGTCTTTTCTTAGCATCAGGTGCTGGGGGCACCCGCAGCCTGACCTGTTGCGGTCCTGCTCTGAGCATCCCCACCTGCCTAGCACAGCCATGTCCTTTCCTTCTGTAAGCACCATGGCAGGGATGGTGCAGGTCTCTTGGTGTGGTCTGGAGGAGGAGCAGCAGGCCCTGAGTTTGTATTCGCAGAGGCTGGAGGGAAGCTCTCTGAGCTCACTCTAACCAAAACTACCATCCCCCTTCCCTGAAATCAGAGGCTGTGGATGAAAGCAGGTACCCCAAATTCCCTGTTATCTCAAACCTTGCTGCTAATGTCGGAGCTCTGCCTTTTACAGGAGTCCTCATGTGAGCACACATGTCTGTTTCTCTGTTTTCCCTGTTGCTGTGTTGCAGAGCTGATGTTTTCATCCTGAGGTTATAGCTGGAGCTGGCTCAGGGCCCCTCAGCAGCATCGGCAGAGCTGACTCTTGACGCTCCAGAAACACAGGGCTGGGGCCAGTCGAAAGGAAAGGGGAGGAGAAGAGGAGGAGGAGGGGGTGGCAGGGTCTGGCTTGCTGCTGAGCTGGGCCCAGATCCGCTGCTGGGAGAGGCTCTCCCACCCTGCCTGCCCTGTGCCTCTGCTTCAGAGTAGCATCCACTTGCTCCACCTCCAAAAATAGCCAGCGTGGCTCTGGAAGAAGTGGTGTACAGCTGGTAGGACGGCAATGGGGATAATTTTTCATGGTGCCGAGCCTTTCTTTCTCATGGCTGGCCTGAGAAGTCCCCAGGCACTGGCCTCTGTGGACCAGGCATCCTTTGAGAGTTCCTTTGAGAATTCTATCTGCTTTTTCTTCTGATGTCCACCAGAGCATCATTCTCACCAAGGATCCCTTCATGGACCTCCTAGCTGCGTAGTCAGGCTGCCTTTGATGCAAAATTGCAGCCCTTAACTACATTCCTCAAATGAAGGCTTTTGGGAACAGCATCTTTTCCAGATTTCCTTTACTTTCGTCTTCAAGGCCCACCAGCCGCTGGGGGATTCATCATCTTGCATGTTGCCATCCATCAGCTGAAAATCCATCAAAAATAAGGAATGAGGTCCTCCTGTGCCAGGAGCTGAGCCAATGCAGTGGCACTTGGCCACTTACAGTAGTGGGCGATTACTGAGCCCCTGCCAGGAATTCTTCCAGTGGGATTGGGAACGCTCTCGGGTGTTAAATTTGTCCTGCGGCGTGTAACCTCTAAGTACAGCCCATCATGTTTTGTAACAGATCATATGATGCTGGCAATGGCAGCCGCCTGCCATGCATTTCAAGGTCAGCACTGAGCTCGGGGCTGGAGGGGCAGCTCCTGGCT
Source organism: Chloroceryle aenea (assembly GCA_013399075.1). Taxonomy (NCBI): domain Eukaryota; kingdom Metazoa; phylum Chordata; class Aves; order Coraciiformes; family Cerylidae; genus Chloroceryle; species Chloroceryle aenea. The sequence goes on from VWZY01002896.1 coordinate 421,451, forward strand.
GCAGCCTCGCCTGGCCACTGAGCCATCTTACAGGGCTCTGCTCCTCCTGGGATGAAGCCTTGGGTGCCTCAGGAGCTCAGGCTTGGTGATGGAAGTGTTTTTACTCCTGGATGGTGAGGCTGCAGCTCATGTCTTGGGATCTCCCCTTGCAGCTTGTGCTCCTGGGATCAGTGTGGCTGTGGGATGCAAATCCTGCCTGAGTCTGTCCTGCAGCTCTGTGAGGGTTTTGACATGCTGTCTCCACATCTGGAAACTACCGTCCTTCAGTCAGAGTCAGAGTCTGTGCATCAGGTGTGGCTTCATTCCCTGAGAGTTTTACAGCACTGTGATAAGGACAGGGCCTTCCAGCATGTGTATAGACAAAATGCTCTTACTCGGTGCCTTAAAATACTTCCCAGTAAGGACTTCATCCTGTATCCCAGTAAGGACTTCATCTTGTATCCCTGAAGCCATGGGAACTGCTGTGGAGAAAAGGATTTTCTGGTAGGGTCCTTGTCTCAATGAACAACCAGGGCAGTGATGCTGCTGCCTGCTCTGTCCCTTGGCATCCAGCCCCTCGCAGAGGAGCACAGCCATCCCCATGGGAAGAGTATCCCATGGTCTTTATCAATAAATAAATGTTTTAGGCCCATCACTGTATCAAGCAATTAGAAGGGACCTTGTGGACAGGTCGTTAAATAAGAATTAGTGGGGTTTAAAATATTAATGGGCAATTGGCCCTCTCCAGTTCTCTTGTTACACAAATGTTTCATTTATAATTTGGACCCAAGTTGGGATGTGCTGAGAGATGCTCAGGCTTCAGCCTGCACATGGGGGTTAACGTGGTGCTCTCTCCTGCCAGAAAATAATAAAAGCCAGGGACTGTCTAGGGATTGTGCGTGAAGGATTAGGAAGAGGATATGCACGGGCCTGTCTGCAGCTGGTTGAAGTCTAGCACAGAGGGGTAAGCCTGGAAATCATTGCTTTCTGATGGCTGTGAGGGGGCCAATGTGGAAATGGAGCTTGTCTCCTATAACCTGGGGAGCTCTGCAGCCAGACAGTGTTTTCAGTGGGAGGCAGCAAGTGTATCTCTCTCCCAGAGAGATGTCTGGGGTGGTCGGGAAGGAGGAAGCACCATGAGGCAGATACTTCTGCCTCTGCTAGGCTCTAGGGACTGGGGTTTTTGGTGTGAACACAGCATGTTGGGCTCCAGGGATCAGGTTTTTAGTGTGGGTGGAGGATGCTGGGCTCTGGGGACTGGAGTTTCTGGTATGAGGAGAGGATGCTGGGCACCAGGGACTGGATTTTCAGTGTAAGTTGAGGATGCTGAGCTCCAGGGACAGGTGTTTTCCACCTTTCTACAGGATGCCTCATTAGATTTACGGATTATTCTGGCTTCATCCATAGCATTATCTGTGGCTTTTTGGTTTTTTAAAACTTCAGGTCCCAGAGTCAGTGGACTCAATGAAATCCTCTCCTACCCTTCAGTAGGGAGCACTTCCAGCTGTCTGTCTCTAGGAGAAGCTGGAAAATGCTCAGGTCTTGCTTTTTTTTTTTTTTTTGACTTCTTGACATTGGCAGCACTGTTTCCTGAAATGATCATCTCAAGCTGATTTGGGAAGCTGCAGTCACAAGCTCTCCAGGCTAGCAAGCATGTGAAGATTTCCTAGCACTAGTTATTCATCATTAGGATTTACTTTTCAACCACCACACTCATGGAAGGTGTCTGCTGAGATGGAGGCATCCGAATTCCCCAAGGCAAGTTAGGGCTTTATGGCCTTCACCCAGGAGAAGGATGTTGGTTTTGTGGCAACTATTAATTGCTTCCTGAATTTAAAAAGCATAAACAAACTCACTTGCCAGGGAACGAGTTACCCGGCGCATAAATGCGTTGCCATTAATGCATTGCTGACCCTGATGCTGATGTGAAGACCAGAAGAGCTTTCAAAGAATTTACCAGAAACCATTTCAGGGGAGGCTGTGTGTTGTAAATCCTTAACTAATGGGATGGAGGGAATTAAATTAGATAATAGTTTGCAGAAACCGGGCATGATTCCCCATTGAAGATCTTGAGATCATTAGAAACATAGCGTGGTAAGGTGAGGCCCCCGTGTGTCTTTATCACAGCAACCAAGAAGTGCATTTACAACCTGGAAAATTAGATTATCAAAGGGTTTGTTTTACACACTGCAATAACGGGTGATGCTAGGGAGCAAACCAGGGTCCTGTTACATCCAAAGGTGCATTGTAAAACCCCAGCAGTTCCTGGAGAAGCAGCCCAGAATGGGACAGTTTGTGGGTCAAAGATGCCTGCTGCATCCATCACTCATCACAGCAGCACCAGGACACCTTGCAGCCTTTGGCATGGGTGTCTCAGGTGGTCCTGTGCTTCTGCTGAATTCAAGCAGAGTGGAGGTGGTGTCCTATCTTGCTTTCAAAATCTGCCCTGATGTATACATCCGTCCCTTGCCTCTGCCATCAGCTGTCCTAAAGCTGTTTGGAGGTTTTTAGGGGGCCCCAACCCCTCCTCGCCAACTTCCCAGACTGTGGATGGGGCCACTGAGCTATTTCACAGGGAGATGCTGGCACGTGGGGCTGTTTGCTGCCTTCCCCCTCCAGCAGTGCCTTTCAGTTGCTTGCTACCTCTCTTGGTTTGCTCTTTCTCAGGCTTCCCCTGGCAATGGAGGGATGGGGTAGGGTGAGCTTTAGGGGTTCTGGTGTTTTTTGTTGACAGACCTGCTTTTACCATCTGGGGCACATGTTGGGTTTTCCCCAGACATTTGGAGACGGTTCCTGCCACAAGGAGCCGCAGAGCTCGGCAAATAGTGTTAAACTGCTCTCATTTGAAAGGGCAGGCACAGGAAAAAAAGAAAGGTTTTGCCTGCAGCAAAGAAGTATTTCCCAAATCCAATATCTATGCAATGAGGGGGTACCGTGGTGGGAATTGCGCATCCTTTCATGGGGCAGAGCTTGCAGGGAAAGCAGTCAGTGGCCAGGCTGCCTCAAGCCCTAATAATAGTCTTGCTGGCTGCCTGGGGCAAGGCACCAGTGTTTAAAAGATCAAATCTTATGGCTGATGTTCTGCTGCCCATTAACGTTGGTGTAGCAGATCACATCTGTTTGTCTGTCACGGGGTTGGCTGGCATGTACATGTCTTGATGATGTTTTCAGAATGACAGCGCTTGACACGGGAGAAGGTATAATTCTAGATTAGCGCTGGGATGTGTGTTTTGCTTCTCCAGACTTCATTCTCTCCAGCAGAAGGACAGAGTTCATAGGGGCTCTGGCCTTCCTGGAATAGGAAACAGCGGGATCCACCCTAGAGCCTTTTCTTCTCTTGCCTACAAGGGTCCCACCCCAGCCAAGAAGCCCTAAATCCAGCTGGGTGTGGAAATGAGGGCAGAAAGATCTATGCAAGGACTGTGCTTTGTTCTTGACACTCCAGTGTGGGTTGTTCCCCTTGAGCACGTGTGGAGGTTGTGTTTGATCTGGGTCTGAGTTTGAGGTTTGTCTTTATTCACCTTTAGAAAGGGGGGAAAAAAGAAATCGAGGAGGCGCCAGCAAGATGGGCTTGGAGCAGGGCGGCTCTTGTTCCACGGAGCAGATGCTGGCGTCCAATTTTCTGTCTCACTTTGTTTAATGGACCTGCAAACCCGTTGCAAAGCCAAGATTGCACAGGCGAACAACCCACGGCCAGATTGCAGGGTCTTGCTTAACCCAGCGCTGCTGGGTTTCTCCCTGTAGTTTTCATGTGAGGTCTCAGCTTCACCTTTTCACCAGTGAGAAACTTCTGCACAGCTGACACTGGGGAACAGGGTTTTCTTTGGGAGGCAAGTTTTAGTTGGCCTTCGAGATGCTTGCTGGCATTATGTAGGTAGAGGTAGAAGTACCTTGTGATGGCCTTGAGGATGGAGAGGCTGTTTTGCACTACAGTGAAATGAATCCCCTGCTTTTTCCCTCTCAGGAGGTGGCTTGGAGGCACCTTCCCATGCTGGTATCACACAGGTCACTCTTACCTTAATGATCCCAGGAGGTAACAGCTCAGAAGGTGTTCAACAGGTTGATAGGTGACATCATTAGGCTTCAGTGGTAACAGACTGTGAAATTAATCAAGGAAGATAGCTCAGCAGTTGGTTCCCTAACTGGGGGCTCTGTGTTGCTTTGATTTGGACTCCATTTATGCTCAGATGGTTTTCCTCCTGACGCATACCTTCCCCACAGGCTTTCACAGCTGACTCAAGCAGGCTCAGGCTCTTGGGCAGGCTTTGGCTTTCTGCCTACAAATATAAGGCCTCGTGGCCTGAGGTGACACTACCACTGTGTTTCGGCTTTGTGCGAGTCCTTTCCCACTTCTGCATCCCACAGGGGACTTCCAGAGACGGAGGAGACACCTGAGGGAGGGGAGATGCTGTAGAAATCAAGGCATGGTGGCTTGGTGTAGCACATCCATTCTCGTGTCTACCACCTCTGCCTGGTGGGTCACATCCCTGTCTGGCTTTGGGGATCACCTGTCCCGGGACAGGGAGCATGCAGAGGGGCTTGGGGTGAGGCTTGGAGACTTGGGGGTCCCCTTAGCACCAATGCTGCTGGGAGAGGCTGTTTTTATCTGGCATTTACCACCTCCCTGCTCGACAGTGGAGGTTGAAGCATCCCCCAGTTGAAGCATCCCCCCGCCTGCCCTGGCTGCCGGCAGGACATGGGCAGGGAAGGGCAGGGAGGAGAGGATAACGCCCTGACTGTGGGCCCTGGCCATTTCTGGACGAGTAGGTCATCTGGGTGTGGGAGGAGAGCTGGTGTTCAAGCCAGCCTGGATAGGCTGAGGTTGGGTGTATGTGTGATCTGGGGGAAAGTGAGAAGGGATTTCTTAGGCGAGAGGAATGCAAGTTTCCTCCTTCGCGTATGTCTCCTATTCTTCCAGTTTGCAACAAAAGTCATCAAATTGCCCAAGACCTGGCAACAAGGACAGACAGAGAACAGCCCACAAATCACAGGAAAGCATCTCCCCTCCTCCCTGCCTGCCTCCAGATACTCATGCATCAGGAATCACTTTAAGCTCCCTTTGGGTGATAAAACTCCTGCCCCTTTCTGATGCTGGGCGGCTGCACAGCCCAGAGCCTCTGGAGCTCTTCCACACTGTAGCACTGCTCCTGGTAGGTTAGAAATCTGGGTTTCCCTTGGATTGGCTGTGCTTTTAAACCTCCAAAAGGTCCAGAGAAGGGCTGGAGCAGTCAGACATTAGGGGTCACAGCAGCCATTTGGAAGAGACACCATGGCTGTTGACACTGTCCTTGTCCCCAGGTGATGGGGACAAGTGGCAGTGACTTGGGTCCTGCTTGGTCAACCTGAATTATCAGGCACGGGGAGAGGAGATGGTGACTTCCAGTGCTGGGGAGCACTAGGGTTTGGGGGTGTAGGACTCCAGATGAAAAGGCTAAGGAGTGTCTGAGGATGAAAGGTGCTTTTAACAAGCCCAGCCCTTCCCTTGCAATCCTACTGGCTGCTCTTTTGTGTTTGTTTGGCAGAAAGAGCTGTTGGTGAAGCAACACTGCAGAGATCAGGTGAGCCTTCCCCAGCTCTCCTGGTCACCCTGTACATCACAGTGATGGACAAAGTCCCTCCTGTCACTGTAACTGCAAGGTTAGGATTGCTGCTGGAGGGGTGTTCCACACCATTTTGTCTGTCTCACTTGGGGCTCCCAGAGCAGTGTGAGAGCATCTGCAACCCCACCATCCTTCCCCCATCAGTGTTTGCATCCTGCACGGTTTGGCAGCCACCTGGTTTGCTCCAGGAGGTGCAAGCCCATTAGGATCTCTGTAAGAAAGGCACTCGGATTACCCCATTTTTGTCCTTTGAGTTGCTACAGGATTTTCTGACAAGACAATAAATTCTCTTCATTTTATTAATAAGTGTAGATTAACTGTGATACCAGGACTAGAACCACCAAGGTGTCCAACCCTCATCCCATAAGAAAGTGATGTTGCAGCTTTCACCAAGTGGTCCAGGGGCTCTTGTAATGGAGGAGACATAGGAGGGAACCTCAGCATGGCCAGAGGGCACTTTATGTTGGTCAATACATGGCATGCAGTGAGTGAAGGCAACAGTTTGAGGCTGTGTAGAAGAGGAGGAATTACTTCTGTGTACACCTGAGGAGTGCGGGAGCTCCTCTAGTAATGTGAACGCAGCTGTTAGCTCTGCGCACTGCTGTCCCCCTGCCTTGCCTGGCTGGGATGAAGGTGGCAGCCCTCTGCCACCACCTCTTCCCTTCCCATATGTGGCCTATCTGCCTGGGAACCATGCACAGAGCTGCTGCTTGGGGGTCAGGTGTTCATGCGATGGGGCTTCTCAAGCCCAAGCAGGGGGAAACAGGTGCAGGGGAAGTTGAAACACATTTAACATTTTCGCTCGGGATGTGATTTTTTTTTTTTTTAATTATTTTTTTCCTACAAAGCACTACCACACTCCAGCCGGATGTCCAGCATATGGTCCTGGTCCTTCTTCAGCTCTCCTTGCGAAACCTTGCTGTCTGCTCTGCTCACTGACCTGCTCCTGGGCAAGACCCAGCCTGGCTTTCAGGCGAGTCAGGGGGCTGTCTTCCTTTGCCTGCCCAACATGCTGCTCCCGCACTGAGATGCTTTCCGCTTCCCTGCTCACACCTTCCTCTTCCCGTTGCGGCATCTGCTCTGGATGCTTTTCCTCCAGACTGCAGAAGCTGTGTTTTTTTCCAAGCTGAACTTCCTTTGTTTTGTTTTCTTTTTTTTTTTTTTCCTCCTCTCTCCAGGGTCCCCTTCAGATTGTTTTGCTCCATCCCATCCTCTCCAGTTTATTATCTCTTGCTAATGTTATTAACATGCTAATTAGTCCCTAATTGCAATCACCAATGAAGATGTCAGGGCTGATACAAACCCTGATACTTCGCATCAGTCTTTTTCTCTGAATTCTGCAGATTACTCTGCACCTCTCCCATTGACTTGATTATTTCATCTGGTTTGGCTTCGCAGAGGAATGCTCATGTCTGCTTGTGTGTGATTGCTCCCCTAGCAAAGACTCGCTGAGACTCAGCATAGTGTGGTTTGTAAAGCCACCAGGGGAAGGTTGGCAATGGTTGTAGCTCTGAAAGGTGTTTTCTGGCTGATCCCAAGGTCTTGTCTCAAAGGCAGGGTGTGTGCCTGGCTCTCCATGGCAGTCTCTGGGGAGGCAGAAAGAAAAGGACTTTGGAAAGAGCAGCATTTGCCACCCCGCCTATACACTCAACCTTCTGGCTGCGCGGGCATTGTGCAAAGGTCTTCCATGACTATAAATAGGCAGAGAGGTAGGCAAAGAGGTGGTGAGATGGGATGAGGACAGGCGGCAGGACAGCTTTGGCCGGCATCTGGAGCTCTCAACGCCTTCGTGTGCAGAAGAGGTGCGGTTTGTTCTGTCCACACTGCTCCTGTCAGGCAAAGCTTGCCCCCGCAGAGCCTATTTTTGACCATCCCCTGCCCTGATTACCTCTTGGAGGTGCTGGAAAGAACTGGGACCAGCTTACGGTGAGGTGCCCTGGCACTTCTGTGGAACATCAAGCCACGTGCTTCAAATAGCTCTGTGTGGACGTGGCCTATGGAGATGAAATGTGGCTCTTGACCGATTGTGAATAAATCAGGGTCAGAAACTTGAATGGTGGCCAAGAAACCCAAAGGGATAAAATATAGCCTCTCTACAGACTGTTAGCAAACAGCACGTGGGCTGAGATCTGCTAGATAAATTTATGTGCTGTGAATTGTTCACCCAGCTGTAGTGGAGGGATGGATGGACCCATGGAGAACTAATAACCATATGTGGTGGACATGCCTTTGGTGCTGACCTTTAGAGGGTTCAGCAAGGCTGGGAAGTGGCATGATGACGTCTTCTTAGAGATGTCACTGGGAGGGAATGGATACACATGTTGCTTGACTTGAGGGAGAGGCATTCAGACTGCCTCTGCCCCACACGTCCAGCACACAGGCTGGCAAAATAAGTTAATACTCCTGGTTTTTTTTTCCCATCGTGTCATTTGACATGAATTGAGGATAAATACTGGCTTCTTTGCCTGCTCCTTTCGGAGCCCGTGGGACTTGCCAGCCTAAAAGATCCCATTCCTGATGCAGCCCAGGGAGGTCACTTTAAAATGGGAGGAGGTAATCGTGGAGTAGTGAAAAGGTGAGATCTTACCCAGTCTCAGGATGTGGGCATGGAGCTTCCAGCAGCTGCTGTCACCCATTTCAGGTGAAACTCCAGGAGCTGCCAGCACTGCCCTGGCCACGGGGACTGCCTCCTCTCGCTCACTCCAGATCCCTTGTAGCCACAAAGAGGAATGTAAACTTCATATTGGGATGAAATGTCCTGGCAGTGGAACCAGCTCCAGACAGACCGACTTAATGAGCCTTTGGGCTCAGTTCAACTGCTTTAAACCAGAGAGATGGGCCTGAGCCCAAAACATGGAGCCAAACAGCCTCATACTTGTCCAAGCTGCAGATGAGCATGAGCAATTTGTGGCTGGTCTCTCTTTTCTCTAACCAGGCATCTGCTTCCCACCCACCGCCACAGGACAACTGGTTATGTGCATGCTGTCATCAGATGGGACCAGCTTATGTATTGACAGCTTATATCTTAACTTCTTACACATCGCCATCTCTGTTCTGGCAGCTTGCAGGGGAGACCTGATGCCCTTGCGAGTACCAGACCCTGCACACTGGCCTGGCTGTAGGAGGGCAACTGCTCAGTTTTCTTTTCTCATTTTACCCCAGTGCTGCAGTGAGAACCTGAATTCTGCTGGCTCTAATTTGGAAAAATGTGGAGGGTAAAAAAAGAAAAATCCCACATTTTTAGGGAGAAAGCATTTCTCCTGGCTGCTGGGCCAATCCTGCACTCCCAGGCAGGGCTGGGCAATCCGCCTTCTCTTGTTTGCAGGGGCTGTTTGAAGGGGTGCAGAGACTGTCTCTGCTTTCTGAGATTTGCAGCATCATTCCGAGGTTGAGAACTGGAAAGAGAGATGTTTCCCAGTCTGGGATTCCCTGGCATCCTGGGAGTCCTCTCTGGGATAGACCATCTGCTTGCCATGCCCAGCATCTCTCCTGCATTACTGCTACAGGGTAGTCCATGTCCCTGCCCCAGCAGGCTACAGAGAGGGGATTCCCAACTCAGTGGCTATTCCAGCAGCCCCCTTCCCTTGCTGCCCCCCCCCCCCCCATGTCTTTGCCTTGGGCTGTNTGCCTTGGGCTGTGACTTTTGACATTGGAAGAACACATTTAACAGTGTGCTCTTAATGCTTTGCCTGTGGCGATCAGGCAGGTTGTGAGCTGCAGGGCTGTGTCACAGGTCCTGCCAGAGTGGCACAATGACACCAGAGTGGCATCACCACCCCAGCTGGTGCCAGGGACCCTTGTCCCAGTGGCAGCTAGGGGCAGAAAAGAGCCACCAGAGGCTGGCACAGCTCTCCAGGCGCAGGGTGAAAGATCCCCATGACTCGCACCACCATGCAATTCAGTGATCTCATTTGCTCTTTTAAAAAGTTACTTAGACTGAGTGGGAGCAAAACACAGCAAGTTTTTACCACTGACTGATTTTTCCACTGAGATGTCTTTCCTTTCTCCCTGTGGCAGTGAGGATTTTGACAAAACCTCCCAAGGAAACCACGAATAAAACCCAGAGCAGTGAAATCAGTATGAAAAAGTATGACGTGGTGCTTGGGTTGGATGTGACTGTTGCTTGTGGTGAGGCAGCTCAGAAAAACCAAGCAATGCACAGGCAAACCCTAAAGACATTCTTAGGGAACTGACTTTTTTTTTTTTCTTCTTTTAAATATAAAATGTGCCATTTTTCCAAGAAGGTGTCATCATGGTCCTTTGCTTTGTGGCCAAGCACCCAGGTGGGTACTCTTTTATCATTCATCCCTTAAAAAAAGGCATCTGACAACTTTTCCGGAGAGCAAATGTTGCTGGGGGAGGCAGGAGAACCTTGCCCATGCTTCTGCCCAAAGCTGCTTGCTTACCACGCACCAGGGAAAAGAGCAGAGCTGGAAGGGATTCCCCAGCACCTGAGCAGCAGAAGGGGAGTTTCTTTCATACCCTACCCCTGCCCCAGTGAGCTGGTGCTTGTGTTTGATTTAAAGTAGTAAGACTTCTGCTGGGTGGCTTTGGGGGTTAACGAATCTAACCTACTACCTGGAGACATTTGTTATTGCTGTTGGATGGCATTTGTGGTCTGCCTTTGCTACAGTCATTAGGTTCCAGAGTGAATGATAGGCATGGAGTATTTTACACTTGTGTAAGGGGCATCCCAGCTTTAATTTAATACCCTTCAAAGATGTTGCTGGAAGGATTAGCTACATCTTCTTTGTTGTCTCCCAGAAAGTCCCTCTGGGGGGTTGCAGAGCCCTGCCCTGATATTGCTGCTCTGTGGGCTCCTGTCCCACCAGCTCCATCTCCTAGCACATGTTTTGGGGCTAGGAGAGCCTTTTTCTGGCTGAAGGCATTGAGCCATCTTCTGGGAGGGGTTCACAGCTAATTGGTACAATCAATATTTGTTTTGCAAATGCAATTGGAGGGAAAGAGGGATTGAAAGCGCCAGAAATTCAATTGACCTGTAAAAACAGATACTGTATAAAGGGAATCCTTTCCCTGCCAAGCAAATATTTAGAAAGGAGTAGCAATAAAATGAATAAGCAACAAAGTAATATCCTGCCTCAACGTCTGCTGGAGACTGCTGGGAAAGGCTGCTGCCTCCGATGCTGCGATAACCCCGAGCAGATGAGCGGCAGGAACCTGTTTCCTAGAGAAAGTGTGTTTGCTTTTATCATCTAATCTGTCAGAGCTCATCCTGGTGCCTCGGCAGCACTGGGACCTGTCTCAGGTAGCCCGGCAAGCTGGGCCACACTCCTGCAATTGTGACTGCAGCATGAGCCTGGTGGTGGCACGGGAGACAGGGTTGTCCCTGCACCCTGGTCCCCTTGTAGGGCTGTCTTTGTTCCTACATCCCTGCTCAGCCTCTTCTAGTGCCCTGGTGATGGGAGCACAGCAAGGAGGGATGTGGGTGCTGTGGGGTGCAGCACATCGGTGCTTGGCCTCAGTAACCCTTGGTGTGAGAACTGAAACGGTTAAGGAAAAATAAAAAGAGATTTTTTTTGGTTCAAAAAGCTTCAGAAGAATGTTTTGGTTAGAGAGTGGGTGAGATGGAGTCCAGCCAGGGCTTTTGCCAAGAAGAATCAGAATGCTGGGCTGCTCCTTTTCCAGGTCGCTCAACATCCTTGGGTACCCTTCTGTACCCAGGTGATTTGTACCAGAGAGGTCCTCTTGGGCTCATGTCTGAACTGAAAAAAGTTGTGGAGAACAAAGATTTTTCAGGAAAAAAAAAAAAGAAGATAAAATGGATGTACATAAGTGTGTGTGTGTGTATGTGTATATATATATATAATTGAGGAAGTAGAATGAAAGTAAAGGATTTTATAAGAAAACTCTCAACCAGCTCTGTCACTGATTTTTGGAGCCTTCTGAGCATCTTACCCCCATGACAGGTACTGATTCCTCTAACTGATGTCAGGATCTGAGACTGCTTCTCATTTATTGGCATAATTAATGCTCTAATTAAGAGCCTTGTTTTGGGGCATTGGTGGCTACTAAAGCCAGCTTAAAATGCAGTGGCTATGCAGAATCAAAAAGGTTTGAATTCTCACTCTAATACTGAATTTTCAAGATAGCTTTCACTAAAAAATGTGGACTTCCCTCCCAAACTTCCCCAGGCAGAAGAGGAAAAAGCTCTAGAGAAGCAAGAGGATTTTAAACACTTTGTGATCAAATTTTCCCTGTTTATTGTGAGACTGAGCTCCTCTAGGGTGCTCAGTGTATCTGGGGAGCTGATGCTCAGACCCACAATTGGTAGAGCAGCTCTGAGATGTCATTTGGGAGCAGGTCACTTGCCAGGATCATGGTCAGTGAGGGTCCTGGCTCCCCATTACTGGACTGTCACTGCTGATGCATCCCCAGACCACCAATGGTATGAGAAACTGCAAACCCCCCCCAATCATCATCTGTTATCATAGCCCTGTCTCAGGTGCTGCTGAGGTTGCAAAATGTGCCCTGAGCATTTGGTTCTCCCAAGAGGATGTGCTACAAGAGAGCTGCAACATGAGCTCAGTGGAGGCGGGGTAAGAAAAGATGGCTTAAATTTAATGTCTTTTTAGATGAGTATTTCCATTCATTCCAGAGCATATTCCTCTGGCATTTCCAGCACGCTTGTTTAGCTGAGTAGTTAACAAACTTCATGGAAACACATGTTATAGTGCTCTCTAGTGCACAGAGCTATGAATGAAGGATGCCTCTTTTGAGATATCTCGTTGTGCAGCGCAGCTTTTGCTCCAGAGCAGCCTGTTAACCACAACAGCTGCTTCCCATTGTGGAAATGCTATTGAAACAAAAACCCACCCCCCGTCCCAACAACTTGACAACACATGCAGATGATATTTATGCAAAATCCCATGTGAAGGGGTACATGGAAATAAAAGATAAGGCAAGAAATCACCCAGCCAGGAGAAGGATATCTCCCCACTGACAGCGACGGGTGTGCTCCTGTGGATCTCTGTTTGCCGAGCCGGTCTGAAGCAGCTGGTCTCTATGACCAACTTGGTTTACTCTGTTTAGTTTTTATACAGCCGAGTGATTTTTATAGCCACCAGAGCACTGGGAAGCTCAGCAGGATATTGGCTGTCTCCTAACGAGAGTTTGCCACGCTGGGACATCAGCACAAATGCCCCATGAATTTTAAACGCCTGGGAAATAGTAGGTCCTGCAGCCCCATTTCTGGATGCTTGGAGAGCTCTTCTGGGGAACATGGGTTTTCTGTTTAATAAAGGGAAACACAAGCTGTGATTGTAGCCTAGGAGACTCGAGAGTAGCCAGGAACCCCAGCTTCGGGGCTGGACCCACTGCATGTCCACCCGCACCACCCTCAGTGGTGATGCTCCAGGTAAGCCTTTGAAAAGCTAAGGGAGCCCCTGCTGCCCTGGGTAGTTGGGATTTGGGTCACCCTGAGCATGAAGTCAGACTTGTGGGACCAGGCTGGGGGTAGACTTTGTCCCCTGGATTTGCCTGATGCCTTTTTGAACCTGTTGGTACAAGGTGGATGTAAATTTATGGTGTTGCTGGAGGTCCCCAGGCCTTCATCTGCTTGGAGTGGGGCTGTCTCGCATGCTGGATCAGGTTGCTCAGGGCTGGGACCAGCTGAGTGCTGGCTATCCCTGAGGAAGGAGATTTCACAAGTTCTCCACTTGATCTGAATGCTTTTTCTTTTTTCTTTTTTTTTTTTTTTTTCCCATTGTAACCTTCCTTTTGAAATTCAGAATGGAAAATAGAAAGGTTTCAAGTTTTGGTTTTGTTTCTATTTTCCTTTTCTATCACAGGAGGTTTACAAATGTAATGACTTGTAAGAGGGGGAATAGAATGAAAATAGCTCCTTCCTTCCCCGTGGTACAGTACATTGAAAAACCAATGTGTATAAAATCCCCAAAGGGTTAGGAAACCAGCCTGCAGGAATTTTTAGCCAGGATTTGTGATTCTAGGAAAGCAAAAAGAAAAGGTTTCCAGATCATCACATTTTTATCCACAAAATGAGTGACACAAACAGCATTTTCTTCTCTCCTAGTTATTCCTGACCCGCTTACAAAGCCAGCCAAATCAGGGTGGTGGTGGCGATGGCACATCCTCTTGCTCCTGGTGACTTTGCTTTTCCATCATTTGCCTCCCCATTAATCTCAGTACAAACAAAGGCTCTGAAGAGACAAGCTGAAAAGCTCCTGGGGGTACGTTTAAATCAGTCCTTTCTAATAATGTCTGTCGACCTCTCTGTGGAAGCACTGCTCCCCAAGGAAAGGACACGGAGCCGCAGCAGCGTGCTGAAATATGGTGGGGTGTAATTAATTCTGACCTCTGGCTCCCGCTCACTCGCTCTCAATATTAAATTTGACTAGTGATATTGTGGTTTTTCAATTATCCTTGTTTTCTTGGGGGCACGGTGTGGGGGGAGGGGGTTGCTGCTTGAAATTCAGCTTGGTGGGAGATGAGTCGGCTGGAATGAAGAACTGCCGTGCTTCAGGCTGGATGGGATTGATCCTTGAATTGTCTCCATTGGGATGGCCTTTGGACTTGGATGCAGTGTTGTGTGTGACTCTCCCCCTCCTACCTGAGTCCCTCCTGCCTCCAAAACCAGATGCTTGATCTGTGATGCTTGATGCTGTGATGGGGCCAGCTTCCTGCCAATGCTACATGTTGCAATAGAGCAGGGAGGGGGGCACAGAAAGAAGCATTTTGGTCCTGTTTTTCTGGCCTTGCCCAGGAAGTCACTTTCTGGCCACTCGTGAACTCAGAAGAGGATTTTTATCAGACTTCCTGAGGGCCTGGAGGGGACCCAGAACTATCAGCTCACATAGGACCTTGTTGGTGGAAGTCTTACTTGCATGTCCTCGATCAGAAATGGAGCAACTTAAAGCAGGCTTAGAAGCTGCACGCTTGCTTGACCTTTTGTTTTCAAGTAAGGAAGGCTTGAGGGTTGCTAGTGTATTTTGGCAGTGGCTGCTTGCTTGGAAGGCTTCATCTGTCTGTTTGTTTAACCCTATCATTCCAGCAGTGTCCCTGTATGTCCTGGCACAGTCTCTGGAGGGTCCAGGGCATTTTAAGTGACAGCTTTTGGACCTTGTCCAGGAGGTAGGGATGAAGGTGCTATTTAGTGGGTAAGCTCGGGTGGATTGTGTGTAGAAGAAGGAGGGTTAAACAGCCCAGCACCAATCCCCTTCTCCTCCACTGCCCTCCTTTCTCCTTTGCCACCACCTTCCCAGTGCGTCCCTTGTCACTGGTGTCCTCTGCCACCACACCAGGCTCCAGGAGGGGATGTGGGACCTGCTAAGGTGCTCTCACTAGGGCAGGAAACTGTTTAGGGATGCTTCTGCAGGACGCCTATGCATGGACTCCACAATTCAATCTCTCCAAAGCCTCCAAGGTCCCAGGACAGGGCTATGAACTTCCTCCATTCCCCATGTGTGCCCCCACAAGCAACCTGTGCTTGATGGCATCCACTGCTGTGATGGGCTCTCTGAGGCCAGGAGTTGTGCAGGGCTGGGATGTGTGGCAGAATGGGATGCTGGATGAGGAAGGGCCACTGAGTTTTCACCCTGAGATAGATGGGTTAGGTGAAGAAAGGTGAAAAGCAGGACTCTCAAGCTTCACCTCCATTCCTTGCTTTCCCCAGTTTCTTACAGAATACATCCACTGGTCAACCACTCAGAGGTGGATTTACAAGAGGCCAAGGGTTGGCTTTTTGGAATCCTCATCCCTGGTTGCTGGCAGCAGCTCGGCTGGACCCTGGGGAGAGCTCACACTCTGGGGCTGCAGAGATGAGCTTGCATCAGCCCCTGGGGTGAAGTAAGCCCATTTCAGCCCGGTTGCCATGTCCCCTCAAAGTGTTGGAAGACGCATTCAAGCAGCAGGAATGAGGAGGGCTTGAGTCTGGGGGGGAGGGAGGAGAGGGAAATTAAAAAAAAAAAAAGGAAAACGCCACTTGCTGCAAAGCGAGCGAATTCTCCAATAAACCTGAATCTGCTGAGAATACATTTTACAAACATGCAGCGAAGTTGGCTGCTTTTGTTTGAGCGTTTGTTAAGCATTAACTAAAGAATGCCATGGTCCAGCCTGCTCGGTGTGAAACCTAATTCTTCCCCTTTCTGGAGCCATGGCATGGAGTGCTCAATTTTTTTCTCTCTGTAGGACTGCAGCCTTCTGGTACTCCAGCCAAAAACCACTCATATTT
>VWZY01002896.1:437245-449617 GCA_013399075.1 Chloroceryle aenea
CCCAGCCCCGTTGCCAGGCAGTAAAACGAACACTTGTCTGCCTTGGGGGGAGGGAGCCGGGAAATGGGGAAGGGTCAGGAGAACAGCCCTGGGGAAAACATCTCTCCCGTGTCCCTCTTGAGAGCTCTCCAAGGGTTTGGGGTGCATGGGGAGGGAAGGCAAGGGTAGCTGTGGGTGGTTTCCTCTATCAGCCTGGGAGCCTGGAGACTCAGGGTGGGTTTGGAGGTCCCTGGGATCACTAGTGCTGAGTTCCTCTCTCAAATATTCTTCCCATCCCCAGAAAATGCCAGCCTACTTGCCACAGTGCTGACATCTATTCAGCCCTTTTCCAGTTGCTCCCACAGCCTCACCACCACTCCTGCTGCAACTGAGTGCCCTCATGGACCCCCATGGCTGCAGCTGGGGGATGGCCCCTCAGACACAACACGCGAGGGATGCACTTATGACCCGTCCTTCCCAGATGTGGTCCATGGTCTGTAAGGGCTGGAGGAGGGGACAGGGTGATGTGCGCTCAGCAGCAGAGGGACAGCGACTTGTTCCCAAGCCATGGGTGCTGGGTTGACAGCCACTGGCATTTTTCCACTGCCGGCCCATTGAGGACCTGATGCTGCTATCCTCCCTTCCAAAAAGTGACAATGAGTGAGAAGATGACCCAGTGTCAAGACAACTCAGTCCAGTGTCCTTGCTCCCTGAGGCTCACCACTGGCACCTGCCACCAGCCCCCTCCTCAACCCTCATGCCATGTGTGGCCATTGGCTCATCCTCATGCCAGCCAGGGTCACGGCTCTGTGGAGGGTTGTGGCTTTGCTTTCTGGAGAGCCATCAGTTGAGGACCACTGTGAGTGTGGCCGAGCCAGAACTCCCTGCACCTCTGATGGGTTGGTTGGGGTCTGCTCATGCTCCTCCTGGACCATGGTGAAAACAGATGAGTTGGTCAGATCTCTGCACCGGGGTGATGGAAAACCCATCATCCCTGCAGATGTGGCAGGGAGGCTAACAGGGTAGCTGCTTCATAGGGATTGATGCCAACAGTACCTAGCCCATGGCCAGGAGCCTGCAGGGTCACTGCCTCTCTCACCGCATCCCTGGGCCAGGCTGGCGCAGGTGGGGAGGAAAACATCCCTTTGCTTGGGAGAGCTGCCTCGCCTTGCCTGCCGCCTGAAGCAAGCCTCGTGCAGCATTTGAGATTTGTCCGTCACTATTTAATATCGGCGCCCCTGACCCGCCGCCCCCTCCCCGGGGAGGCTCCAAAAGGCTGCGTTTGTATGCGGCGCACGCAGACAGACAGCAGCCGGGAAGCGCCCGTCAATCACAGCCCCTTTCAGCCTGTCACCTCAAAATAAAGGGAGAAAGAGGGGGTGGTGGCTCTGATGGGAAACTGGGGCTGCCCACACCACTCCCCCTCCATCGGTGACCTGGGGACGGGATGTGCTGTCCCAGAGGTGGCTTCGGCCACATGTCGCGATTTCTAGGTTTCAGTGATGCTGTGTGGATGGGAACCCCCAAAGCAGAGGTCAGGGATGGCTTTCTGGAGGAAGAGGAATTGCATGGAGAAGTGGGAGCATGTCCCCAGGGAAGGACAGATGTCTATAGTGCCGGCTAGCTTGCCTGGGGGTCTTCCAGAAGAAATGTTGCACTTCCAGAACTGGCAAAATATTTTGTTTCAAGATTTTTCTTGAAACCCACCACCACCTTTCTGGTTCAAAAGTAGAGATTGTAATTTCAAAAGTGACCGAAATTAAATAAATGAATAAAATTAATGCAGATTAATTAATACAGGAACATTTTTAAGATCAGAAACAAAAGGTTGGGTGTGGTGACAAAATTTCTTTGTTCCAGCTCCTCCTAAATTGAGTGGGTTTGGTTTTGTTTACAAATACACACTGTCAGCACTTCAGCAAGGCTTTGACTGAGCCGCCCATGGCAGGCTGGGTTTCCACTGAGCAGCACAGGGCTGACCAGTCACCCTGACCGGTGTCCTGCCTTATGCTGGCCAGCTCCATATGTGGTTAAACAAACACAAAGACTGCCAGCTAGGCCTGCTTTAGCTTTCAAACCTCAGGCTATGAAGGGAAAAAAAAAAATACTATGAACTAAAGCCTGCAGCATCCCTAAGGATGGCAGAAATGAATGTGCTCCCATTGCAGTTTAGGGGTTGGTGATTTGTTCTTGACTTAAAACCTGCTGACACCCTGGGCAGAGCCTGTGCTTCTCTTCTGTGCAGTCTCCTGCAGAGAAACGTAGTCTCAAAGTCCCCTTTGCAGCTTCAGGGAGGCACGGAGAGGTAGAGAGGGGAGAAACAAGGGCATTTGCCCTGCAGCCTGCTGCTCGCAGCAGGAGGGAGCCGGGCAAAGAGCTGAAGATCCCGAAAGTGGAGAAAGCACCTCCAGATCCAGGCTGGCGTGTCTTGCCTAGGCAAAAATGTTAATTGCTAGATCCAGTGCTGGAAGAAGATTTTCCTTCAGCCCCATCCCAGGCAAAAGCCCCATCCCAGGCTGACCAGGGGTGCTTCAGTTGGTTTATGTATGCTGGAACTATCCTATGTGGGGCTACCCCTATGTGGGATTATTCCCAAGTGGGATCATCTGTGCATGCTCTTCCTCCCCTGTCACTGTAGAGGAGCTGGTACTGTCCAGGGCTGGTCCAGGGCTGTAGGGATCTGGGACACCAGCAACCTAAGTTCAGTTTTAAGTGTCTAATATTAGGCAGCCATTTGCCTAACTCTCACACTTTCCTGATTTGAAACACTCTTTGGACTTGGAAACATCTATTGCTCAGTTGGTGCTGCGGTGCCTAATTGGCAAAGGTTTATGGCTCTCTAATCAGTGCCTTGTAAATAGAGATTTTGGGCACATTCGTTTGTGATTAGATAACCGTAATGGAATAGCGCATCAATATTTTATTACTGAGAGCAGTTAGTAATCCCAACAGGTATGGTTTAAACCTCATTTAAACAGGATGAGAATGTGTTACCAGATGAATACAAATTGCCTTCACTTTGACATAAAAGAGACATAACTAAAGGTGAAATGACTACAGAAATATTAACACAAGCCTGTGTTCCTCAGAGCTGGAACGAGAAAAAAATGACCCTTCAAAAGAGATGCTTTTGAGGGAATATATATCTCTGTCCTCCCAGGGCAGTCCCAGGGATGTTGGAAATACCTACACCTTAGAGACTGACAGTTGTTTGTAAACCAGGAAAATTCAGGTTTAATGTACAGAAATAAAAGCTACTAATGGCATTATCTGGAATTATAAACTCTCTAACCTCCACCTTTTATTTGACAATTTTCTGCTTTCTGTACTGACAATAGTGCTTTATAAAAGCTTTATAATGCTCCTTTCCTGCTTCTTGGGAGATGCTACAATTTGCTGAGCGTGCCTAGGCTTTGGCTGGCATAGGGAGAATGATGCACACCATCCCCATGCTCACAGCGACTGTTTTGGGAACACCTGTGAGGGAGTGGGCCTAGCCCTTGTGCTGGCATGAAGAGTCCATGAGAGGACCCCAAGGTGGGAGGAAGCCAGTGCCAATAAAGCAGGCTACATTTAGGGACCCCATTTCCCAACCCCTTGAGCCCTTGACACCCAATTCCAAAGGCTGGTGGGCGCTGCTAGTGGGTGATGGTGTGCCCTGGCACCCTGCCAGCTGTGCACACATCTGACAGGCAGCTGTGGGCCTCTGGAGCTCACACAATGCTGCCGTTATCCTTTGCTCCTGCTCATATCTGCTCTCCTCACACCGGTGAGTCACGCTGCCTTGCCCAGGCTCACTGGCTCCACGCAGGCCAACGCTGATCTCCAAGGAGATGGGCATGGAGGCAACCGGCTGCTGCTCACTCTCCCAGGCTCGCTGCCTGGGCAGCAGAGCCTGCCTTTCCCACTCCATCAGTTTCCACAGCTTGTTTATCAGCTACTGGGCAACTAAAGTGGCAAAATGAAAAGGTGAAATGAAGCCTGGCTGGGATTTCACATAGCAGAGGCTGTGCATGGGCTGCAGCAAGGTGCGTGCCCCTTTGCTGCTGGGGAGCTTCTGTTCAGCAGCATCTCTGGTGTGGTGGGTGCCCTCACTGCAGGAGCTACCTCTGGGGCACAAAGATGCTCATGGTCCTTGCTCTGCACCCACTTCTCCTTGTTTCATGGGCTGTCAAGCTCATCACAACAACTTTTTTAAATTATCTCTGTTTTCTGATGGTTTTGCTGTGAGGGTTTTGCATACATCTGGTCGTCCCCTTGTTGCAATGGAGCTGATTCAGCACTTCTCATTTCCTCTGTGTTGCGGGTTTTTTTCTGGGTTTTTGTGTTTTTTTTTTTTTTTTTTTTTGGGTTTGTTGTTTTTTTTTTTCCGATGATGGCCAGAAAAACGAGAAAGGAGTGAAAGCCTTCTGGTGGCTGCAGGGCTGCCCTTCCGCTCCCTAGCCAGCTCCAGCCCTGCAGTCCCTTGGCTCCACAGGTTTCCCCAGCAATGGGGACCATGGATGTGGGAGCTATCTGGAGCTGGTGGAAGGCTGGATGCAGTGCTCCCCATGCAGGTCCCTGGGGCATCCCCAGGCTGGGACATGAGTGATGCTCGGAGGTAACCTCTGCAGGATGTGTGCTGACTTCAGACTTCTCTTTCTGAGCCAAAGACATCAAGACGGGGGAATAATAATGTCCAGTTCCCACAAATATTTAGGACGAGGCAGGGCAAGCAGCGATTTTTTTTCTTTGTGGAGCCCAAGCCAAAACCAGGTATCTGGGGGTGGTGAAGACATTCTGGTTTGGTACCTTCAGACATCTGTATTGGGATAAGCATCCCATTCAATTAAAACACCCAGCCCAAGGTTAAGCTCCAGGTGCTTTCAAGTCCTCTCAAGCCAACACTGATGCTGCCGTCTCTGCTCTGCTTGACTCAGTTTCCCCGACTGTAAATCATCAATTATACTACTGAGCTTCTTGGTAAGGGCATTTAAAGTCAGAGAAAGAAAGGCTCTGTTTCAAACTAAAGTGTTACTGCTGTCGTTATTATGAATGACTTTTAAGAATAAATCCAGTGTGTTGAAACCTGGGAACTGTACAATTAGGGATGCTTCAAAGACTGTCACATCAATGTCAAGGAACAAGCTGAGCTTTTTCTTTTCCTTTTGACACATCAGGTCTTCAATCTATCATCAGCCTTAACGCCAAGTTTGCTGCCATGGAAATTACTATAATGTCTTGGACATTCCTGATGTGTTTTGCAGTCAGGAATAGGGATGTTTCAGTGACTCAGGCCAGAAGGACAGAGTGGTTTTTGGGTGACCAATAGCACGGGTGCTTTCTGCAGATGCTTGTTGAGTGGCGTGGATGAGCTCACTGTCTCTGTTGCCATATCCAGCATCTTCTTATGTCCAGGTGTGGTTTGGAGGCAGGTGGACATGTAGGATTGGCTTGATCAGACTCATGCAGATGTAGTGTGACTCATGTCTCGTAGTAGTGGTAGCTGACCTGTTGAGTTTGAGACCTGTTTGCTTTTTACTTGGAGCATCTGGACATCATATGGTCTTCATTCTTTGACCACATTCATGGTAAGCACCTTGTCATGGTAAGCACAGGTCAACCAAAAATGCCAAAATTGACTTAAAGACAGCATTCCCCTTGTCACAGGGCAAGCTCACAGCATGTCCCATGTCACTGTGGGATGCGTGCTGGCATCAGCACCCATCATGCCCAGCCCTTCAACGCAATCAAAGCACCAATGGGATGACAGAGCAATCGTGTGCTGCTGCCTGTCACTGTGCCAAGGATGCCCCATTCCCAGCACCACATCACCTGCTTGGTGCAGCCATCTTGCTGCCGGGTGTCCCAGCGGGATCTCCTCTTGCTCCCTTAGGCTCTTCGCGGTGAAGTGCGCCGGGTGCCTGGAGGCCATCGCGCCCAGTGAGCTGGTGATGCGCGCACAGAAGAGCGTCTATCACCTGCACTGCTTCTGCTGCTGTGTCTGCGAGCGGCGCCTGCAGAAGGGTGACGAGTTTGTGCTGAAGGAAGGGCAGCTCCTCTGTAAGGGCGACTACGAGAAGGAGCGAGAGCTGCTGAGCTTGGTGAGCCCGGCTCTGTCGGATTCTGGTAAGGGGCCGCCCGCGCCCGGCGTCTCCCTGGCTGGTCCTGCTCCAAGGCGCCTGCGAGCATCGTGGGGTCTGGAGGCAAGGTGTGGGCTCAGTGTGATGAACCTCTGCCCCATGGTCCAAAGGGAAAAGTTCTATAAGCACTGTTGCATCCTCCAGACAGAGACTCTCCCACCTCAGTGGCCAGGGTATGAATGGGAACCTTGGCAGTGGAGGAGCTGTAGGGCTGGAGGGTGCTCTGGGGACTATCCCATCTCATTAGGCTCATTTCTGTAAGGGTTTGTGCTCCAGGCCTGTGCAGGACACCAGCACCCCTGCAGGTGTGAGGGAGAGCCATGCTGGATGGAGGTGACATCTCCCACCTCCTTGCCTGGGGAAATAGAGGAACTGCCCCTGGTATAAATACACTGTAAATGAGCACTTTCTTCCTAAAAAAATAAATAAATGTCCCAAGCATCTCACGGACTAGTTTGGGCTAAACCTTCCTTGTCTGTGCCTTGTGCCTCACCAGCCCCACCTGGGACTCTGGAAAGGCTGAGTGCAAGAAGTGAGCCTCTTCTGCTGTGGACACCCTTTTAATGTTGAGGGGAAACTGAGGCATGGAGCTAAACCATGAGCTAGTGGCAGAGAGCCTGCAAATCTTGTGTCCCCAGCAGGTTCCCAGGCAATCGATGTCTGGAGCCAAAATGCACACCTTGTGTGGTGGTGACACTGTGGGAACACCACAGAGCCAATGGGGGCTGGAGGAGGAGTGGCACTATGGCTGGATGTGAGCAGGGTGCTCGCATCCTGCTCCAGCCAGGGGGTCACTGCCAGGTCAGGTTGTCCAGAGCATCAGATCAGCATTAAAATATTTATCTACAGTCAATACAAATCAAATCTGAATGTTTCCCAGGAAGACAAATTTAGTAAGAAAGCCCAGCAGCGGGGGCTGAGGGAGGTGGAAATGATCTGCCAGCAAAAATCCTCGTGTTAACGCCGTCCTCGCAGAGCCCCGCTCCTCACAAGGCTGTTCAGCCCCATGCTGAGTGCTTGGGTCGCTGGCTCCTCTTAAAACCTGTCATCGGGGAAAAGCTGCTTTGCAGAGGGAAGGATTTACCTTCGACATGCCGTGCTCTGGAAAGAGCCACAGGCAAACTGTGGGGCGCCTGTCTTTTCTCTGCTAGAACAAAGCACTGGATTAAAACAAAACAGAACAAAACAACAACACAAAAATCAGCATGATGAGCCCATTTAGGAGGGGGTTGTTGAGGTGTGAAATGGGGCAGGTGAAGGATATGGCAAAGCCCAGTGCTAACCACCAGGCATGGGTGATGCAGCAGCTGGGAGAAGGTGTGAAGTAGGACAAGGGTGGTTTTGGTGAGGATGGAGCAAAAATTGCCCAAAGCCTGTGTTTCTCTTTAATCTAGTGCTTCTCTACAGTGAGAGCTGGGGTGCTTTGCTGCACTGCCTGCTTGCTGGCTCAGTCCAAGCTCTGCAACTCTACTTGCTCAAAAGAAAACAATCCTCTTCCCAAAGAACAGTGATGATATTTAAAAAATAAAAAGTGAGGCCAGGGGAGGAGGTGACTGAAGGGAGCCGGTGAGTGATGGTCCAATGCTGTAGGAGCTGGAGAGGCAGGAAAGCAGCAGGATCTAGCACACTGGCGCTGGCTCATGCCTTAACCCTGGGAAAGTCCTGAATTGATTGAACTATTATTTTTTCCTTCTGGGACATGCAAACTCTTTCAGTTAAAAAAGGAACCAATGAGGAAACGTCATGCAGGGAGATTAGTGAATTGGCCACAGCAATTTGGGTTTATTCCTAGTGGGGGAAAAGGGCAGTTTGGGAAAGGTTGAGGAGCTTTTCCTCCCCAGTGACTCATTGGCCCAGGGTCCAGCCCCACTGCCAGGGGATCCAGCCAAACCAAGAACTTCCACTAGCAAAAGCCTCCAGGGGAAATTCTTATTTCAGCGGAAACTCCAGCTGAGACCTGAGGGATGCGAAGGGCCAGTATGGAAGTCAGAAGAGCATGGCAACCCTTTAGCTGGTCAGAAGCCCAACCCAAAGACCCTGCCAGCCCCTGGGCTGGGGGGTTCCCAGCCCTCCCCTCTCCCTGCAGACCCCATAGCTTAGCCCCACTGCCATCCTTGCCTGGCTTTGGTGGCCACCAACAATTTGTCTTGGGATGTTGCATGGCTCAGGGGATGGTGGCACAGTGGGGACCAGCCCAGGTGCACTAGCAGCCACATGCATCCCATGTGGCTGCTCCGCATGGCACAGCTTTGCCCCTTCCTGCAGCATCCCCCTTGGGGACCTCACCAGCATGTTGGGGGATGCAGAGGGGTGTCCGTGTCCCCCTCTGGCACTGATGGCCTTTACCAGCAGCATATGATGTGCTTGTCCAGCCTCTCCCCTGTCCCCCCTTCGCTGCTTTGAAGCTCCTCCCTCTCCCCCTCCCCAGCCGCTGCGCACCAAAGGCCACTTTATGAGAAAGTGCAGATAAAAAGCGAGCCATATGTTGTCTGTAATCTCCCAAACCCTCGCTTCAATTACTGCCTCCCCCGAGCCTCGGCCGCTCAGCCTAAGTAAACAAGCCCCTCTGAAAGAGGACCCCACTTTCCAATTAAAAGCGTCCTAACATTTCTCCTCTCCCTAAATCCTCCCAAGCGAGGAATGTCCTGGCCCCAGCGGCGGGATGTGGGCTCGGCGGGTCGGATTGAGGGCACGCCGTACAATATCCATCGCCCCAGCCCCTTCCCAGGTGACGTCAGGGGCAGCCCCAGACACTCATTAATTTCTCCCCCTCCTCAGTGGGGAAAGGCTTGAAAGAGAGAGTTAATTAAAAGTAATACCCTGCGAAATCTGGCTTCGCTTTTCCTTCTTTCCCTTTGACACTGGGAGGGATTTGGGGAGCAGGTGTTGGGGGGGAGGGCTCAGAGATTTGCTCTGAGTGGGTTTTCCCCCTTGGTATGGGTTTTGAGCATCATTTTCTTGATAGAGTTCATGACTCTGACCCCCCCCTGCTGGGGTCTGCCCTTCCAGGGGATTGGGGTGCTTACCTTTTGTTAGGGTGCTAAGGGGTTCAGGCATCAAAACGTCCTCATTGGTTGACATCCCCCCTCCCAATATTTGTAAAAATCTCTACCCTTCCATCAAAATTAAACTCTCTCAAGTTGCGGGAAAGCAGGCAGCTCAGCAGAGACCCTCCTTGTGCTGGCACCGAGAAGGAGGCAGCAGTGGCCGCTGCTCATCCTCATTAGCCATCAGAGAGTCCACAACCTGGGGGTCCCCAGTGCTGGGGCTCTCAGACCTCTTGCATTACTACATCCCTCATGCTGGGACATGCAAGAAAACACCCATTTGTCTTTCCTTTTGCTGCCACTGCCATGGGCACACTGTGGATGTGCCATGAGCGAGCGGGGAGCTCGCAGCAGCAACAAGTCTCTGTCTCCCAGGGGTCAGCACCCAGCTCTGGGCTGTTTGGGGACTGCCAGCATGAAGATCTCTGCCTGTCCCAGCCCTCCCAGCCCTTGCCACAGGGAAGGTCTCTGTATTGGCTGGTGAGTGCAGGAGAGAGACCAGCAGTGTGAAGGAAGAGGGAACTGGTACCTGAGAGCGTCCTCGTTCCTCTGCTGGGATCATCCTTACTCCTCTGCTGGGATCACTGGCTCCTCTCACCCCGGGAATCTTCTCCTGCATTCCCCATTCCCAGCTGGGCTGTCTTTTGGATTTACGCTTTTCTGATGTGTGTGATCCATGGTTAGGTCTTGCCATGGGCTTCGGCCTGACCTGCTTTTGCCATGAATTACTCTGAGCCAGGCCCACAGCCTCCTGGTGCATCCCCAATTCCCAGAGAGGCAGCAACCCCAGGACAGGACTTGGGCCATGCACAGCCTTGCACCCTGCATCTGCGGCAAACCAGCACCTCACCTCCAGTATCGATTCCCAAACGGATGGTGTCAGGCTTTCTGGAAAAGGCTGCAGGTGATTTACAGCTTGTGAGAGGGAAGGACCTGTGCTGTCAAACCTACATTACAGCTCCCCAGCACCAGCTGAGCAAGCGAGGTCATCGACACGATGGTGATACTGTAACTGAGGAGGGCTGGTGAGAGGTAGGGCAGCACTGACTTTTTTCCCAGAGCAGCTCCTGCCCAATGGCCCCGTGGGCCCAAATGGCAAAAGGTCACAGGGAGATAGACACCAATGCCTGGGAACCCAATGGAGCAGCATGTTGCAGCGAGTACCCAAAGGATGAAGCTTAAAGCAGTCTGGGCTTAAAACTCCGTGGAAGGTGGGGACCACAGGCAAAAATGTGCCCCTTATATTTGTGATTAAAAGTCTGTGCTCTTAATAGAGTTGAACTCCATGATGGGTCACATAAGGTGGAGTTTGTGAGGTCTCAGCTAATGTTTTGCCCTCTCTGAGCATCTCTGCTCACCCTGGGCCCTGACCTCCCCCAGCTGGGGCCATCTGGGCAGAGGGACCAGACCCCTGGTCACCAGCTGGGCTGGGAGCCCCAGGGGCACAATGGTCCTTGATGGCCGCTGTCTCATTTCATGGATGCAACCTGTGTGTCTCTGTCCAGATGTGTCCCCAGCTGTGGCCTGGCAGGAAATCTCTGTGGAGCAGGAAGGAATTTGGGTCTGATGGAGGGAAAAATCAGGTGTTCCAGGGTTTCACATTGCAGCTGCTCAGACTGTTGGAGAAAAGAAGAACTAAAAAGTACATCTGATGACCAAGCAACCCCAGGTTATGAGCCAGAGCAACATTCCCCCTCTCTGAGCTGCTGTGGGGCAGCCAGCACCAAACCTCAGCTCCTCACACACATTCACAAAAAGATGTCTGCCAACACCAGCTCGTTTTAAGTCCTCCAGATTATTTTGGACATGCTGGAAAACAACGTTGGCTGCCCTTTGTCTGTAAAGGACGTCTATTTTTTTCCCTCTTAGGCAAAAGTGATGATGAGGACAGCATCTGCAAAATGGGCCAAGCCTTGGGGAAGGGTGCTGAGGATGGGAAGGATCACAAGCGGCCCAAGAGACCCCGGACGATCCTCACCACACAGCAGAGGAGGGCGTTCAAGGCGTCGTTTGAAGTTTCCTCCAAGCCCTGCAGGAAGGTATGGGGAGAGAAGCCTATGCTCAGCCACCTCCATCCCCTGGGGATGCCCTGAATGCTGGGCAAGGGCTTGCCTGGGTGGCTCTATCCCCTCCTAAAGTCCCCCTGAAAATCTGAGTGGTCCGAGGTGCCACTGTCATGCTTCTCTCCAAGGTGCGGGAGACGCTGGCGGCCGAGACAGGGCTGAGTGTCCGCGTGGTGCAGGTCTGGTTCCAGAACCAGCGAGCAAAGGTGAGTACAAGGGGTAGCTCCCTGACAGTGGCCAGTGCCAGGGCTCCCCTTCCTCCTCACTTTTGCCAGGGATGATTTCACCCCTTTTTTTCCCCTTCTCCTTGCCCAGATGAAGAAGCTTGCCAGGAGGCAGCAGCAGCAGCAGCAGGATCAGCAAAACACACAGCGCCTGAGCTCAGGTACCCCCCTCGCACCCAGCTCTCCCTGCACTCAGGGTCTCCCTATTTTCCCACCTCTCTCCAGGCTCCCCAGTGAGCTGGGCCCCCCAAAAAGCAACAACCCAACTGCACTGACGACTTGCACTTATCTTCCAGCCCAGACAAATGGCAGTGGAAGCACAGGGCTGGAGGGTATGCTGAACCCTTACACCACTCTGCCCCCACCCCAGCAGCTGCTGGGCATGGAGCAAAGTGTCTATGGCGCTGACCCCTTCCGGCAAGGGCTCACCCCACCGCAGATGCCCGGAGACCACATGCATCCCTACGGTAAGTCTCCGGGGTTTGCCTCTTGCCTTCTCTACTTCGAAGAGAGGCTAGGCTGTGGTGAGGGACTGTGTGGTGGGGACATGTGTGGGGGAGATACAGTGATTTCTGGGAAGGTGGTGGTCCTTTCACCCCTAAATCCTTTATGCTGCATAAGCTGGGGGTACTGGGCACTATCAAGATGCCAAAGGAGAGGTCAAGCTCTGAAGGCCTTCTGTTCTTTCCTGCTTCCCAAGGTGCTGAGCCCCTCTTCCATGATTTGGATAGTGATGATACCTCACTGAGCAACCTGGGCGACTGCTTCCTTGCCACAGCGGACGCTGGGCCACTCCAGGCGCGAGTGGGGAACCCCATTGACCACCTCTACTCCATGCAGAACTCCTACTTCACCTCCTGAGCACAGCGTGGTCCCCAGCATGGGGCAGCCACCACCACCCCCGCCACGCTGCCCCAGGAGGGGGTGCCGAGACCCC
>VWZY01002896.1:449626-465126 GCA_013399075.1 Chloroceryle aenea
CCGAGCCCCCGGGGTTGGGAGGGAGGGGGACGTGACACTGCTGGGATGCTGTCAAACAATATGTTGTAGCTTGGGATTCCCAAGGAGCAAGTTAAGTTATGGGTTGCATAGTTTCATGTTTCTCTTAGGAGCCTAGGATTAGGGTCAGGAGTGGTTTTTGCAGCTGGCTGGTGGATTTTCAAATTTCAAACAGGGAACCAAATTTCTCATTTCAGCAAGGGGAAAGGCAGGGGGAGGGGGGAACCCTTCCCATGGGAGCGTCCTGGAGCCTTATCCCCTCTGCACTGCCTTCAGTTGGAGCAGCAGAAAGAGCAAACTGATGACACTCACAGGGTGAGTCCACAGTGTCAGCAGGGCTTTGAAATTTGAAAAGCTGACAGTGCTTTGGGGAAACACAGGCAGAATTTTGCTGCAGAGTTTTCCTTCTGTTCCCCCAACCAGCTTGAGCGCTTGCTGTTTAAACACAGGAACCTTTAAGATAGATGTTCCCATGCGAATATAGAAAGCTAGAAACCCCTAACATTGTGCCTGTCCCCGCGGACGGGGCTGTGTGTGTATGTGTGTGTGTGTGTGGCCGCACACGTGTGTGTGTGTGCAGAGCCGTGTGGCTGTGGGTGACATACCACATAGCCACACCTGCCAGATTGTATCAACAAAGTTTATTTCTAAGTCTATCAGAAATTTACTGTACAGCAAAAGTAACTTTATTTTCAGTGTGAACCATATTTAAGGAGATACTCAATGCACTTAAGTTATAAGATGAAATAATTTACTTTTTATAAGCGTTATGTTTAGGTTGCAAAAGCCCAGTGGCAGGGAAGGAACGTCGGTTCATTTCAGGCGATACATTTGGGTATTGGGGTTGGTTATTTTTGGTGCTCTCAGGTTGCCCCACTGGTTTTCAGGTGCAGTTGAAACCCAAATCAGGGCAGCTCCAGGGACCTGCTCCTCCACCAGCAGATTGATGGGGACATCATGGTGGCCAGATCCTGTCGCCACAGTTGGACATGTCCAGAAGGTCGGTGTGGGATGGACAGTGCTGCTGGAGCTGGTGGACATTGCGGCTCATCAGGGCTCAGCCATGCCTCTTTGCATCACCTCTCTCCTTCCCACAGCAGGACCCAGCCTGCTTCTGCCGGCAACCCCATCCTGTACCCTCAAATATGGGTACTAGACCTGTGTCAACTGCTCTCCTGGCTCTGGAAACACTGCAGCCCATATCGCTACCCTTTGGGCAAAGGACGAAGGAGAGAGATCTCTGTATTTCCCACCACATGCTTGGGTTCATCCCTGCCAGAGCCATGGGAACCTGGGGAAAGTTCTCCTTTGGGTCGAGGCTTCAGCTGACCCTCACCTCATCCCCACTCTCATTTTCATGCGTTGTGTCCTTTTGTGCTGCTGTTCACAATTGATGTATGCGACAACCCATAAAGACATGCAAGTGACTGTGAGGCTCAAAACACTGGCTCGTCGCCACCATACGATCTGACACTGAATGTAGCAGGGTCCGGAGATGGATGACCCGGCGGGAGATGCTGACACACTGTCAGAAATCGCGTACCAAGATGAAATTAAAAAGACAAAAAAATCTCTGAGAAAAAAAAAAAGAAAAAAAAAAGTCTGGTCTTTTCTTGTGTGGAGCGTCCCCTTGACTTGGGGAGGGAAGGGTTTGAAAGTAATCTCCAAATTTCTCCCTGGGACCAGCTCTCTGCATGGGCTCATGTGTGTTTGTACCACCAGAAAACTGCTTTATGTTTACACCTGTCCTTTATGTTTACACCTGTCCACAGTGTTTCTGTTCTCATAGCATTGAAGGAGAGTTGGATAATCCAGGACAGCCAGGTTACTAGCAAACCATTTTCCTGAATGCTCAAGCTCTTGGCTTAAAATGCCCTGCAGATCTCGTTGGTACCTTCACATCCCTAGCTGCCATCTCAGCTCACTGAGCAGACCATGGCTGCAAGGCATTCATCCTTCTCAAGGGGAGGGGGACTGCAGGAGTGGGAACGCATTTCTGCAGGACAGGTTACCCCACAGGTGTTCTCACCTAGACTATTACTTCACCATGAACCCCAACCCTCCATGGCAGGGCCATGGGCAACTCCATGGTAGCACTGCCTAAAAGGTATGGAGGGATATTTCTCAATAGGAGTTGCTCTCATTGCAGCTCCCTGACATGGAGAGATTCCATTAATATGTGCCACCAACTCATTGTAGGATCCACAACTCAGAGTTAGAGATGTTAAAGGTGTTTTCCTTCCTGCCCTTCACCAGTCACTGCTCTGCTGTTCCTGTACTATAAAATGTTTTCCAACCCAATCTGCAAGAAAAAAAAAAACCTCTAAAGTTGTGTGACTACATGAAGAAAACTTGTGATTTCTGTTTTGCAAGTTGTAGATTCCTAAGAACAGCCTGGATTTATTGGTTTGGGGGCTTGCTCTATTTCAAGGCAGAAGAGCATGACACCTAACCCTACAAACCGCAACTGCTGCAACACACACACCTCCAGCAGCCCCAACCCAGCAGCGTGCTGTTGGTTTCAGACACTAAATCGTGTCTTGGGACTGGGTGCCAGGCAGCCTGCCTGACCCAAACTGCTCGGGACTGTTTTCTCAGTCATTCTGCAGCTGAATGTTTCACCTTGCTCCCCGAAGTGGAGACTTATTTTTAATCACTGCACAGGCTCTATTTTCTCTCATCAATAATATTTTGATTACAAAACATCTCTGAGCCCTTATCTGGCCTCTGTTGCCCCAACCATGAGCTGAAAAAGCACAGAAAGAAGCATCTAGAAGATGGCTTTTTATAGATAATTTAATAAGCTGCATTGAGCTGCTGTCTTCTCTTCCAGTAGAAGTATCTCACCTGTACCTGCATCCTTCTTTGGGATGTAATTAGTGAGTCACCAGGTGGAAGTGTGGCAGGAGGGAGGGTAACACCCTCTAAAAGCAGGATTCACAGGTTGCCTAGGTTTGGCAGGAGGTGGAAAGATGTGATTAGAGAAGCTGCCTGACCTGTTTTGAGAGGATCTTGTGAAAAGAGAGTAGGGTAGGTGGTTGTGTGCAAATTTTGCTGCATTTGTAAGGCTCTTGCTCTTTCTGAGAAAGAATTACCTTTTGGGGAACCTCTTTGCAGAGACTGTGGTATTTGTGTTTACTTTACTCTTGCAAAGCATAAGGGTGATTCCTGTTCTAAGTGCTGGTATTTTTTAATGTTGACCAAACATAAGTTCTAGTTGGCTGTCTCCAAGCCTACCTTATAGGTGGATGGCATAGAAAAGCAAAATCTCATCTTTTCGTTTGGGATTTTGGCACAGGAGCGATTCACAGCAGCAGGGAAAAAGGTTGGATCTGTTTTGGCATGGGCAGGTTGAGGAAATTGTGGCTTGAGATTTTTCTGTCGCTGGGCTTGGTGGTCTTGGAGAAATGCTGGCTGGTGTTACTGGAGCAGAGGGTCCTGTGTTGGGGTGAGGCTGATAGTTGCTGGGGGCTGGAGGTAGAGATGGCCTTTGCCTATGGAAAGGGGGCAGATGTAGGGTAGATGGAGTATGTGTGGTGTGGAGGATCTGCTGTGACCCATGAAGTTTGTATGAGCCTGATTTACAGGATCAAGCTATATGTAATGGCTGGATTAACACCCTCCAGGCTTGCAATAGAAAAAAGGATGTTTTCATTAATGGTTATTAAAATTGTCTTAACAAGTCTTATCAGTTGTCTGCTTCTTAAAATGTTATGCTTAAAGTTTAGGGGTTTTTTTATAGCTTTTAAAGATAAAAGGTTTGTATTTCCCACCCACAGCTATCTTCTGTCTAAAATATGTTCACCTACATCAGTCTGGCTTTCCATCAGCCTAACTATTAATTTACACTCAACCAAATGACTTCCCCCCCCACCCAGTTAAAACCCCCATAAAACCCATGTCATGCAGACTGGTTGTTTACTTTTGAAGTCTTGTAAAAATGCAATGACACGTTAAAATAATAGTATCTCAAGGTGTGTGTCTATATATAAAATTATTGTATATAATCTGGGGAAGCATCAGTATTGTGGAAGGGAACAGATCTTTGTCTACTCAAATTAGCAGAATTTGTGGTCTTAAACCTGTCCTCCTTTTGCAGGTTGACCTGTATGCTTAACCCAACCCAAACACAAGCTGGGTTTGCAGTTGTGCAATGCAGTAGCAGATGGGGGTCCTCCTGTCATCTGGATTTCATAGTCTGTGGTGCCTTATTTCAGGGTGTGGATGGATCCTGCCAAAGCAAAGCTGGCTGGGCCTTATCTTCTGCAGGTGATAGAGTCGCTGCATGGCACATGACTTCTTGTCAGGCCAGGTGGATTATTGGATGTTCCTGAGTGGGTAGTGGGTTTGTTGTGTTCAGGGCGGCTGTCGCTGGGATGTATATTCATGGTGTTGCTTTGCTATATTGTGCTCCATGTCTGAGTCCACTCTTGGCCTGGGGAGTGCTCCCTAGGACAAATGATATCTTCTGTCAAAGCCAGGAAGAAAAGAACAAGGTCTGACATGAAAACATGCTCTACCTTGCTCTTCAAGACAAGGGCAATGCCAGGAAAAGGTTGGGAGATGACCTTTGTGTCTCCAGTGACTCTAAACAAAGTCCCCTCTGTTTAGGCGCTGCTCAGTGGCCAAGGAAAGATCAAGGCAGAGATTACTTTTCAGTTGAGGACACTGATTAGATGATACTGATAGCCAGGAACGAGCTAGCTCTGAGTGATATTATGTTAATTAACTTGCCCTTTGTGAATGGATGGTACAAGAGCTTGTGGCAGATGCAGACTGGAGTAAAACTCAAAATGCTACTGGCCAATATTGGTTGGGTTTGCATCTGGAGATTTGAATCTTGATAGCATTTTTAGGTATTTGTGAGAGATGCTTAGTCTGAAGACATAGGAGCTGGAGCAAGCAACATTCCTGGAAGTATATCACCTTCATAGCAGATGCTGTCTAGGAAATCAACCCCCAGATGAAGAGTTAGATCCTTGTGTTTCTCAGAATGTCCTGGCTCAGCATGTAACTGAAGTCAGTGGAGCTGTGCTGGCTCCTGCTGACTGAGATGTGGGATCCAAGAGACCCAAAAGCATACAGAAGCATACAGTTTCCTAACAAAGAAGATCTTGGTGCAATGAGGAGGCCCGTGTGGGCCCCCAGTGCATAGTCACCTTCCCAACCCTGTGCTGCACAGGGTGTCTACAGGCTGGCAGGGTCAGGGTTGCTTTGTGTGATGTGGGCATGTACTCCTGTACAAAAAGCCTGCAGGACAGTTTATTATGTACCCATATCAGTGGGGTGTCTTTCTGTACATCTGAGGTGGAGAAGGCACAGATACCAGGGAAGCCACAGGCAGGGTCTTTCTCTGGAACTAGACATGGGAGGTAGCAAAAGCTGCTTTTCTGGTGGGAAAAGACCAAAGCTTTGGCTGCTTCTGTCACCTTTCCAGAGTGAAATCATTTGCCAGATGTCTGATGCCTACACTGATGCTGTTCTGGGAACAAAATGCCACCCATCATTAGCAAATGCTTGTCTTTTGTGACACATGATAGAGCTCAAACCACTGCATTTGAGTGCTTTGGCCTTATGGTAGGTCTGTGACCAAGATCCCAGGTAATACCAGATGTCCAAATTTGTGACTTGCATTTGCTAAGTCTTTCCTTCCACTGCTCATATGCATTGAAAGTTAATTAAAAAAAAAAAAAAATCTTCAGGAAATGGTAAAGACTTGCAATGTCAAAGCAGGAAAAGTTAGAAGCTCTTCAGGTGTAAAAAGGTGAATAATAGCTACTTATCTCATTGGAGATCAGACCAAATTTTTGTCTCCATTCTTCTGAGTTGCAATGTGTTGGTCATGAAAAGGTTATCTTGTCAGCTGTAGACCTCCTAGACACTGATGTGGAGGCTGACATGTGCTTGCCTGGTTGACACGTATAAGTTCACAGGCTGAGGATGAGTGTATCCAACTGCAAACCATGTCAAAACACTCAAAGTGATCAAATACTGACAGCACTTTCAGTGAAGAACAGCAGATTCCCACTGCCTCGGGCCCTCTGAGCTGCTGCTTCAGAAGGGAGATCAGATTTCTCCTCTGATGACCCTGAGAACAGGAGGCTCATTCAGAGGGATGCTTGGTGGGTTGAATCTTGGTCTCTGGGCAGAGTAAAACCGTGATAGGAGGCAGGCAGACCCTGTGGCACAGAGATGGGGAGCTGGTGGTGAACCCCAGCAGGCATTGCCCTTAGGATCCTTATCAACTTGGTGGCTTCAAGTGGGATAAAGAGCTAATGACCCTTTTCTGACCAGTCTTATTTAGGACTCTTAAAGCCCAAACAAGATTAGCTCTCTGGAGAGCTGAGCTTTAGTATCTCAGATCAGTGCTCTGAAACTGGCTGGCTCCCAGCAGCTCTGGCTCTTCTCTTGCCTCTGTTCCTTATGGTACAGATGCAATAGTATCTGCTTTGGAGAGGAGGGGCTGTGAAGGGAGGTATCCATGGACCCTCGGGCTTCTCCATGCTTTCCTGAGAGCATCTGTAAGGAAACGAGCCTGTGCTCAACACAAGCTCAAAATAATGTGTGAGCATGGAGGGCCCTGAGGCTGTGTGCAGAGTGAGGAGGAGATGGGAAACCATGAGCAACCACACATTTGCTGAATGAGGCAGCAACCGTATGGAAAATATAGCATGAGATCATGGAACTAGAGATGTAGCGTAATGCCTGTGCCTTGGGTGGCTGATTATGTTGTCCTGACAACCTTGAGCTGGTGTCCCAGGGTTGGAGGGTTTGGCTCTGCAGCTGAATGCATGTAGGTATTTGGGAAGTAACTGGAGAGCCCCTGAGGAGTTTGTGAAGAGGAGACTGGTGAAATTCTTCCAAAAGGATTAGCTGGAGCCTGCCAGAAGCTATAACTGACTGTTGGCTGCTCTGTCTCCTCTTGGAGTAGGTGGAGGAGTGAGGAAGGAGCAGTGACATCCCAGCGCTGCCAGCAGAAGACCCTGGGGGCTGGGGCACATTAAATCCTTATCCTATGGGGCAAAGATTGCCATTGCAGGGATCCCTTCAACAAAGGCTGGGACAGTTGGAGACAGCGTGAGGAGCTTAGGCAGGACAGTGGTTAAAGGACAGTAGCAAATGTGGTAGAACAGTTAATCTTAAAAAGGGTATGTTGGTTGCAGGTGGAACCAGGGTGGTTGGAGAAGATGAGACAGTCACTTCCTTATTAAGACAAAAGGAGTTGCTCCACTGCTGGTGACCAGGAGGCCTAAGGAGAGAGACTGTGAACCACCTGAAAGCCTGTTTAAATCCTCAAATTTAAGGTATGAGAAATGTAGCCAGTTTTTTGCAACAGTTGGCTGAGCATGGTCAGGCTTCTGCAGCCAGCAGCAGGGAAGGAGAGTAACATGGCTGGTGGTCGACCAGTGGCTTTCCCATGTCAGGTTGTTATCTGGGAGTGTGAGATGGGGAAAAGACACCGAATCCAGAGAAAAGCATCAGTGAGTCTTTAGCGAGAAGTTAGACTCATGAAAATGTCCACAGGCAGATGCTATTCTCAAAGGCATTGCAATGTATTGGGTGGCAGTGGTGGAGCTCGTGGCCCATGCCATGCCCCACATATGGCTGTGCAAACAGAGCTGCTTTGCCTCTTTCCTGGGCTTTACAGCTCACATCAATTAGAGGCTAATCACTTCCTTCAGAAAGCTTTTAAGTGCAAGCAAGCTTATTCAAGATGATGAAATTGCCTTCTAATTGATTATTCCTGCAGTTTAACAGCTGTTTCCCTTACTTGATTATTTTTTTCCTTTCCTAGAAATAAAAATCTGCTGTTGATGTGACCAGCTCACCTCCAGCCAGGAGCTCGTGAGGAGCTAACAAATGTTTGTGGCTGTACTGGCTTTTGTGAAGGGATTGACACAAGCTCCTGGTGGAGAGCTTATTAGCCAGGGCTGGTGCTGGCAGGGAAGAGCTTCCCCATGAAATATGAATAAGCAGAGGAGATGCTGCATTTTCAGTCCTCCCCATGATGGCCTCAAAGCTGTGGTGTGCTGGGGGAGGAGGAAGAGTCCTGTTTCATCCCACAGCCCTGGGCCACCCGAGCTTAGGTGCTGCCTGACTGCGTGCACCCGGCCAGCCCCTTGCGATAGCATCGGGGGGAATACAGTAAGTTCTTTGTGGCTAGGGGGGATCTGGTTACTTGGGAGCAACTCTGCTCCTGGGGAAGATGATGGCAATGTGCTGGGGGGAGCCAGGCTTGGAAAGAAATGACAATGCCAGTTTGTGAATTCCTCTGGGATTGTTTCAAGGTACTTCCTAAGGAAGAAGTTGGTGGGATCCCTGCATGCAAGAGCTTTGTAGAGGATTACCTGGTCTGCATCTACCTGCTCTTGCTGACAGCCTTAGTGCTGTGTTGAGTTTGCTGTGCCGTAGCACAGTCCCCATCCACCCAGGACATGTACTCACTCTTAAGCTGCTATTACAGGTCCCACTCTGCATTCCTAGCAAGGCTGCTGGTGACCTCTTTAGTTCCCAGCTTTCTAGCCTAGCCTGTCACCTTCTGGCTATAAAAATTTTGGAGGCTGTTGTCTAATTTATTCCAATTTTGATTGCAGGTTTCTGTGAGTATTGCATAAAGAGATGTTGAAGAGATCTGTCCCCTATTTCTCTTTCTGTCTATGGGGAGACTTCAGTGTGAGCACAGCCCTTCCTGGGCTTCAGGAACTACATAAGCACTGATACCCATGTCACACATGCAGGTGAGGTGTGAGGCAGGGGTTGTGCCTACCCACCAAAGGGATGCACAAAGCCACGGGAGATCAGGATTCCCAGTAGCTGGGTTGTTATTGAGTCCTTCTGGCCAACAGGTTTTTCTGCTTGAAGAATCCTATGAGTTTTTCTCATCTGAGCTGAGACCCATGAATACACTTGATGTACTGGAGTTGTGGAGATGTGTTACTGCTATTGGCTCACTTCTTCCCCTCTGTTGGGCAACCTGGCCAACATGGGTCAGGGATTATACTGTTATGTGATGGCCTCTGATCCAGGTGGCTGCTGTCTTGGCAGGGTCATAAGAAAAAGTCCTTTACTTTTTTTTTTTTTCTTCCTCTTCTTCCCCTAGCTAAAGGTCTTGCTCTCCATCCATCCTTTGGAGAGCAAGCTCTAGAGAAAGTGAGACTGAAAGAGTTCTCTGGAGGCTCCCACTGAGATTTTAAGTGGGTAAACTTCTTTCTGTGTAGATGTCCTGATTGACTCCAATAACTGCAATCCTGGTGGGGCTTTCTGTTGCATGGGATGATTCAGTGAGGGAGCAGGACCCTTATCTAGAACGTAAAAGCCTTGTAATGTCCATGGGAAATAGAGTAGTGAAATACAGAGATGATGAAAATTTGCCATCTGCTCCAGAGCAAACTGACTGCAGGGAACATTCAAGAGCAGTGCCAAGACACACAAAACTTGCTTCCACAATGTTTGTGGTCCTGCTGTTGCGGAAACCCACTGGATGTGGCATCTCGGCTGCTGGCCCCAAAGAAAACCTGCAGTGCACCTGGAAGCCTAGCCTTTATGTTGGAGAGTGATGGGAAACTGTGTCTCAGTGCTGGGTGGGTTACAGTCTTATTATTCTGAGCTGTGCTGTGTACTGGTGGGTAACTAGTGTGTCACTCATGCAGCAGTCTGGCTGTCCTGGGAGATGCCCTCCAAACTGCTTTTCCTAGGAGGGTGCACCTGGGTGTCCTGTCTGTTCACATCCATGAACTGGAGGACACAAAATAGTGCTCTTGACACACCACCTGCATGATGCAGCTTCGAATGAGGTCTCTGTGATAACCAACTGATAAGTGTCCTCGCAATGGCAGTGGCACACAGACTTGGGCAAGCTTCCCTTGTGGGGTGAGTGGCTCCAGTTTCAGCACTAATGGGTTTCCCAGGATTTACAGATGGGAATTATTTGCATTCTTGACTACAAGGTGAGTGCAGGTGCATCAGATGGTCCCTATAAGCATCCCCCTGGTGTGCTGAACCCCACCTCCTGGGGTTCAGGCAGCCAGGCGAGCGCACAGAGCTCCTATTGTGCGTGGCTGTCTGTGCACCAGCTGCCCATGGAACAGCCCATCAGGTGCTCAGGGTGTTGCTGTCTGGATGATGGTGTTTTTTAAAGGTGTCTCTCCTTTTTCTCTTCCAGCAGAGAAGCAGTTTACAAAGTCAAACCCTGAGCTGACCCTTGGGCTTTTGGTCAGAGGTCCAAGGAAAACAGCCTTTGCTTTAAACCACCCTCCTTGCAGTTGCTTAAACTCCAGGACTATTTAACACGCTTCAGCTTCTTATAAAGTTTCTGTCAAGACGGATTAGCAGCAGGCTGACAGATTGCTATTACAGCCCCAGTGAACTTTTAATACCTGCCAGTAACTTCTGTGAGTCCTTTAAATCCTCCTGTGGATGCTTGGGCTGGGGAGCAAAGGCTGCTGCTTACGTGCCTGGTATTCAGGGTACCTCCACCTCTCTGAGCTGTCAGCATTAAGAAATGACCTCTAGGGATTGCTGACACTATGTTCCCCAAGGCCTCAAAACAGCTTCCTTGATGCCACTTGCACTCCTCCTCCCCATGCTGAGAGGGGGCTTGGGGCTAGAGGTCCCCCAGCAGGTTTCAGGAACAGGAGGAGCAGCAACAGCACATCTTGGCTCCTGCCTGTCTTAGGGAGGGTGGTGGGGTGTGAGCAGAAGCCAGAGTTATTTGGGGGGGACCCTCAGGCAGCAGCCTGTGCAGTGTGCTGGCTAGGATCAGAGCATTGCTCAAGTGAGACAAGGTATTAGCTGCCCTTTGGGCAGGCTTGGTTTGATTTAGAGAAGTCATGGCCTGCAGTCCAGACACCTAGGTCAGCAGGCTGGTAGGTCTGGACTAGATGTGATTTTTATTTTTTTTCTTATACTGAATTTTGCATCTTTTTATTTGAATTTTGATGCACCTTTTCCTACTGCTGCCATGAAATCAGAAACAGCCTCAGTGTAGAGGTGAGCCAAGGAACAGCTGTCAAATGTCCATGTGGTGAAGTGGCTGCCCTGTGAAGGGGGTGGTACATGACAGTGGGTGTGCTGGTGTGGGCAACTGTATGGTGGTGCACCTCAAACAGCTTCTCTCCGGGTCCCTGGGTTGTTGCTGGGCACCAGAGTACCTCCCACTCCTTTCTTCCCACAGCTGTTTTTATCACCTTCAGAATCCTCAGTTTCTGTAAGTGTGCTATGTGCAGGAAGATATTTGCTATCCTGGATAGCTTCCAGTTATGGGGAAAAAGCTTGAGACTGCCTTTGCCAAAATTCCCTAAACTCAAAAACCATAAGTCACCTAATCGAGGGCACACGAGTTTTTTGTATGCTTAGGACAAAAACTGGAAATGGCTTTTGTCCAGGGTCTTTCTGACTGTATCTGAATACTTTCTGCTCTTTAGGTTTCCCTTTCACTTACAGGGATGCACATTCTCCCAGTAGGCAACTTGCATCTGGAGTCTTATTAGCCTATTGAAACGCCATCTTTCTCCTGTGCAACATTGGACAAGTTTGTGTAGCTTGGCAGAGATACAGTTGTTCAACAAGAGGCTGCAGCTGAGCAAGATGTCTTGTCTTGGCATGGCCAACATATCATGGCTGGTGTTTTGGCCTCCTGCCTGCAGGACGTGCCTCAAGGTACCCAGCAATGGTTGTGGAGGTGGATGCTGTGTACTCTGCTGCTGTGGGTATACTGAGGTGGCGTTTGGTGGTTCAAGGGGGTGTTTACAGTTGCCCTAGAAACTGTAGCCAAAAATAGACCTCTGCTTGAGGCTGCATTATGTGGCTGGCAGGAGCTAGGACACAAAGGTCCTTGTAGCAAATGTACAGTAGATACAGATACAAGGGAACCGCCTTGTCAATGGAGAAGGATTTGGGGTGCTGATGAAGCCAGGTTAGGCCCAGATTTGCTGCTGCTTGTAGAGAACTTAAGAAGGAGAGTGGGAGACATTGATTTCCTGGTGGCTGTCCCAGCCCTGTCTTGCTTGAACTGGATTAACTTGGACAGCTGCTCTTTAAGCATCTTTGATATTTTTTTTATTGTACAGCAAAATGCTTTTTGAAAAGCTGGGCTGTTATCCTTCCAATAGCACAAGCCAAACCCAGAAGAGAGAAAGGGGTGAAGGGAGGGACAGAGCATGAGAAGGGGGCCTTTGAAGTGAGCTGCCCAAATGAAACGTGTGACATCAGAGAGATGGCAGATAGCTGGCAGAACAAGGCTGCCTTTGAGCCTGCCTTGGGCCTGGCCAGGGCCCACTTTACACCCCACCTCCTGAAGTCGGAGATGAAAGATGCCCCAGGCAGCCTGCCTGACCCCATTGCCTCTGCTATCTCCACTTGATTGCACAGTGTTTTGCTCCAAACAATTCTTCACTGTCTGGGCCGCACAGGTGAATCTCCCAGCTTGGCTTGCAAGTGGGGATGCCGTGCATAGCAGGGCTGCTTTGTTGCGGTTGCTCACCTGCTTGTGGGGTGGTTTTCTTAGGACAGGCATTGTTCAATGGCAGGGC
This sequence comes from Chloroceryle aenea, assembly GCA_013399075.1. Lineage (NCBI taxonomy): Eukaryota > Metazoa > Chordata > Aves > Coraciiformes > Cerylidae > Chloroceryle > Chloroceryle aenea. Next base: position 462,175 of record VWZY01002896.1, read on the forward strand.
ACGGAGGAGGGGTGGAAAGGAAAGGATGGGATAGCACTGGGCAGCCCTGCTGCAAGGAAAGTTCTGGGGGGATATAGAGACAGGGAGCATCTTTAGGGATGGATGCATGCATAGGGGGGATATAGAGTCAGAGAGCATCCTTGGCCGGCAGATTGGTGAGTCCAGCAGCTTGTGCTGGATGGTCCAAGAAGGGATCCAGGCTGAAATTGCAATTAAGCTGTTTCCCCATTTGTTATTGGATTCAGTCTGATGGTGTCTCTAAAGCACTGTTTTACCCTGCTTGGGGTTCCTGATTTCAAAAAAGTGTGGTGGAGGGAGGACATCTGCATGCATGTCCATACTAAGAAGAAAATTAATATTTGAGAAGCTGCTGTGTCTCAGAATAGATATACAATGGATTTGTATAAGGTGAGGTGTGGGAAAATGGCTGCAAATAAAGCACACACACTACAGGCTAAGAGGCTTGGGAAGGGAGGTGGTGGTGAGTAACCTATTTGGGATTGGGGGTCTCCTAATAAGTATCCAGTCTGGGGTCTTGAAAAGGAGGGTTGGAGAAGCATGGGACACAAAGTTTGTGTGTGTGGGGAGGGTGCATCAGACACCAGAGTTCCCCCTCAGAGGAATTGAGGCTGTAAACTGTGTGGACCTTAGCTGTTTCTCTGTCCTCAGTTTCTTTGAAGCTGGGTTATACTTGCCTGATGTGAACCATGAAACCAATCTTCATATGCTGCTTTAACAGCAGCTTACATTTGCTATCCTCTCACTGAACTGTGGAGTTCTTTGCCTGGAGAAAAACTGGTCCAGATCTCAAATGAAAGGCCCTAAACCATAAGCACAAACCATAACACAACCAGTGTTGTTGCCATAATCAGGGCTGGAATAGACTCCTCCTGACTGGTTCATTTCTGAGCATGCTCCAGCAGTGTAAAGGCCAAGTGGCAGCTTTCTCCCATGCATCCGCTAACTGATTGTTCATCACTGCTCTCATGGGACATGTGTCCTTCCAGTTGGGTTGGGATGGTAAGAGTAGATAGACGTCCTGCTACGGAGAGCTGGTGGTGCAGTGTAAGGACTGTTACAGTAGGAACAAACTGGAGGGCTGGCCACCATCAGTGCCTAGTTAGATGAAGATGGGATTGACTGCTAGAGCCAGCTTATAGAGGTTCATCAGCCAGTGGAACACAGCCTCTGCATGTGCTCTGTGGAGGGACGGGCTCAGGAAAGTACCACAGATGTGTCTGGATGACCTTCTCAGTGGGTCCTTCCTCAGTGAATGCAATGAGAGGAAATTCCTAGATTTATGAGTAGGCAGACTTCAAAACCCTGAAGGGCATTTGAACAAGTTGAGCTCCCATATGAAGATCTGGGCACCCTTTTGACCTTTACTGAAAAGATCAGAGCCAAGTTTTCCCTTGCATTCAGTGCCTTGTAAAGACTGAATGCCCTAAAATCAATGTTACTGGTGGGAACATGGAAATTAATTGTGTCAGTCTATCACTCATCTTACCCTATTACATTCAGTGATTAGAACTTGGCCTCAAATACATGAACAAAGTGTCTTCTGTGACAAGCAACTGCTACATGGGAGATGGCAGTGCATTACTTAAAGTGGTCAAAAGCAGAGAACAAAATAAAAGCTTGAGTCCAGCATTGTTTTATTTATACTAGTCCAATGCAATGCTTTCCTTGCTTGGATCTAGTCAGGTCAGTATGACATCTTGGGAAGAAAAGATTAAGCTTGCAGATGTCTGAGTTGCAAAGGAAGCGAAGACTTCAGGACACATTCTCTTACTGTCTCTGCTGATGGACAATGAATAAATTGCAGAAATTTGCTTAGTAAGGACTTTGTGAAATGGTAGCTGGGAAAAAGTAAAACAGCAGGAAACTAGCAGAAGGGAGAACATGGAGAAGGTCAGCATTCTGTTTTGAACTGTCTTGGAACAATGCTAAGGAATAGCACACCAGGCTGATTGGCCATCTGCAAGTAGACCCTGTGGCCAAGGGACATGACTTGCAGGACTGTATAGGTGTTATGCAGTCACCTTCACAAAACTGTTTATAGTTGGGCTGTTTGAAGGTGTGAATGACATTGGTACTGTGAGCATTTCTACACCTCCAGCTACCATATCACCCTACCCCAATCTGGCCTCCAGGCCTCAGGGGGCAAATGGTGTTGATGGTGATCTCTCTGCCTCATCTTCATGCACAGACAGCTTGGGGGTTGGGTGAAATGGTCAGGTTGCTGTCATGTCTGTGAAACACAGCTGAGGTTCCTGATGGCTGGAGGGTAGACATAATTGAGCTAACTTCTAGAGAACCTAGCTGGGTAGCGATAAACAGAAATGGCAGCATGGAGCTCAGATTTGGGCTGAAATGACTCCACCTGGCTATGATTTTAAAGTCCAATTCATGTCAAGCTTAGCTTTAGATTAGTTACTATAAAGAAGTTACAGCTATGCTGTGCACAAGTCATGCCTGAACAGCTTTCATCCTGCCACAGAGCCATGGTGTTTTGTCCAAGTGAAAAGCTGCTTCTCAGACATGATTAATGCTGAACTCTAACCATCCCCAAAACCCTTGGGCCTGGCATGGTGAGATGCTGTTCACCTGAAGAGCTGCCTGGAGGTGGCAGAGGGATAATACCCCATTTCTGACATGGGCTTCTCCATGGAAGAAAGTCACCTTCCCACCGAGTGTGGCTGGCCTTGTTCAGCAGCAGTGGGTGGGAATCTCCTCACCCATGGCAATTGGAGGGTTACAGCTTGAGGCAGCAGGTCAGATTTGGAGGCTTGCTGATACCCCCAACATAAAGCTCATTTCTCTAGTGTTTCTTAAATTAATGCTGGTGGGAGAAGAAAAGCCGTTCTGTCCTAGGGCAGCATCTCCATGTGCTTCCCATTCCTCTCCAGCACAGCCTGATTCCACAAAATAAAGCCAAGCTTTTTTTTTTTT
>VWZY01002896.1:465153-485348 GCA_013399075.1 Chloroceryle aenea
GGGGGGTGGGGGGTGTAACCAGCTATTCTAGGCAGAAGCAGATCTGGGATATGATGGTTAGGCTTTAGGCTAAACAGGATGATCACCAGATTGAAAATCTCATGCAAACACCTGGATTGGGGGTATCTAGGCAAGCCCTGGGGCCTGATGGCACTGTTACACTGTACCTCAGTTTTCCAACTATCAATTTTCCAATGGGGATGCCTTGTGAAATCAACTAGAACAAGATTCAAGGTCATGTAGGCTCTGAGGATGCTGGACACCTATATAGTTTTGTGGCTCCTTATATGCGTTTCCTTTATCTGCAAAATGGGGAGAAGAATGTTATCCTCTGGTTCTTACTCCTTGGGGGAGGGCTGGTCATCAGAGAGCAGAAACATGGGCTGCTGCAGCTGAGCCTTTTGAAGGTTATGGTGCTTATACTAAACATCCTTGTACCTTTCTGCTTCTCCAGCATCTATGTTGACCAAAAGCTTTGCTAGGGGCTGTGCCCAGACGGAGCTCAGCACTTCCCTGAAACTGGTGGAAGGCAGACAGAGGGCCTAGATTAGGAGCTCTTACTGTATCAAAAGGAGATAATTTGGGGCGTAGAAATTTGGAAAGAGACCTCAAAGACGAAGAAGAGCAGAAATGACAGAGCAGGCACTGGTGGCCTCATACCCTGTGCCCTGATTCAGGGCAGGGTGGGCTCCGTTTACCCAGCCTGCACTGAATATGCTCCAGTGACCAAGACTGTGATGTTTTCCTGGAGCTGCCATTTGGGAGCTTCCTCAAGTCTTTCTCTGTGCTCCCTTCTCCTTGTAGCAAGAAAAAGGAGGCAAGGAACAAAACTAAGGAGAGAAAATCTCCCTGCCAAGGAGGATGAACTGCAGAGTGGTGAGGTCTTGCCTGCCCTGTGTTCAACCCCTGTAATTTGGGGGTGCATGGAGATTTCCACCTCTTCATTAGGACCCAGCTCTGGGGATGACAAGGGGTTTGCAGCACTGGTGAAGAAGCCAGTGCTGAGCCAGCCTGTGGCCCTGAGCTTTTCCAGCCTCCCTTTGCCCTGAGTATGGGACCACAGCTGTACCTCCACATGGGACCTCTGCCTCAGAGATGGCCGTGGCAGCTCGATATCCGCATGTCCCCTTCCTCCCTCTCCTTCATTAAGGCACTGATCTCTTCCCAATAACAAGAGGGCTTCTGTTTGACAAAACCTGCCAATTAGTCATTCTGGCTGGGTATAAACGTGGCACTTGAACAGCTGAGGGGACGGCGGGCAGTCCTGCCCCTTCTCACAGCGTTGCCAAGCTTGCCATTAACACAATGTGACAACTAATCTCTCTATAGCATCTGACTGAGCAATTTTAATTAATAGCTCTGTACGCTTGCACACACACCCCTACCCCCTCCACTTCACACAGGTACCGCATGCCTTTAAAGCTCCTTCCCTTGCATCGCAGCCCATGTGGACAAAAGAAGGAAAAGAAAAGCCTTGTTTTGCCCAAATTAGTGTGGAAATGCTGCTTGTTTGGGGTTCTGGTCCTTGGGCTGAGACAGGGCTTGCTGCCCTATGTCATCCCCCCACATGGGGTTGAGGACCTCAATATAAACATGGTGGGTCTGGGGTTGAGGTGTTTTCTCAGCTCTGCTGGTGACTGGGACATCCCTGTGGTGGTCTGTGGGAGGTGAGGGGCCAACAGGGCTGTGCCAGCTTTGCAGGCTGGGTGTGGGGGAATTGGAGGGCATCAAAGGGGTATTTGTGCTGCTCCTCCAGAAGGGTTTCCTGGCTTTATCCAAGTGTATGCTAACATCAGAAAAATAACCCATTTCCATGGCCAGGTTCTCCCCTGATGTGAATGGCCCTGTTTTGTGAGATGGCTGCTGTGGTTTTGTTGTGAAGGTGTCCCAGTTTGTTTTAGGACAAGTGGGAGGGCTCATCTGTGGTAAGCCTGAATGCTGCTTTAGGCAAATATTAGCTTGCAGACATCTGTTTTGGTCTACCATTTTTTGTGCTGTGGCCACCACTATGGTTGCAGCAAGAGTAGAGCCAGCCCTGAGCATGGCCAGAAGGGATACATGAGCATGGAGAAGCTGTGTGGGTTGCTACAGTGGGAACAGCACACAAATCCCTGGTGAAGAGGGAGAAATTAATTGCCGTGGTTAGAAAGAGAGCTGGACTTGTCTGGGAAGGCTGGCACAGTGCAAGGGTGCGGAGAGATTTCCCCCACCACAACTTCAACATCTTAATTTAGTATTTTGGTGCTTCTGATCCAGGTGGTGCTGGGTAGTTAAGACTAAAGATGCTATCAGGGCCACTGAATATCCTGAGCATTATAAAATTGCTCAGGCTTTGGGCACTTGGATAAAAGAGATGAGATCATCTCTTCCTATGGTGACATGGCCACACCATCACCCTCCTGCAGCTCCCTCCTGCCCAGGTGCTGCTTACTGCTCTTTCTTCAGATCACCATAGCAAGTCCTTCACAGCAGTGAAGAAGCACCAGGGGGTGCTTTGGCTTGGGCAGAACACCCATGGTTTCTGCAGGGTCTTGCTACCCAGACATGGGACTGGGTGGTCTTACACTGTCACCTTGGCAGAAGAGCTGCAGTGAGTAACACTGTGGTGTTGGAACCCCATAGGAAGCAGGGAGCTGAAACCACCACAACCAGTGATACTCCTGCCAGATCTGTCCTGATGGAGCTGCTTAAGTGTTTTGATACTTAGGAAATAATTGTGGGGAGCCCTTGCTCTCAAGAGAGGGCTATACACCTGCAGTACTGCTGGGTAACACAGGCTGGGAATATCCATCCAGCCTGGAAGCATTGTTCATTATGGACAAATTCAGGGGTTCGTAGTTTGTTCTGTTCATGCAGAAAGTGAAGGCTTGTGTTCCCAGGGAGGTGTATGTCTAACTCTGGAAAGATAGGAGGTATGTGAGACACTGGAGTGGTGTGCAGGAGCCCTTTTGCTGGAGGAACTGGTGAACTGGTCTCACATCCCTTTATCTCTGCTTGTGCTTGTCCTTTCTGGCTTGGTCTCATGTTTCTTTTGGTCCCTCTCCTGCCCTTGGGGCTGTCCAGGCTGTATCCCGGAGCTCTGGCTGCTGTTGCTGGAGGATATCTGCCTTGTTCTGGCAGCGGATGTATTCTGTGTGTGGTAGGGAGTTGAGTTGAGTTGGGACTGCCCAAGAGCACCTTTGGTCCCTAAGGTGACTTGTGATCAACACCCTGGCCGCCCAGAGCACAGCACCAGGCTATCTTGCAGTGGGATGTGCCCTCATCCTGGGGCATGGACCTAGATGCTTTGAGCATCTTGGCCCTGCAAGGGCCATTGAGGCTGTTGCATTGCACAGAACCGCAAGAGCTTTCCTGCTTCCAGCTCACCCTCACAGGAGAGAGATTGCATGCTGGGATGGAGTGGAGTCACCTCGGCCAGGCAGCTGGTGAATGCAGTCACCCATCTGCAACCTGGGAAACATGATGTGGACCAGCCGTGCCCCCACCCAGCCTTGTGTAGAGCACCACTACTCTGAAGCAGAGACCAAGGGGATGTGGTGGGGAGCAGTGCATAAGCTGGTGCTCCCCAGCAAGGCGGCGGCAGGAGGATGTGGGACCTGCCCCATCTGCCTGTACAGCAGCGCGGCGGGGAGCTAATGAGAAGCAAGGTGAGAGGCAGGAGATGGGCTGACAACTTACTGGCTCTGCAAGCTGCTGGTGGTGTGCAGGCGGCAGAAGGACGGCATCTGCACCCTCCTCCCTGGCATCTCCAGCCTCATAATGAGGTTATTACTGGCCTGCTGCTTGACGGCCGGCACCAGCATCTCTCGCCTCTTCATCCTCCCAATTCCCACTTGTGGCTATGGGAGTGGTGAGTCGGGGAGGAAGGGATCACCCTGTCCTCATGCTTGGGTTTGGCCCAGGGCTTTGAATGGGAAGGATGTACGGTTTTGACCTTGCTTGTGGAGGAGACGGTGCTCTGGCGTTCACTGCCTGTCTGTCCCTTTTATTATCTCTTGAAGGTTTCTGGCCTGTTGCAGCCTTGTTTGACAGGGGGAGAAGTCTCAAAGATAATTAAGTTCCTACAAGTTTTGTGAAAATAGGCAGGCGAAGGAGAGGGATGTGATGAGGGCTACTGTGGTGGGGAGGGCTGAGCCAGGGAACGGCAGCTGCCTTGCTTGCAGAGCTCATGGGAAGCCTTTACTGATACTTGACTCAGGAAACTGGGTAACAATATTTAACTAGGTTTTTTTCCCAGTTTGTGTCTACTGCAGAAAGAATGGTATTTAATAGGCTATGTCCAGGAGTGATGAGATCCCAGTGCATCCCCCAAGCTTGTGTGAGGATAACAAAGGTGGGACTTGTCCCATCATCTCCTTAAAAATTTCTTCAGGATAAAAAGCCCTGTTTGTGTGTGTGCCAGTTACCAGTACAGCGTGGCATGTGCCAGCCATCCCTCTCCCTCTGCCTGCAAGGCACCGGCTAAAACTCTCCAAATGCTTTCTGTCTTCCCACCCTTCTAACAGCAGCTGCAGAGGGCTTTGCTGAGCCAATCAACCCCAGCGTGCTATTAACGTTTGTATTAATCACTAATGCAGCATGAACCCAGCATGTTACTGAACTCCTCTGGCATCCAGAGTTTTGCAAACTGCGGTGTGGAATGGCTCCTCGCCTGGCTCTGCTCCCCTCCTGCCTTGGCATAATGGACCTACCGTGAGGGACACATAGCTGCCACCACTTGCTGCCCCTGCCCCTGCAGCTGACCACAGGAAACCAATGCCAAGCACCTATGCAGTGCTGTGGGAGGATCTGCCTGTGGTCAGGGTGCTGGGCAGGGACCGGCCGGCATTTTTGCCTTTTGGAGCAGCTGGTGCGGATGTCGCAGCCGATTACGTCAGGAAAGGAGGTGAGCAGGAAAGCGGTGACACCTCGCTTATGGAGCCCTGCTGTTGAGGGGCAGATGTGGAGGCCGACACATGTTTGCCGCCACCGTGCTGCTAATTAATCACCTTCACCTCCGCCATGGGGCCATGATGGAACCCTGCCCCACGTGAAGGGTGTAGTGGCTCCGCTGGGGTGGTGGTGGGTGTTTGTCCCCATGCTGTCCCTTTAAGCCACATGTTCCCATCCATGGGATGGAGGGATAATGGGTCCCCCCACTACCAAGCATTAATGCCATTGAGTTTTGGCTGCTGGAAAGGCAGGGCACTTCCTTCTCACCCCTTGCACAGACACCCCTGCCATATACAACGAGACCTCTTCGTGACATCATCCTGGCTTGAGCACCCATGGGAAATGGGGCACCCCAAGACACAAGCACCTCACCTGCACCCCCAGGGACAAGGAAATGTGGTGCCTCTGCTTGCAGCTGCAGGGAGTTTGGGCAGACAGGAAAGGGGGATTTCCTTCCCCCTGGGAAAACCTGCTAATTCTGTAGAAGAGAAGAGAGCAGGCCATTGTTTGCAGAAAAATGTTGATTAAAAATGGGGCTTTAGGGGACTTCCCTGCTAGACAGATGGAAAAAAAAAACAACCAAACATCCCAAGGGGAGAGTGTCACTATTTTGCCAAAACCTGATTTTTTTCCTGGAAATGCCCTACTAAAATTCCTCATGATTTTCCCCCAGCCAGGAGCATCTCAGGGGGTGTGTGTGTTCACCCCACCAGACCCCTCTGCATGTCTTTGGGCTCCTGCGGGGAACAGTGGTGATGAGGAAGGGGGGATGAAGCCTCCCCTTACCTGTTTGCTCCAGCTTGCCACCGAGATGAGCAACTGAATTTCGCAGTAAACCCTGGTGGTGGCCTGGCTTTGTGGACGGAGGGTGAGGACACAATGATCACCTTCGGGGATGCTGCGGGGCCAGGTCCCGAACCATTCCCAATGCACCGCAGTGCCCACACAGCCCCGGCGTGTCCCCAGGAGGTCGGGGACAGAGTCTGGAGACTCCACAACTGTCCGGGGACCCCTCGGGGACCTTTGCGGGTCTGCCCCAGCTCTGCTGTGTGGGCAGAAGCCTCCATCTCGTGGCCGAGCCCCGAACGACAGACAGGTTGCGGGGCAGCAGGGAAGGTGCCTTGGGGCCATGTCCTCGCCTCGGGGGCTGTGGCAGGAACCCCACAGCCCTTGTCTTCATCCCTGACCATATAATTAGCTTTCCATTCCTGTAAATTCGTTGAGTCCTCCCCAGTTGAGCCGGTTATTTATGCTTATTGTTCTTGATCTCTTCTGTGTATGGATTATTTTGGCAGAAGTTTTCCAGAAGGCTATAAAATCTTTTTTTAAATTATTTTTTATATTTTTTTTTTTCTCCCCTCACAATTTTTGTTTCCAAAGCTGGGCTCAAAGCAACTAAGGAAGGCAGCAGGGTAAAATGAGGCAGTAGTTCATCCCTGCTCCTCTGCCTGCTCCCGGGGTGTGTGATTCCTAGCTGAGGGACAAAAGGAGAGAAAGGAGACCTCCACCAGCCTGAAAAAATGTTTCCCTGTGTGGGGAATGTCTGGTCCTTGCCGGGGACATTTGGAGCAGGGATGTGCCTGGACAGGATCTGCCCCTTGTGTTTAACAGCCAGGACTCCTGCAATGTTTGAGTTCCTGCTCTCTCTCACCCCTTAAAAATGTATGCAAGCAGGGTGTGGGATGCTAACCCTGGTTAGCCTGGGGTGAGGCAGGCCTGCGTGCCTCAGTTTCCATATTTCACATGCCCTTGTTCTGCCTTTGCTTCTCCCGCAGCCTGGCCTCTATTCTGACACCTTTAATTAATACAGGAGCTAGCTCTGGCTTAGAGCATACAGCAGGTTTTTCACCTAAAATCTTCCGGTCACTTAACCAAGGAGCTCTTGAACTTTTATTTTTAAAGCAATGTGGCAGATCATTCCTGACTTGGCCTCTTGTCCTGCTTGGCTCTCTTGGGGCTGATTTATGCTCACCTTGGGGTCCTGCAACTTCAGTATCTCTCAGGAAGGGTCACACCAAGCAGGAGTATCTGTTGGACCACACTTGCAGGAGGAGACCATGCTGGCTATCCACTTCCTAGCTTAATTCTCTCCTGTGATGGATTTTTGAAGGGATTGTCTCCAGATCTGGCATATCTGCTTATGCACAGGAGCCCATCATGGCCCTGTGCTAACCTCAGCAGTTGCCTTCTGCTTTCGCTCTTTTAAGCTCAATCTAGAAAACCAGGATGAGTAATCCAGGTTTTATGTTGCTCTGATGGAGAAGCAGCATCTCTTTGTTCTCTCTTTCCCCATCTGTTATCAGCAGTGCAGGTACGGCACGTCTGCCGGGGTGCTTCCAGGGTGTCACTTCATTCAAACAATTCCCAACCGCAGCTCATCAGTTTACTCACTGTCATCTGGAGATGGCTGCCAGAGACAGCGTTTGGCTGAGAAGTCCCTTTTGCACAGATCAAGGACAAAGTTTGACAAAAAAAGAGAGACAAACAGCAGCAAAAAGGAAAGCCTGTTGACCAGTGCTGGGCAACTTTGCCACCCGTCAATGAAAATCATGCTGTCCTGGGGGCTTAGGAATTAACCCTCCTATGGCTGGTGAGGACCATGGGGTGACCTGCAATGGGCCAAGCACTATGTTGACTATGGGAAACCTCTTGCACATGTCCTTGTCATCCATACCCTTCTCCGGGTCGGAGGTCCTACTAGCCCTGTCCCCACCACCACTGCAGTGCTCCATCCAGCGGCGCCTGTCACACATGCCTGGAGCTCCCCTCACCACATCTTCTCAGGTAGGCGTGCCTACCAAAGGCATTTCCCCCCAACTTTTCTATTTTCTTGCTTTTCAAAAATTGAGACCTTATTTCAGCACCAGGGTGGGATTTTTTTCCCATTTCAGAAATTCCACAGGGAATTTCAAGAAAAATGGAAATGTTTGCAACATGCCTTGGGACAAAGGATTGGGTTGTGAGCAGCTTTCATCTGGAGCAGCCTTTGCTTCCTGCCCTGTGGGGTAAAAGTTACAGCAGAAGTGACAAAGACTCATAAATTCTGCAGAACAATTTAGTTCTTTCTGGAAAAAATCTGGTTGTTCTCTGAAGTGGGACTGAGAGCTGGGTGTGACATGGGGTAAAGAAAGTTTCTGCAAATGTCTGTCTCTTAATTAATATTAATACCTCTCCAGCTTTCTATCTCTGCTTTAAATAAAAGGAATCCAGCCATGGCAGAGTTCCCACCACATTAAGAAACTCATGAAAGCTGAGTGATGGATGCTTTGGAAGATGGCTCTCATTAATGTCTAATCCTTCCCATCAGCCCCACTTGTCCCTGACACTTAGAGCTTGTTAACCATTTTTTGCAGCTGTTTCCAGGGACTTCTGAGACTGGGGGGAGATGGAGATGGTATTGCTTCTTCCCCTTGCATTTGGGCCCTGGTGCAAAGAAGAGCATGAAAAGTTGTTCCTAGTTTGGGTGCAGGCAGCTGCCGCTCTCTCCACCTGCCTGAGCTGGGTTTATTGCAAGAGGTTTCTCCCAGACAGACCCTAAAGTTGAGAGGCCAGAGCTTGCTGGAGGTACTGAAGAATGTACCTGTTTCTTTATAGACTACAGCCATGATTTTAAAGGGTGTTATTTCTGAGTGCAGGACTGCGCAGTGTTAAGGAGCTGAGGAGTGGGGCCCCTGCTTGGGCTGTACCTGCTGCCTCCTCTGGCTGCTTTGCTGTTGTGAAAGACAATCTGTCCGGGGGACCTGGATTCATGTGAACAAGTAACTTTCCTTTCTGTTTTGAAAGAAATTCACTTTACTGCTTGTGGATGAGACAATAGGTTTTGAGGGTAGAAGGGAACAGTAAGTGGGTTTGGTCTCCACACCTAGAAAACTCAGCAAAGGGCCCTCTCCTGGGCTATGGGAGAGGTATCAGTTTGCTAGCAGATGAAATCTGCTTGTGCTCATTCCTAATGTTTTTGTCAGCTCTTTGCAAGGAGAGTGTGCTTGTTGCAACAGTGATAGTGATGACTCCTCCACTGAACACAGTTTCCCCCTATTTATATCCAGGTTGCAATGATAATTGAGAATGTGTCAGCAGCTGATGATGGCACAGCATGCTCAAGGAGAAAGGTGCCTGTCCTTCTGCACCCAGCCTTGCTGGATGTCCTTACAGGGAGGTCACAGAGCTCTGACAGACTTCAAGAGACTGAGTCAACCATGCCATGTACCAGGAAAATGGGCCTCTGATCCTGCTTGTGATGTTGCAAAAATCACTGGTCACTCTGCCGAGGGGATGCCCAAAGTGCTGGTGCTATCAGGAGCAGCTCGATGAAGTCTTAAACAATGTGGAGCTTCTGCACCCAGCCCAACTATGGGGGATAAGCAGATTCTGGACTTTCTGGAAGACAAAGGCCACCCAAAATCAGGACAACTGTGAGATTTAGTTACCTGTTCGAGCTGAGAGTGATGGGCTGAAGCATTTCCCACAGCTAAATACTGCAGTAAGCCTTCCAAGTAGGTGGATTCAAAGCCCCTCAGAGTAAATTAAGCCCTTGATGTGGCAGCAGTGGTGCAGCCGAGGGCGGCCGTTTCAATCTGCTTTCCACTAGAGGTAGCTGGAGCCACGCACAAGCCGCCCAGCAGCCCTGGGATTTCCACATCCCCAGCCCTAAATCAGCATCGCCAGAAGTGATTAGCCTGCCATTAAAGGCCTATATCCCACCGCACAAGGCTGCGGGCCCGCAGCGCTCCCTGCCCTGCTCAGCTCCTCTCCCCCGTCTGCTTCCCCCATCCCCGCACCACGAGTGGGGCAGGGGTGGCCAAGGCTGCGGCAGCGCTTTCTGGGTTTAAACCCTGTAGTTTGGAGGGGGGGGCTTTTTAAAAAAACGGAGTTAAAAATCCCCCCTGTGCTGCTGGAATTCATCACATAGCTTCTCAACCTTGGGGACAGATGTCTGGGACACTGGAGCAAAGCAGCGTAAATCGCTCTTAGCTGTTTCTTCTGAGGAGGAGGAACAGGATAGAAGTTTGGTGGTTTAAGGCAATCTGTGGGGGTTTGTTTGTTTGTTTGTTTTGGGGTTTGTGTTTTTTTTTTCCTTCTTCCCCACCCTCTTTCGCCCTTCTAGCAAGTTGAAAATGTACATTGCCAGCTGACTCTGTGGCTGCTGTTTATAGAGGGGCATTGTATAACAACCTGGGATAGCTGGATGATAGGACACTTGGGGGGCAGTTGGCTCTGGCCACACAGACCCCTGTGTCTGAAGGGCTCCTGGGCTGCAAACATCCGGGTTTTTTTTTGTTGTTATTGTTGTGGTGGTGGGTTTTGTTCGTTTGTCTGGTGGTGTTTTGTTTTGTTTTGGTTGGTTGGTTTTTGGTAGGGTTTTGTTTTGTTTTTTTTTGGTGGGAAGGAAAGAGTATACCCTGCAACTCCTGAGGAGCTGCAATAACCTTGCAAAGCAGGGAGGGAAAGAAGGTCAGGAGGGAAGGGAATTATCTGCCTTCCTCACTCCCGAAGGGATTTTAGCCCTGACTTTTAATAATAGCCAGGGAAGAGGCAGACTTCATGCTTACCCAGAGGAAAAGGTCCTAATAGCATAAAGGATCAACTAGAAAAAAACCCTTTTAATCTTGCTTTGCCATCCCTGTGGAGTCTGCAACCCCAAACCTGAACCTGCTCTGGATGCTCTGCAGTGGGTCAGTGTCCCATCTGGCACAGGGGATGCTTGTGCCACTGGTCTCTCTGTTATTTGCTGGTGGTGATGGTGCGACTTCCGCTCACAAAGTCAGTGGCACAGCTCTGTGCAACATGAGGGGCTTGTGCATGGATGGAAGGAGAGCCCTTGGGCCCTTCTCTGGGGCTACCACGTTGCCCAGTCCTTGCATGGGCTTAGCAAGTGTCTCAAAACAAGTGAGGTCTTGTGGAGCTGAAGCTATAGAAGAACCAAAAAAAAGGGGTTGTATGACTGGGGCCATCTGCAGCTCCTCAAAGGTCTCCCAAGCCTGCAGCATGCCACATCAAGAAGAGCTCCTTGTCTTTTCCTGATGCCACTTGAGATAAGGCTGCAACTCCTTAGCAGCACCATCCTCTTTGGCTGGATCTTCTGGCCATCAAGTATCAGCCTTATTCAGTCTGGCCAAAGACAGCACCTTCAGTGCTTCCTTGGTCCATCAGGCAGAAGGATGCTAATGAGTTGAGAAAAAACAAACCTTTCTGATTGGAAGGGCTCTTACCCTCTTGTGTGTTGGTCTAATTCCTAAACCAGCTCTGAAAGGTGATCTCAAAACCATCCTCTTCTCTGTGGGCTGGCAGGTGGCTTTTGGGGACAGTGGAGTGCTTGCCCAGCCCCATGGGATGAGGACAGGCACACGCCAGCGAGCTTTGACAAATGAAGACCGTTAATATTGAACACATAATTACGCTGGCCAAGGCCAAGAGTCCTTCCGTGGCAATGTGTATGGAGGGCATCAATATTAAGGTGAGTTACTAAATGTATCTCAGAGGTGAATTGAAAGGCATTTTGGAGGTTCAGGGCTGAGTTTTGGGACTCTGACGTGTCATGGCTGGTGCTGAGAAGGCTCTTGCTGGTAGCACAGGGGAGAAGCGAGCTGCTTTCTTTGAGCATCTGGAGATGTCTCCCTGTTTGACAGTTAAAAGAGGAGACAGGCATGGCCACCCCGTGCTGCCGAGCTCAGCCTTTCTGACATCAGGAGGTAGGCTTAAAATGCTTAGTTTTAAAGACTGCATGCTGTAAATGAATCAGCCTGATTAAAATAAATCCTCCTGGGGTAGAGGCTTTTAGGGTGCTTGGCTTTCTTCTTCCACCAGACAGCAGGAAACTTTATCATGGTTGATTTCTAATACAACTTATTCTCACCTAAGCCCTTGGTTCTCAGAGTTGGAGCTCTAAAATGTACTTTGGGTGCCATGGAGTGAAGGTGGAGGACCTGGAAATTGTACTGGGAGCTCCTAGCTCCCTAGTGAGAACTTTTTTTATTTATAGAGGAAAAGGAATAATTTCTCTCTATCAAAAATGAATGAAAACTTGAAAAATCTCTACCAGGTTTATTTATTGCCTCATCTATTAAAATAGCTACATATCTATTCAAGTGTGGGGGCTGTACTTTATCTTGCCTTTTCCGTGAGTCACAGAATATTTTTTTTTCAGGAAAAAAGATATTGCTGAGTTTCTCACAAGGGAAAAATGTGCTGGAGGACACCAAGGGCATGACTTGTAATCTCGGCAACAAGGCAGCACCACTGTCCTCCCGTTGCCACTGTCCCACAGCCCTGTAAATGCCTCAGTGGCAGATGACAGCCTGACAGTCCAGTTCCATCCCTGCCAGTGAGCTGACTCTGGGGTTTTCCCTACCTCTGAACCAGGAGCCATCCACTGCTGGTGAGTGCTAGTTGGGTTAAAGAGGGCAGAGGCACTCCAGGATCCCTGAAACACCAGCAGACCTACCTGTGCCAAGTTCTCCAGGGACCACCAGGCTGTTCTAGCAGGTTTGGGCATTTGTGCCTGTGCTTCTGTGCTGTGTCATGAAGGAGCCACTCTCACACATGCACATACAACCTCAGGTACCTTTTGTGTTTTGCATTCAGTGAAACTGCTTGTAATAAGCACAAGCTCCAAGTTTCTGCTAAGCCAGCACAGTGCAGGAGCTGATCTATTTGTGCTGGAAGGGACAGACTCTGCTATTTGAATGCCAGATGCCCTAAAACAGGTTCATTTAAACAGAAACCTCCTCCATTTTTTGTGTTTAATGGGGTGGGGAATAGGAGGAACAGCCCCCAGGACTCCCACTGTGGGACCACCCCTGGGATGCTCTGCCCAGTACTCGCCTTTCCACACCTCCCCACAAACAGGCAGGGATGCCTTGGTGAGGGAGAGCAGCAGATTTACTGGTGAATAAACTTTATTTAGAGGTTATCCATAATGCTGTCAATACTATTTGCTGGGCTTGATGTTATTCACTGTCTTTTTTGCGTACAGTAAGTGCCAGTTTTGCTAGAGCTTCGATGGCCCTGTGAAACCCTGGGGAGCCAGTACCTTTTTCCGTAACATGGGACTGGTTTTAACTTTTTGAGGTATTTTTTCTCAGCATGAATCAAGCCAAGGACAGCTTCGGCTGTGGGCATGGCTCAGGACTGCTGGAACCAGTGAGCAAAGTCTGTGCTGGAGGAAAGCCAGGGTCCCACTGACAGTGACTTTATTCCTTGTGGAAGGGCAGGAGGGGAGGTGTGGGGGCAACAGTCATCTGATTATTAGGGGTTTGTTTTGTTTTTTTTTGCAAGCACATCAGCCTGAGGATGATGAAGGGCTCGGCTCAGTAGGAAGACTAGCACTTTCTTCTGCTATTTTCCTATGTGAACCCCACACATGAGCCCCTGCTCCCCCCACACCCTTTCTGCTCATTCCCTGCCATGGCTCAGAAAAAGCTTTATTTATACTCATTTAGCTGTTTGCCTTCTCCCTAATTGAAATCATTAACCTTCTCGCTTAATGAAGAAGAGGACCAGGGGGAGAGCAGAGGGTGCTGGGGCCGGCAGACCCCCTCCTGGGCTGCTCTGCTGATTCCCTCAACCGGCTGAAAACGCGCTTTTGAATTTGGCCACCGGGAGCTAAAAAAAACAACAACCCCACAATCCCTAAACAACTGCGCCTTGGTCGGGGGGCTGGCGGGGTACGGTTCCCTGTGCCCCCTGGGGACGCAGCGGGGCTGACGCCGGCATTTCATCTCGTTGGAGAAGTCATCGGCTCTGACCACAGGGAGGGCTTTGCCCGCCAGGTCCCACTTTGCTCCCCTATATTTAGCCCATTATGAATATGGAAGAGCGTTGAAAATGATTCGCCCAGACATCCCTCTGTCCAGCCGAATAACGTCAAAGGCGGGAGCGGGGATGAGAGCCGTGCGCCCTGACAAGGGGCCCTGGCCCCCGCTTGGCCTCATGGGTTGCAGAGTGGGGTCCTTGCAGCCATGGGGTGGGGGGGGAATCACATTTGTGTCTTTAGGGACCCCCATTGTGAGTGTTTGGGGGTGCTTTGAGTGGGATGCTGGCTGGGAGACCATTCTCCCCTCTGCAATTTGCTAAGCAGGCGCCTGGGGTCTCAGCTGGCTTTGGAAGGGGCCACAACAGGGATGCCGTGCGGTGTCCAGCTGCGCACTGCGCTCTCCAAGGACGCAGCAGTCTTATCTCTCCCGCTGCCTGACAACTCCCTGGCTGCCCGGGCACAGTCGCAGTGAAGGGCCACACAGCCTGGGAACTGCTGGCGCTTTCTGCTTCCCATTGAGCTTACTCCTCTCCTCTCTGGCAGCAGGGAAGAGGCATGCTGTTGGTCCTGGATGGGTTTGCCGATATCCTGCTGTCCCCTCTTTTCTGCGCTCAGGCTCTGGCATCAAGCATGTACTGAATGTCCCAGGCGTGAGATCCAAGAGCACGTGGCTGCTTCTCCACTGCAGGTTGCTGGGCTGTCCCAGCATTAAATGTCTTTCCCTAAGGCAAGCTGCTTTCCCTCCCTTTTGGGAGCCCAAACCTGCTCCAAATACATTTGGGCATCCTCCTGCCCTGCTCCAGGGCATGGATTCCCCTCCTTGGGTGTCTGCTCCTTTTCACCCACTATTTTTCTCCTCCCCTTTGCAAGGAGCATTGCTCCATCCTGAAAGCCAGGCAGCGATGGGGAGAGGAGGTGGGGGACAGACCCCTCCCAGAAGACACCCTTCCCTCCCAAGCTCACTTTGGTTAGTTTAGGGTTTTGAAAAGCACTTTGCACGAAAGATTACCGTTGCTTTTGGGCATAGTGGAAAAGAGGGAAAACAGCTTTATTCAAGCCGTTAATGAAATGTCATTTGCAATTCACTTCCACAGCATCACGTGGCAGATCCGCAGCACCCCCGGGTTGCAATGGCTCATGGCGGGAAGGGGGTGTGGGGGTTGTTACTTTGGAGGGGGTTTTGGAAAGGGGGGAAAACACAAAAGCATTGAAACACAATTATGCTGTTCCCAGAGCTATGGGTGCTGCTGCTGGGTGAGGTGGCTCAGCCTCCCCTCCTGGCTCAGGGGACAAGGGGGCATCAGCAGAGACCAGACAGAGCAACACACCTATTCTGTGTGGTCTGGCCCCAGAAATATCCTTGAATTTTATTTTCCCTCTCCTCACATCACTTATCCCTCATGTTGCATGTGGGCAACTGGTGGAGTCCTGTTGCCTTCCCTGTCCCCCCACTCCTTTCCACCCAGCCCCTCAAGGCTCAGCGATGTAATTTGGATCCCCTTTTCCATCCTCCCCACCATTACCTGTACTCTCTCCCTCCTTCACATCCTCTGAATTTCCGAGTGAGACTATGCAGCCATGAGCAGGTTTAACTAATCTTTCTGTCAGTGGGGTACTTTATGGAAATTGAAAACTAATTAACGTTCATCTCAGCAGCTAATCGCATATAAAACCCACCGCCTTGGCCTCCCTGGTTTTGAAATAATGATGGCATGTGAGCAGGAGTGGGGACAATCTTGATTAAGCCCACCAGGACGGGTTGCTCCCCGAGACAGAGCCCTGATGCCTCTAAAACCTCATACCCAAGGATGGGTCGGTCACCTTCTGCTTGTGCTGGACCTAGCTCCTGCCCTGCTAGCTCCATCTTGCCCATCATACAGCATTTCCCTCTAGCTATGTTGAACCAAAGGATGAAGAAAAGGCATTTTGGGGGCAGCCTGGGGAGAGGGTGGTGTGGGGCTGGAAGGGTGGTGGAGATGTACAAAGACACTCTCACATGCAGTGACTCATTTGGCTTTAATTGCTCCCTGAAGTCACTGGCTGCTGGCAGCACCGCATCAGAGATGTCACGTTATAGTCATGCGTGAAGAGCTAATGGTCAAGGGTGACACCACCAACAAAACATCCTCAGGGAAGCTGTCAGCTTCAAGGGGATCAAAGGGCAGGGAGAGGGGCTGACCCTCTGCCAAGGGTCAGAGCTGCTGCTGGAGATGCAGGTGCTCAGTGTAGGGGTGGTGGCTGTGCCTGTGGGGCCTTGTGGCCAGATAATTCATCCTGCCACATCAAGGACAGTGCAGGCAGTGCCTGATCTGAGAGTGATGGGACCTCTTGGAATCCCTGGGAAAGATTTTGTTTGGTTTGGAAGCTTCATGCTATCTCAGGTTGGGAGGACTCAAGGTGACAGTGTTATTGGACCAGCGTTTGCTGGTCTCTGCTGTCCCTCATGCCGCAGGGAGGCGGTCCACATGTGATAAACCAGAGCAGGAGATGGGTCTTGAGTGCACAGCGTCTGTGAGAGCCATGGGTTCACCAACCAACCCATCCCTTTGGGCATCTGTACTGTCCTGTGCCCTGACTGGGAGGCTGCTGTGCCTGGGCTGATTGGAACCTATCAAAAGTTGAAAGGGAGCCCTGGGTGAGACCCCCCATATCATGTGATGCAAGAGGTTAATTAGTACAACATGGTGTGTTTGCTTTTTTGGATGCTGCCAACAGGACAGGTCCCAACATGCATCAAGAACAGCACAATGCAAGCTGTCTTTTCTTGATGCCCTCATTCCCAGGGGCCACAGCAGGACACAGGCTACAGCAGCACCAGCATGGTCCCAGTCTGCATTTGGCTTGATGCTCCTGTTCCCAGTTGCTTCCCATTGCACTGTTGCCAGTTGCAGCATCTCTCTCCCCACATTGCCACTCCAGCAGGATGGGGCAGCATCTCCCTGCCCTCCATCAACAGGAATGGCTTGGGCAAGGCAGGTGAGATGGCCATGCTGCTGTGGTGCATGGATTAGTGTGATGGAAAAGCAGCCCTGGCCGCAGCCATCCCAAGAAGCACAGCGAGGGAGGAAGAGTTATTGCGGCAGTCACACACCAGCTATTACCTCCCAACAAAAGGCAGCGTCTGCACAGCCAGGAGAGAGCCCGAGGACAGGGACAGCCCTGATGACCTTCAGAGGACGCACAGCAGACAGGCCAAGGCCCTGATTGCCCCAGACAGGTATGCCCGTGGGCACCCCTCCACCTGGCCTGGCGCAGCAGGAGCCTCCTGGGATGCTCCCCACAAGCCTTCAGCCCCAATCATCTTCAAAACCTGCTCACCAGCCCCTGGCCTGTGTGGTTGTTTTTTTTTCCCTTCCAGTGCACGACAAGCTTTCAGGTTTCTGAAAGGAGGCAGAGGCGATGCTGTTGTTGGTGCTTAGCTGCTGTGAGGTGCCAGTACTCAATCTAATGGTGGAGTTTGGATCCAGCCATGCAAAGCATCACTTTCCAGCCCATCCCTGGCAGCCAGTGCTTAGGAACCTGCTTGTAATAATTGGGGATCAAGACTAAAGTGACAGCACCAAAGACCTGGGGAATAAGCTGGGGCCCTTGCCCTGAGGCCATGAGTCAGGGTCTGCCAGCTGTATCCCCAGAGCCTGACATGCCAGTGCAGTCCCAGCACAGCTCTGGGACACCAGGACCTGAATGTTCTGTCCTTGTGCCACCTCTCGCCCAGGGGTGAAGGTGCTTGAGGATACCCTCATGCCATGGTGAGAAAACACCTGTAGACAAGCAGAAACAACTTCCTAGCTTCTTTTCTGTTCTCTGCCTTTAAACTGGCCCAAATTCAGCTTGGGGTGGTGTTGGGAAGGGGTGTGCAAGAGCCAGGGAAACACCAGCATCCCCACATTCACCTCCCCACAGAGACCTGGAGGGGAGCAAGTGGCCAGGCCTAAAAGAAGGGGAAGTGGTGGGGGTGGTGAAGGCAGCAGGTTGTCAGCAAATGTCAAAAAGCACAAAACAAGTTGGACTTCAGAGCCAATTAAGTTTGTATAATGTGTGTGGAAGTGCTGGTTAAATCTGTGGTACTGGCTGAGCTGTATATCACTTTATTTAAATGCAGTTTTCCATGGAGCAGAGTGTGTGCATATCATTAGTGCCAAATAGCACTAATAAGGAGCTTGTTGCTAATAGGCCAAAAAGAGCTTAATTAACTTTACTTTGCAATGAGGCAAGGCGGTTTCTCGGACACCTTTTCCACTGGTAGGGGAGCATAATAGGTCTTGAGCCACAGGTACAGATGTGGATGGGTGTGTAGAGCTAGCATGGCTGGATCGTGCTACACAGGGATGTGTCATCAAATGACGGGTGACCCTGGAGGGGTCTGTCTGGCTGTGATGTCTGATGGCACTTGTCTGATGGGGAGGAGTGTCAAAAGCATGTTATGTGCCCAAGCTCCATATGAATCATCAGAAGACCATCATGGCTGTCCAGAGTGAGAGTGGCTGCCTCTCTGGGACATGGAGGGCCATCACCTCTCAGTGCCCTGTAGTGAATGTGAAGCCCCAGTGTCATGAAACCCCTCAGTCAGTGCCTGTGGATTGTATTTTCCCCCATGTATGAGCCTTCCCAAGCCCACCACCCTCCCATCAAACCCCTCATCCAGTAACTGCAGCAGGGCTTGTCCCTGTGCTCCTCTGCACCAGCAGCAGAGCTGCAGTGCACTAATGCTAATTGTGACATGCACCGTGCAGGGGCATCCTGGCTTCTGAGGGGTGACACTGACAGCTGCAAAAGTAGGGAGTTGGGGGTCCCCAAGGTATGTTGTCAGCACCCACGGCACTGGCAACACAACTAGCAGCTGATGAACCTGATGCAGTATGGCTCTGCAGCCAGCAGGGATCTGTGGTGGTGGCACCTCCAATTTCTTTCAGTTCTGTCCTGTTTTTCCAAGCACAAAATGCATCACTTGTGCGCACCAGGATTATAAATCCCAAGGGGTTTGTTGGTCCCGGGAGCCAGCGCAGTATCACGTCCCTTCGATCTCTGAGCATCCACATGTATGGATGACACTACAGCCTATGGATGGTTTTATTCACAGCTTCTATTTCATACAGTGGTCACCGCCAGCCCTTTTGCACAGCAGACTTTTCCACCAGCCCAGCTGTGCTGGAAGCGGAGGCGATTTCTCGGAGCCCCTCACTCTGCAGCAGGCAGCTGGCCGGGCTCCAGGCAGCTCCTCGCCTCCCTCACAAACCTCTTAGTCCCGGGTTAATTAATCGTCAGCAAATAACCTGCGTGGCTGCAGCTGGGATGGCAGCTTCACCTTCGCTCTGCTCACACCTGCGATGCTGGGTTCCCTTCTGGGGGCTGCCCTGGTGTGAGTGCCCAGCACTTCGGGGGGGGGGNGGAGAGAAGAGATCTCGATTAGAATGGAGGTCTCAGTCAGAGGGGGTGTTGATAGGAAAGGGAATGGAGATAGGAAAGGGGTATCCCAGTAGAAGGGGGTTTCAGGGGGAGGGTCTCAATAGGAGCAGGGTCTTGCTGGCATAGCCCTTTTTGTTGAGCTGGGTAAGGCATTATGTGCAATGTCTGCATGTGACCCAAAGGACTAGTTTTTGAGGCAGCTTGATGGGATTTACCCACTTAGTGCCCTAATTGGGCTCTGGAAATGCTGCAAACCACAGACACAGACTGATGCAGCTGAAATTCCGTCTTGCAGCATCTCCCCATTGACCCAGTTAGCTGTGCATTGGTGGGGATGGGCCCCCCCCATAGGGTGTCCCCCATAGTGATGTGGTCTGGCTGTTGGGGGTGGGCAGGATAATGTTGTACTGCCCATACCTGCCTACACTGGGCCAGCCGGAGCAGGTGCCTCTGCACCGTTGTAAAAGGTTAAATATTTTAATAAGCATTAGCCACATGTTGAAGGAAAAATGAGCTGTTTGCTTTCACTCTTTTCTTTTTTTTTTTTTTTATATGCAAATGAACTGGAAGCTTATTAACAAGATGAGAGGCTGGAGCCTAATTAGCAGCAGGACGAGGGAGCCACGCTGGAGCTGAGTCAGCGAGTGGGAGAAGTGCTGGCGCGGCCCTTGGCAGTCATCGCTCCCTGACATCGCTGCCTTCCAATCACCCCCAAAACCAGGATAATTGGGAAAAAAAAAACCCAAGTGTTCTGGAAGGAGTGGGGTGGGGAACACTTTCACACGGGGTCTTTATCTGGACACAGCCTGCATCGGTCACTCCAAAGCCACCAGCCTTAGTTTCTCTGCGCTGGCTGAACTGAAGTTTGGATTTTATGGGGCAGTGTTTCCAAGCGTACACTGAGTATTTTGGGGCAATGCCACCAAGCCATGTGGTGACGGACAGAGTAGAAATGAGGTATTTGTGGTATGGGCTCAGGCATGCTGGACTGGGCTATTTTTGTCCCTGTGTAAATTACTTCAGTGAGTATTTGCCTCCGATTATGTTTCTTTTTTTTCTTTTTCTTTTTTTTTCATATTGAATGATCCTTTTCCCACAAAAAGCT
>VWZY01002897.1:24890-41829 GCA_013399075.1 Chloroceryle aenea
GTCCAGCCTCATGATTCACATTCAGTGGATTGTTTTTACCTAAATTGTAGACTCTCATATTGAACTGATATTACGAATCACTCAGCACTATCTGTCAGAAGTTATATCAGTATCTGTAGCAGCTGTTGCATCTTCTGGATGAAGTCCTAATGTTTACCTTTAAAATGTCAATCCTTCTGCACTCTCAGCATTCACAGACCTGTTCATCAGTTTGTTCACGGCTGCCCTGGATATGTGTTCAGAATAAATGAATCAAGCAGGACAATTTAAATGCAAGGAAGAAGTGGTAGTCAAAGTCATCTGCAGATTTCACTTCACAAGCCAGCTCTCAAAGGGATCCTTCATGCATTGTTAGCACTTGACTGTGATTTACCTTTTACCTTTTGTGTGGAAGGGACTGGAAAAATTTTGAAAATAAGGTGGTGGTTTGGTTTTTTNGGCGCATTTCTGTGTGATCTGCCCTAGTTTTGTCCTGCTCTGGCAGGGAGGTTGGACACAATGATCTTCGGACGTCCCTTCCAACCCCTAACGTTCTATGATGGAGGTCCCATCCAACCCTCTTCTGTGATTCTGTGATTCTGATTNTCTCCACTTAGATGACTTCAAAGAGTCAAGAGACTAGAACAATGGCACTGCTGTTGCAATTCATACTGTGTCGGCAACAACAGTTGTATTCACATAGCCCTATGAACTATCCATGGTGCAAATTAGGAAATCTAATCACCTGTGAAGGCCATTAAGATGCCTGACTGCCATCTCTAGACAGCAAAGTTGCAAGGGTGGAATGCCTAGGCTGTGGTCCACCATGGTCTGCAGAAAATTTCTTGTTGAGCCTGAGACAATCAACTTCCCCTCAGCCACTAAAACAGTTTCCTTTGAATAAAGCCAAAATGCTTTCTAATGTTTTGCCCTCAGGCTGTATTGTGCATTTCTGAATTTGAAAACCTAGCAGTTTGGAAGTGCTACTGAATAAATTACAGGTTGATTTGTCCTGCTTCTGGCCAATGCTACAATGTTTGTTATCTGATCATGAGAGGGTGGAGTAGATTACCACAGCAATACTTAGCTTCACTGCATTAACTACCTACTAATGATTTAGATGTCATTAGCATTCTCTGAAAACAATTCTTATAACTGTTACTCCTATGAAGTGCATAAAACATTTGCTTATTTTCATGACAGGGCTAGCAGAACAAACATTGTATTTTTTTAATCCAAAATAAATTCCTTCTTATTTGTTAAGTACAAATCACACCATAAGAACACAAAAGTCCTATTAACAGAGACTTTCACAGCATAGTCACACAAAAATCCATTTCATTCAAGTTTCTAAAATCATGTGGATATTTGAAGGAAACCCATGGATGCAAAACCTATATATCTGCTCTGTAGCCTCTCTGCTATGGCAGCATGTTTCAGAGGGACAGAAATATATATGTGATAAATAAATAAAGTGAAATGTTTTAGCCACAAATTACTTCTGATAATAACTGTATGCTCTCCTTACTCGGTGTAGTGGCTTCTAGCAGCTATCTGCAAGTAGTAATATAAACCCACACACAATCTATCTATCTGTCTATCTACCTGTCTTGTACACATACAGAGGAAAGTGTATTCCACCTTAGCAATTAGTACCCTATTCTGCATCTGTACAAGTCAAATAAATACTCAGTTGTGGAGGCTGCCTGCCATGGTAACTGTAACCACAGTTCTTCCCATCTGGGGTAGAAGCTTTTAGCACAGGAAACTTCTGTTTCCACTGTGTGCTTTGTCTCTCTCCTCTTGTTGAGCGGGAACACAGCCTCTAAGACTGCCAATCCAGCACCTCCTAAAAGCACAGCATTTATTTAAAAACGGGAAAGAAAAAACATTTTCCTTTATCTATAATCGATGCTCTGCCCTTCCTCTGCACTGTTGATACATATGCACCACATAAAACCCGCATATCTAGAACAAGTTCCTCTCTGGTTTTCATATGTGTGAGCACAGGCTTGATGATCCAAAAGAACAAGCACGTGAGAAACATATGGAATATTATTAATTAAAATCATACAGATTTTATTCACTGTGTCCATTGATGCTTTGCTTGGAAAATTTTTACAAAATCCCTGTGCCATTGTGATTATACTGTTGTGAGATTTTAAGGTTCCTTACAAGTGGGATACTCAGGTGAAAAGTAGACTGTTTTCTGTCTGCCTGATGAGGGAATAGTAATAAATTTCCATGCTAGCACATGCTCTTCCATCAACACTAGAATCGTCTGGGACATTGTAAATGTTTTCCTTCAGTAGGCACCTATGACTATAATAATTCATCCTAAATCACAGATTTATGATAAGGTATTATAATGTGAACTGTAACTGAAATTTGATTTTGCTGTTACAGAAAGGGGAAAAAATAGATTTTCTAATGCACACTGATAATTAAACTCAGAAGCACTGGCAGAACAGCTGAATGTAACGGGTAAGTAGTTACTATCCTGCAATTATGTATTAAAGTATTAGTGATCTCAAAAATGGTTTGCTGTTCCACCAATAAATCCATTTGTATCATTGAATTTAAAAAAATATAAAAATATAATCTCATTATGAGTCCTGGGGGCTACTATATGATATCTGCTTTTGGCTCTGTATTAGCAGCCTACCTAATTTTCCTCACTCTCTAAAAAGACCAGCTTTTTAACATTTACATAAGGACACAACATGCTTCAAAGCACCTGAGGTAACTTCACTCCACAGAGACGCTCAATAGTGCTCAATACACAACATATCACTATAAAAGTACGTTTGAAAAATAATATACTTGAAAAAAAAAGAATAGCTGTGCTCCTCCACAGTCATTGTTAAGCCATGTTTATGGGCTTTCCACTGACACAAAGGTATTTTTGTTCCACTAAAAGAGGAAGTTAACTTAATTAACAGTGGAATCCTCCTGGGAAAGTAAATGGTCCTGTAAAAGTTTTTGAAAGAAAATTTTCATATTTCACAACCCAAAGAACATATCTAGAGATAGGAACTACACAAATTATAAATATATCTAGAGGGTGAGTATGTAAATGCATTTGGTATCTGTGATATCAATGCTCTTTTCATGCGCAGACATGCGTTTACACAGTAACAATTCACAAGCTAAAGAAAACATTCATTTGGCAGTGTGAAAAAATGGGAAGGGATTTTTTTTTCAGTTTTACACAGCTGAGTGAAAGAGAGGGGGAAAACACAAATAACAACCCTAATTTTATAAACCTTGACATTTTAGCAAGCTATGACCAAGAGTCTTTGTAGTACATTCCTAATTTGTTCATTTTATACTGTCTGAGTAACTAGATCATAAAGCAGTGTCAAATGCCCAAAGCAGTGTTTGTCAGCAGTTCTTTTTTTATTTCAAAGCATCTGAATAGAGGAAGGCTAGTACTGTATTTCCAAACAGACATAGGAAGGCTCTTGTTGGCAGCCCCTTGCCGCAGAATGAATACACACCATGGGTATAGACCATTTGTCTGCTGATTACAGCAGACCCCTGGGGAGCTGATGTTAGCTCTCATTTTCACCTCTCTTTCTCTCACAGTGTCTCCTTGCTGTGGCAGTCCTCCCCTCCTCCTCCTCGTCTTCATTCCTTACAGCTTTGAGTCGATCTGACTTGGCAGTAGTGTATTTAAGACTGTTTTCCAAATTAAAATCAGTCTAGGATGTTTGAAATGTGTTGACTTGCCTTGAAGGTTAACACAGAGAATAAAAAAAAAAGGAAGCTATTCTCATTTGGAATTCAGCACTGATCATAATGAATGTACTTGGTATTCATGTGAATCTCGCATGGATTTCCATAAATGTGCTACTGTAATTTAACACTGGTACTAAAAACACTGGGGGAAGAGGGGCACTTAAAATAAAATGTCATGGAATAAAAAAAAAAGGGTATACACTGTGTCTCTGCAGCAGCTCTACAGTTTGCCTGTTTTAATACTTGATTTATAGGCTTTCTCCCCCATCCCCCACTCACCATCATAGAATTTTCTCAGCGAAAATACGATAAATATTCTTTTACTGTGCTAATATGTAGATTCATGATTCAGTACTCCCAGGGGCAGTGGTGATGTATGTGCTATCAAATTACATGGATTTTACACACCTATTTTCTCTGATACCCAATAAGAATGTGTACTTACTGTGGTAACCTTTCATTACTCATGCTACACTTTGGAGAGACAGCATGCTCACCAAAAACATTCGGTAGCCTACTGTATCATTTTTTTTTCCCTTACAGTATTTTAAAGGGGAAAATACATGTTCTGCTCCAGCAAATAATTTTCTGAAACATTTCTTAGAGTAAGTAGTCATATCTCAGGGACATTGGACTTCAGAGCAATACACAGCTACACCAGGTGAGAATAATTTTTTCTAAATTTGACTGTTCCCCACCTTTGCTTTGATTAAGCACACCCTAATTGTGCTTGGGAGTTTTGTCCTTTTTCATTATACTGTTGTTGCTGGGACAGCATAATGAATAACAGTTTCTAAGGTATAATTGTAGAAAAATCTATGTATATTCCCATGTTGCTCTTATAATAGTTCTAGAGTCAAAGAGTGTTTCCCTCTATACTTCAGTGATTTACATACTTACCACCTCACTCATAAAACTTCGACAAAGAACACTATTTTTGTGCTCCAGTTAGGGGGTTTTGAATCTCAAGATGGTCACAGCAGATCTCTTTCTGGTGCTCTCCAAAAACATCTCTCTCTAGTGACTTTGTCAGCATTCTTGCTTGGAAGACTGCGTCATTAGGGACTCACATAGTGCTTGGATGCATGAGCTAGGAAGACTGAATTCTACACTAGTGATTGAAATAAAGAAAATGCTTTTAATTGTTCATCAGTATAGGCATGAAAGGAAATGAAGCACCATGTTGTGATATAGTTTCTGCTCTGCATATCTCTCAATGGATATGGACACTTAAGCCATTTACATTGCTGGGTGAACAGCCGGGGGAATTATTTTTATTATGAGGCCACTATGTACATTCATGAAATTTACATACACAAGTGTTTTACATAATGTCATTTTGTTTTGTTTTGTTTTCCCTTTATATGGAAATCTGTTATAAAATACAACGTAATTACAGCCAGTCTGGTTGTAGGGAATAGGTCTTGATTTAGAATAAATAAACTTTTCAGCATGATTTCACAAGCCCCAACGGAAATTTAGCAACTACTGAAGTTAAACGCAAGTTGGTACATTTTTCTATTAGACATATAAAAAAAAGGGACTGAGGAAAGGTGAAATAAATGAAAAAATGAAAATGAAATAGATCTCCACATCATGAAAGAAAGATACAGCAATATGTTATTTTCTTAGTAGTTCCCTTTTATTTAGATCAAACTGAAATGACAGGACTGAAGTGGTGAAAGCACTGCATAAAACCTGGCTTCACATATTACTTGCTCAGAGTGGAAGGTTTGGTGATCACCATTGTAGTAATACAGGAGCTTAAGTGAGAAGAGATCTTTATACATGAAAAAATATGAGACTTCTGATAAAGACCTGCTCACCCTATGGGAAATTCTTACAAATATCTATGAACTGAGTGTATCTTTTTACCATAGTTGCCTTTACTTTGTCTATGAAGACTTTAAAATTACATTACTTTTCTGCTGCAACTATTGTACTATGAAATGAAATATTCCTTAGCACACTGTACTGTAAATGCTATTCTTTAATATATACCTATAGATATGTAATAAGAGAATGTCAGCTGAAGCTTTAATAATAGGATAGACACAATAAAATTTAATTGCTCACTTACACGCTTTTTTTTTTTTTTTTCATTTTTACACTCACTGAAGCAGTAATCTTACTGACATTTCCCCTAAGCTTTTATTGCTTAAAAAAATACTCCCTTTTCCTTGTCCTCCACATCCTCTTGTCAGATGATTTTCAATACAATACTTTCTCATCTGTGCTTTTATGTAGGGGTATATGATGAACAAGAGGTAGGAAAAAGTTACTAGGCAAGTACTGAAACTGATGTTGCCAATGAGAGAAATGTCCCTGGAAACACAATTGAAGAACACAGAATTACAGTGAGTCAGCTTACATTTTTCTTTCAGACAACAGTAAATGTCAATGAATGCCTTCCTTACATTCAAAGTGATGCCAGCACACTTTGTCTTTCTTTGACTTTGCTGTGGAAAGCATTCTTGCACTTTACACTTACTATATTTCATTAAGTCTGTGATAGTTTTCACAGGAGGACTGGTAACTAGTTAAAATATAGTAGCTTGATCACTTGATGTGAAGCTATATGACTGAAAGCATTACTGTAGCCCACATTACTACTACAAATTAGTCTGAAAACATCCCTTCAGATGCAGGACAATGTAGAAACAGTATCTATCTCAGTACATAGCTTTTTCTAAAGGAAAAAAGGAAAAGGCCAAGCTACAGGAGATATAAAAATCTGTGTCCTGAACAGAAAATTTTCAGTCTTTTAGGGTATATTTTGGATTTAATAAAATTTGGAGGAGAACATCGAAAGAAATTCTAAAAAATCAGTAAAGAGAATAATTTGTTTATTAAAGTGGTTGAAAAGGGGTTACTTGACTCTATAGATATGTATTAGTATGCTTAGCTTTTTATTTATGTAAGAATATGCTTAGATTTGGACTGGGAGAAGAACTATGCAGAAGCATAAAACAAATACGAGAGAATGATATGTTTCATGGTATTACTGAAAGACTTGATTTTTTTATCCACTTCCCCTATATTTCCATATATATTTATGCTTTGGTGGTATAAAGGGGTATTGAAGTCTCAGTGTGGCAAAAATTTAAGTACCTGCTCAGGTACCTCAGGTATTTGTTAGGACATCATCAATTCAAGATATGCATATATTTAACACATTCATAAATCAGAGCCTTAGTAAGGTGCAGTAGGTTTTCTGCCAGTGTAATCTTACTAAATTTTAAAGGTAAATGAGTAGTTTTAACAACTAGGTGCCCATTCTGTTCTATGGAACAGAGTTGTTTCAAGCTGGCAAAACAATTAGTTTAGGAAGTTTTAAAACACCTTATTTATAAGGAAAATGTGGTACACAAGATCCATCAGTGGCCTTGGTCTGCACACCAACCCTTGGTAGTAACTCTAAACATGGGCAGTTATCACTGCCAGCAGCAGACACTGCCTGTGAGAACAGGCTGCTAACTTCAGACAGTCCAGTTAGCTAGAAGAACTGAGCTGAAAAATAAAATCAGTGAACAAAATTTGTTCTGTTCTCACTCAAGCCAGGACAGTATTGCTTTACTGTTTTATAGAGATGAATTCTAAATTTTGGGTCTTTAGCCAACCTTTTCCTGAATATCCTATCTGTTAGGCAGGTAAATCCATCTGAAAGCACCCCATAAGATTTGTCTTGGTGTGTATTATTCCTTAGTTTTTGGCCAAAGGAAAGACTACTTCACCCGAACAGGAGTATAGTTTTCAATATCTATCTATCTATCTATCTATTAACTTAAGAGAGGAATAATTCAAAAATGCCACTTTACTATTGCATCATTTAAGAGAAAGTTTCAGCGTGCCAGTTACTAAAAATTGAACGAACAATTTGCACAAGCTAAATTTGTATATGGAAATCCCTTAAGCCCTTACAGCACAAAAATTCCTGTTTAAGTTGGATAAGTTAGAAAAATAGCAGCTTCATTAAGGAAGATAGAGCCATAACCATAGGATAACTGTTAGGAACTTCAACATTTTCCAGTGAAGCTTTTTAATAATAATTATTAACCAGATATATTAATATATATATAATATATATTAATAATAGCAAATTTTGACTCTACAAATAACCAGAATTGCTAATAATTCTATTTGGCTTTGGAATTACCTGGTTTAACCATAGGCCTTACGCTATTATAAAAATATACACAAATAGCAGTATAAATGTGAAACATACTATTATGTTAATTCATTACTAATTTTACTATAATATTTAATATTATTTGAGTCTATACAGAAGAGTGAAGACTATTAGTCTGAAAAAAATAACAGTTCTTAAGAAAAATGTTCTTGGTGAATTCAGTTTCTTGTCCAGAATATTTGCACTTACATAGGAGACTTTGCTTTGAGCAAAGGCTTTGACAGTCCCTTGAATTTCTAGAAAAGATGTATACAAGAGCAGGTCATGAAACTCTGTCATATTTACTATCTAGTTTAATGATCCAAAAGTCTGTGCTGAATCAGAGGTAGAAATGTTAAAGTAATTATCCTGGAAAGTCAACTTAATGAATGTCCAATATGTGAAAGCATTATTTCTGTAATCTTTTCTATTGCCCAATTTATCATTTTTATTGTTCATTTACCTATGTTATATAGTTCTGATATGAATTATATTCTCTAATATTCATTTTTCTTCAATATGACTTGTTAGATAACTAAAGATAAGATACTCTTTAAAGAGAGACTTTTGTGCTTAAGAAAACTTTGAAATATATCTAAACATAAATCCATTCCTGTCTTACTGCTTTTTAAAAAAATTTTCCCATGCTCCTTCCTATAATAATCAGAAATATTTTTTTTGAACAAAGACTACAGACTCCACTAATTCTTTTCAACTTTCCATTTGATTTGAAAGCATGAAAATATTGCTGAATTTGTCTCATCCAGCATCCAGTCTCATGCCTACATTCTGCAAAAATTTACCTGCATCCATAAGTTTATTCACACCAGTAATTCACAGAATCACAGAAATTTTATAGTTGGAAAAGACCTCTAAGATCACCATGTCCAGACACAAAAAAAAAAAACCAAAACAAACCAAACCCAAACCCAACCAAAACAAAAATAAACCACAACACACNAAACCCAAACCCAACCAAAACAAAAATAACCCACAACACACCACCTCATCATCCCACTAGAGCATGTCCTGAAGTGCCTCATCTACACTTTTTTTGAATACCTCTTGGGATGGTGACTCCGCCACCTCCGTCGGCAGCCCATTATAGCACCAGACTACCATTTCAGTAAAGAAATTCTTCCTAATATCTCATCTAAACCTCCCCTGGTGCAACTTCAGGCCATTTCCTCTTGTTCTGTCATTATTTACTTGAGAGAAGAGGCCAAACCCACCTCACTGCAACCTCCTTTCAGGTAGCTGTAGAGAGTGATAAGGTCTTCCCTTAGTCTTCTCTTCTCTTCTGTAAACTAAAGAATCCCAATACCCTCAGCCTCTCCTCATAGTCCTTGTTTCCAGACCTATCACCACCAGCTTAGTTGCCCTTCTCTGAACTTTCTCCAGCCACTCAATGTCCTCTTCTGGTGAGGGGCCCAGTACTGAACACAGTACTCAGGGTATAGCCTCACCAGTTCCAAGTAAACCTAGCACTTAACTGAAACATGAGATTACTGATAATGCACGCAGAGAGGATTGCTGACAACATCTATTCCCAATACAACATGTTTGTGTGATATTCTTCCCTAGTGCACTAATAGTGCACTATTCTTCCCTAAATTCAGGCATAGAACAAATTAGATGGTGGAGAAAAAGGGCCTCATTAGGAGTATAGGAACTAGCAAAGAAAACCCATCTCTCAGTGTGCTATGACTCATAAATTACATTTGGAAGAAGATTGATGAAAGAGTCTGTAGAAATCTTAAAAGATTGGGAATGCCTGTATAACTTCTGAATTTACGCTTTTATGTGATAATGCTCTCTCTAGTATTCCAAAAGAGGTCCTGCCTTAGAAACCTTCCGGTAGAATAATTAATTTTATGGTAGACATCATTGTAAAGAAGAAAATACTCCTGCACATTTGCATTTTGAGAGTTTATCCAGTTACTCAGTCTGAAATGGGTTGATAAGTAGATGCCAAGAGTTAAGTAGGTAAGGTGTAACTTTTAAGAAGACAGTGCTGGAAGAGAAAATTAAGTAAAATGGAATATTAGTGGAAAAACAGCCAGGAGAATATGAGAAGATAAAATATTAAGATGATGAATATTTTGTCATCCAGAGGGTTCCTTTGTTCTTATGGAGAGGTCAAAGCATATCCAGACTCTGGCTTTTTGGGCAGTATAAAGGCTTTGTGCAAACTGTCATGACCTCAACCTCCCAGAAGAAAATCAGAGCATATTTATAACTATTCGGTATCAAAGTAGTGCAACCACTCCAAAAGAGAACCCTCCACATCCACAAGGAAAAAAGGGAGATTAATTGACACACAGTCAGGGAATTAGGTACTGTCTGGCACATTCTTAAGAGACATTAGGTTTTATTACTATAAGCTAGTACTGGAAATTTTAAGGCCAGGTTGAAGGTGGCTATAGTGACTGCAGGTTCTGAGGTTTTGCCAGGAGGAAGGATTTAGTACAAGAGCACACAAGCCACTTCATGACATGGCGAGGAACAATTTTAGATGGATCTGCACAGTTGCTGACTTGCATTTCATATCATGATGAATTCTTTTAAATCTAAACCTAGCCCAATGTAGCTTTACAAAAGAACATCCTTGTGAATGCAATACTGTTGGTGTAAAAAGTCACAAAGACCATTTTCTCTCTGTTGTTGCAGCTGTGGCATAGTTTAGGCCTTGGATACCTACTCCATCTACATATCACCCTTATGCAACTCACACAGAAGAGAAAGACAAAGTTAAACCTTCAAAACATTGACCTTGCTAGTAAATATTCTACTAGGAACAAAAATTCACAATAGAGAAATGTGAAGGGTTCATTCACACACATATGGGACAAATAAGGGCATAGCAGGAATTGGTTTACAATCCTTAAGGACTCCTATAGAGCTAATCAATCAAGAAATAACACTTGAATAGAATCATAAGATAATCATATGATTATATTTTTTGATACATTGCATAGTGCTTAAGTAGAAAAATAAAAATGCATTTAAATTGTATCAGACTAAATCAGATTTAATGCTTACTTGTGTGTCATGCAGATCAGATCCATTTGTACAAGACTGTACAGTGTGGAGCTGGTTCAAATGAATGAATAGCTTTCTCATTACTTCACCCTATTCTGCTGTCTCTTTTCCTGTCCTTTGTAATGTAATGGAGGACAGCTGTGGCAGTGAAGTGAATATTAAATAACCTCAGCGCCTCAGAAGATTGCGACTTTAATCCCTGCAAATACCACTAAAATAAAAATTTAATTACTGTCAGCATAGCTCTGTTAATGCCTGAAAAATATTTAACAATTAGTGGTTGGCTTAATTAAGCAAACTGCCTTTCACAGAGCGACCTGAAAAGTTTTTCTCCATATTTTATCCTTCAGACTCATTAGTCTGATGTAAGCTTACAGCACGTCATTTACTGTTACTGAGTCTGCTGCATTACTGATCCAGTTTCTGGGGGTTAGCAGTCTTTAGTGGAGGCAAAGTTGTTAAAAGAGGCAAAGATGTTAAAAGATTAAATAAAGATTCACCGAGAACTACTAACCCTTAAAAATAAAAAATGCTTTCTAGTAAGCCAGGAAGTTTAAGTATTTACTCACTCATATGCAGTTACATAGTTGAAGGTATCTTATCTGTGATCATACTATTTACATGAGTTCAGTATGTGTTGAATAACATATAAATGAGGGTACAGCCATGTCTATCAGAAGATAATGCCTTCCACAGTCAGACTGTAAAAAGATGATTATATATATGGTTAGTGAAAAAACAGCCCTGTTTGGCATGATTCAGGTGTTTGTTTTGAAAATCTCTGACAAGGGAGAACTACAATGTAAAAGGCAGCTTACATATTACTTTGACAATTAAGTCTTGTTATTTCAATTAATGTGAAGTTGCTTTGATCTTACTTGTTTGTGCTGTTGTGGTATAAGATACATTGCTCTTGTTTCAGCAGATTTTACTAAAGTTTCATTCCTGAATACCTACAATTACAGGTGAACTCTGTTTGCTATCTGAAAATACAGCACTGTAAAAAAAAAATCCTGTAAACCATCATTTGACTTCTAACATTGTTATCCAGTATACTAGAAAAAGTATTCTTTAATAGTTGAAAGATGCATTATTTCAGTATTTGAAATACTGATTTGATGGCACATTTCTCCATACTGTACTGGCTAGTATAGATTCATTTAAAAGTGGTGGCAAATATTTACCTGAGGGTAGTTATCTATATACATTTTCAATTTTTCAAGATAAAGTCTTGCAGTTCATTACCTGTTGAGTACAAAATTATTCCATACATTTATGAAGTGTTTAAATGTGTTTTGGAGGAGTATAACCTTTTTAACAAGAAAGGGTGGATTACATCAGTAAGGACTACCGTCTATACAGAAAATACATTTTTAAATCTTTTTTATTCTTCTGAAGTTAAAATTCATACAACCCCAGGCAACATCTGGAAATTCATAATATTCAGTTTGAATATACTGCTGAACTTTCTGAAAAAATTTTATCATGTACATAAGTATATCACAATCAAATTATTCAAAAAAATAAAGAACGTAGGTTTACTGCTGAACTATCTAGATAGTAAGTAAAAATTGTCTAAGAAGTGAGATTTGCCTTAATCGAAGTGTATAAAACTGAATTACAAAATTGATTAAGGCTATTTTAACCCAGGATGTTTTATCCCTTTCACATGTCTTTCACTGGGATTTACAGGAACACGGTCTAGCTGTTTGCTTTCTACAAAGGACAGACATTATGCAGTATAGTTGAACTGCTTGTTTCAAATAGCCATATTTTGCTCCATACATGCAGGGTTCTTTTTCTGTTTTAAAGCAGTTCATTAAGTAAAACCTCTCTTTTGTGCCAAAGACAAAGGAAATAAGAATTAAATCAATGCAAAACAGAATGTCTGAAAGAAAATGATGCATAGTTTGGTACAATTCAACATAATTTGCAACCTTTGCTGCTGGGCTCATGGTTAATTGAGGATGGAGATTAAATTACCATTCATAATACTGGAGAGGTAGTCCATTTAAGTCATGGCTTAAATACTGAATGTTGACTGAAAAAATTAAAGAAGCACCTGGCAAGTATATAAATCCTTTTCTTGGACTAATTTAGCTTGTTATAAAGGAGGAAAAGAAAAACAACAACCAACCAACCAACCAAAAAACCCAACCAACCAAAAAATGCCACAAAAGAAAAAAAAAAAAAAGCACACTGCAAAAAGTGAAAAAGATCTTTGAACTATCATTAAAAAAAATGTATTTTCAAATGCTTCATGTGACATTTTGATAGACTTCAACTGCTTCTGTCTACATCATCATGTGAAGAAACTACCTCTCAGTGAATGTACACCTGCATTACTGTTAAACAAATGTTCTTTTATCTCATTCCATTCTTCTAGTATGCTTGCTTATTGAAGAATGCATAGCAATTATCCTTAATAATACAAATGTAACAATCCATTGTACATCTTTATTTTCCAAAGGAATAGTGCTTTGGGGTTTTTATCAAATGCTGACAAATTTCATAATTGTGTAATGTTTTTAAATGCTTTTGAAATTTTACTATATGATAGCAATATGTGTTAAAAACAAGGAAAACTTGAACAAATTGTATTCACCACAGATCCACTACCACAACTTTTACAACAAAAACGGCCTTCCATTTTATTCACAAAAAGATGTTACAAGCCCTAGGCTTTACCTTCTACTAGGAAACACACTTGTAAAATTCAGGACTAGATATCAGAAGAAGGATCATGACCTAGGATTTTTTTCCTGCTTTTCCCTCTCTTGAGTTGTAATTCTTACAAAAGTGTGGAAATGTCAAAGTTGAGGCCAAAAATCTTTCTCGTATCTGTGCATAATTATACTTACATGTGTAAGTGCTTAAATGTGAAATACTATTTTCTGTAACACTCGTGATACTCTTTCTGAATTTAAAGGGAAGCATTTGTATTCCTTATGCTTGCTGACATATTTATATAAAGTCTATGGCCAGAAGCACAACTTGTGCAAGTTACAATAAATAACTCTGTTAACTCATTATGTTAAAATAGAAAGCAGGTAATCTCTACCACATTAATGTGCTTGATTACAGTCATACAGATAACCATAAATGGCTCTTTCCTGATCTCCACAGGAAGGGGAGCACCTAGCAATACTTGGAAGGCAGAAGGGCTTCATTGAGATTATACAGGGATGTCTTGGGATCCATTTGGATGGAGCTCTATAAGGTTTATGAGGATGCAGTTGCTTTGATATCCAGGATGTATGTGTCTTTGATACCTGGTGAAATTTTCAGCCTTGTAATTCTCAAGCTTCTGCTAGAATCGCTGGGTATACATTCACAGGTTGTGTAACTGCTACTATTAATTTATTTTAACCTTCAACCATTACAATATTTTTCCTTACAATACTATTACCTAAATGAGGAAAAGAGAGTCATATAAGTCTTTAGATTTAAGTTGAAATAAAACAAAGTCAACCAACTCACCTCTGTAACATCTCCCTTTTCTTGTCTTGCACTTCTTCCCCAGCTGAACAAAGTCCCTAGCTATTGATAAATTTCTAGATTGCAGTTGAGTAAAAAACGGTCTCATAATGTAACAGAATTTTTCCATTTCTTTATATTTTTGAATTGACAGCTCTGAATCCCATGTTCATTTCCTAACAGGTATGATTTCTTCCACAACATTACAGTAAAGAAAAAATTACCTTAGACCTTAAACAGTCCTGAAAAAATATAGCAGATGTTCACAAAAATTAGTTAATCTGAGTCTGAGGTGAATGTTAAAGCAAACACATAAATATTTGATTTAGTTCTCCTTTTACATGTTCATTCTATTCTTATTTCTTTGGCATTTGACAGCCAGCCAGGTTCACTCTTTGGCTCAGTCATATGTATGGTAACAGAAGTGTTCAAAAAAAATCCTGGGTCTTTGCAAAATGATAAATATATCTGAATAATAATAATGAATAACATTCTGAAGGGCTCAGTAAAACCATCTGAAAGGTCAATGATAGATATAATTTAAAATAAATGATTAGCACAAAAGAAGAGACCAAAGGAAGAAAAAAAAAAAAGTTGAAAATATAAAAAAAGGATGATGGCCTTCGGCTGTCTTCCAGAAAGGAAGGCTGAAATAATATGTATTTACACATTCGCTTTGTATTTTAGGATTAAATCTGTCCAATCATGCACTCTACAGATGTAATAGGAGCGTTTGATGACTTTTGCAAAACATTAACTAGCAATTAGGAAAGCTTCCAAACCTACTCAGGAAATTAATAGGTCTAGGAAACTTGTATTGAATTTGTCTTACATTTGGTTGCTGTGATCACATTTTGTGAATATACAGTGTTTATGTAAAAAGTGCAAATCAGTTTAATACAGCCATATTGGTATAAATTAGAAGTGTTACAGTGGGCCATACTGAAAGCTACAGCTTTTTCCATCACTCTTTCTATTTACAAGCAGAGTCAAAATTGCAAAATGCAAAATATGTAGCCTGGCATATTTCAAAAAGTCATTGTTCATTAGTGTTATCCTTGTTTCCTAGTAACACTGTTAGTAGTCAAAACTATTTCTTTGGTGCTGTGTAAGTAAAACATTACGTATTATTTCTTGCACAAATTCGAAGAGCTCTGTGTAGCAAAAGGTATACCAATAAGAGGCTTACATTAGCTGATATAGTACTTCCAGCCTTTGTGACAAAAATTCCCTTTACACTTTATTAAGTTGGTTACTAAGAAAAATAAGAAGCAGATATTTAATTACACATAAGTTGGAGTAAATTGTTGGACAGAATGACCTTAAAAAATACGATGTACTAAGTTATGGATCAAATAATTCCATAATCCTTGTGGAAAAATCTTTTAAAGCTAATTCCGTGAAAACATCTGAAAACACAGT
This sequence comes from Chloroceryle aenea, assembly GCA_013399075.1. Classification (NCBI taxonomy): domain Eukaryota; kingdom Metazoa; phylum Chordata; class Aves; order Coraciiformes; family Cerylidae; genus Chloroceryle; species Chloroceryle aenea. The sequence continues at coordinate 40,720 of VWZY01002897.1, forward strand.
GAAACTGTAAGTGGTAGAATATGTTATTATACTGGTGTTTAGAATGTGTGATGTCCCATTATTATCAAAATTTTCAGGGGTCAAGATGATGTGTCTATGACATGAACCTGGGATCAAAATGTAAGTTTTTAACACAACAATTTAGTCTCAGCCAAGATTAACTTGAATGTGTTTAAGAGGGAGAAGACTCCTAGTCTGTGTTTCTGAAAGAGGGAAGTTAAGAAAGGGAAATTAAAGGAAGTTATAACAGGAGTAAATCTTGCTATAATTCTGCTTCACCTGATATCAGAAAGGGCTCAAAACATGTATCATCTACACGTTGGTATGAAAAAGGATGGAACAAATAGTCCTGACTGACAAGGCTTACTCAATTGCTGCTTGAATGAGAACTGCACACTTCAAGTACAGAAAGGTGAAAAAGATTATTCCAGCATCATTTCTGGTACTATGGGCAAACTGGATTCTTACGAAGTCTCTTTTCATAAATCAACAAATCTCCCAGTGTATTTTCCAATGTGATTTCCAGACAAATGTGTAAATAAAGTATCTGAACTTGTAAATTTACTGTCTTTATTGTTTTGACAAATTTGGGATTATTGAAAAGCAATAATTCAAGATTCAAAGAAATAATAGCCATTATATTTATGGGTTTCCTTCTTGCTAGCTGATCATATCTAAAACCAGCTTATATCTATGGTATGTGATAATGTTATTTTTCTCAATTACAAATCATTTTTAGTTAGTTCCTTCAACACTAATCATAGAATCATCAATGTTGGAAAAGACCTTTAAGATCAAGTCTTTAATATCAACCATTAACCCTACTCTCCCACTAGATATCTCCCAAAGCACAACATCTATACGGCTTTTAAACACATCCAGGGATGGAGACTAAACCACCTCCCGGGGCAGCCTGTTCCAATGTCTGACGATCCTTTCAGTGAACATTTTTTTCTTAATGTCCAGTGAACATTTTTTTTCCTAATGACCCCTGGTGCAGCTTGAGGCCATTCTCCCTTGTTCTGTCACTAGATATTTGTGAGAAGAGACCAGTGCCGACCTCTCCACAACATCCTTTCAGGTCTCTCCTTGGCCTCCCTTTTTTTCAGA
>VWZY01002897.1:70457-93458 GCA_013399075.1 Chloroceryle aenea
AGCTGAAGCTGTCAATTTTATTTTTTTTTTTCAAAAACACTTTACAGAGGACTTTATAATGAGGTGGTTTTGAAAGGACAAAGAAGAGAGGTCACCAAACACATTTCCATGCTTAACATTAAAGTGAAACTCATCTAATTTGCTCTCGTTGTTCTATACAGGTTTTTCTCTGGTCTGATAGAGATCAAGAAATTAGGAGGCTCACAAAGATGGCATGAATCTGGGTGGATATAGGTCAGTCTATGCATGTTATAAAGCAACTGACTTTACAGCAGCATGCACTTGTCATATGTATTCTGTTCTTAAAAGCAGGATTTAATTCACTTTACAAGCTAAAATTCACATATGAGCTAAAATTCATAGATACGAGTGATTTTTGTCATATAAGCTAAAATTGTACATTGACATTCATAAAAATAGTTGCATTGAAATAGTCATAGTTCACTTGCAAAGAGAAAGTTCTGGATTCCAGATTTAATTTTATTTGGGCATTAATGTTATCCTTGTGTGTTCATCACCTGTTGTGAATGTTTCTATGGCCCACAGGAAAAAAAAAAGGGGCACTGATTTGTTAATGAAGAGTATTCCCTGTGTTAAGGGGTTTAATTAAAGCTGCATAGAACAGCTGAATTGCAGGACTTTGTTCTTTCACCACACTGTGAATGTGGCATGATACAGTCTGTCATTATACTAATATTCAATATGTGAGTAGTTGTTTGTCTGAATAGTTTTATTAAAATCAGTGGGCCTAACTCACATGAGTAAGGTCTTAGAAGACTGGAATATATTTATACTGAAAACATTATTTCTTTGCTCACTGCTACTAAGTTTGCCTTATTAATTTGCTGGCATCATCTCCCAGATTCACTTAGGCATATCCAAAGTAGTGAAATGAAGCTCTTTCTCTAATTTTTGGGGACTCCAAATAGTCACTTAAATGCATATAGTGGAACTGAAAACAATTGTCTGAGAACCAAACTCGTTGTTTCATCCATAAATCATACTTGGCAGTAGTAGAGAAAATGAAAACTAAAATATTTATGGTTCCTAATACCATACATTTCAGTGTACTCATACTTGCCTTGCTGCATGTTACAGATTCCCACACTTAGTCAGGCAAACCAGCACAAGCAGTGCTTACTCAGGATTACTGGTATATGCATTTATGGATAACCATCACAGCTTTCCTTTCTGCACAGATTGAATTGTTCATTTAAATCTGTCTGCCTTTGAAAGACGCTTGTCAAGGGGAAGGGGCAGGATTATATTCTAAATGTTCCCTTTTCCCCATGATTTATTCAAAATGCTGCCTGAAGTACTATTTTGTCCCATGGATCTACTTACTTTCAATGGATATATATGTAAATACAACACACAATAACCTTTTTTGTCTATGCCAAGTATGTATTGCCTGTGTAAGAGGATACATATTATTACAAAAGTTGGAGCCGTAATCTCTACATATATGCTGTCATCATATCCTTATGTTCATTTATATGAACATAATACAGGCAAATACAGGCAACAAGGATTTTCCCCAGCATGAGGACAAGCCATGCATACTCAAAAAGCACCATGACAGCCAGTGTGTTACACCCCCTTTGAAACCATTAACAGTAAGGATGAAATATAGCCATCACACAGTCCAATCAAGCAATATCTTTTGAAAACTTTGGCCGTGTCACTGTAGTTTTCCTAAAAGAAACAACAAAATTTATTAGAATAATTTTCAGCACAATTTCAGTACTGAAGATCACTTTGAGATTCCTGGACAGAGTAGCAGCAAAATGATGGGATAAAATTTTGTCTTACATTTGTGTGGTATTCCTGTCATGCTTAATTATATCTTCATCTCCTTTTCCTTCAAAAACAAAGGAGAAAAAGAAAGGAGACAAGACAATAAAAGGAAAAGAGAAACAACTGACATAAACAAAGGAAGACAAGAGATACAGAAGTAGTGATATTCAGATTCCTTTTCAGATGAAGTGAAAAATGGGAGCAGTTAGATAGACATATTCACACACAGTTAGTTTGTTATCTTATACTCTCAAATTTATAATTTTAACTTTATGATTATATTTTATGACATATTTATTATTCAAATTTTCAAATTTGAAAAAGTCATCCCACATCTCTCCACTAAAAATAAACAGTCTAGTTCAACAGCGGCTGCAACCAGTTATGCCAGTTTAAAAGGATACAAAGCTATAATCAGGGGAAAAAAAAAAAAAANAAAAAAAGAAAAAAAAAAAAAAAAAAAAAGGACAGATTAAAAATAATCAGTCTATAAATCACTGGAAAAAATACCGGAGTAGAGACAAGCCAGAGAGGGAGTTTAGGACATAAAGATCTCAGAGATGCTTTTAAGCTTTGCTTAAAATGGTTACACTGACAGCATGTCTGAAAAAATGATACACTATGTTTCTGCTATTTTGTTGACAAGGAACTAAAAATTAATTGCATACTACCTAAATTTGATCTCTGTGTAAAGTTACAAAAGCAAACTTCTGTTCTGCAGGCTCATCTCTCCGTATTTTGCTGCTCTGAAAAAATAACAATAAAATAACAAGCTCCTTGCAGCAGCAATTCAGCAATCATGCTGGGTCATGAAACTAATTATGCTTTGTGATGGTGGATATTCTCCATTTCCATGTGAAGGGGCACTGCTGCATGATAGATGAATGTTGGAAAGGCAGTACATTGTACTCTTTCATCTCTGTCACTGCATATTTATTCTGACTGCTCCTAAATTATTCATTTTCTTTAAGCAATCAATATTAATAATCTGATTTGCTCTTTGGCATTTTTAGTCACACTTCTGTTTAACTGACTGTAAATAAAGGTCACTTGGAGGCTTCCTGCTGCTGTTCTGAAGGTCCTTGCCTAATTAATTCCCAACAATTTTTTCCTGTGACTCTGATTAGCAGTTGCAATCAAGTTCAGCAATTAGCTGCCTCCTTGTACAGTGATTTGCTCACTCCACCTCCCTGTATAAAGCTACATTTGGTCTCTATTCTACAAAAGCATAAGGATGAATTTAAATTCATTTGTTTTCTGTTCTCTGACCGTGCAGAACAGATCAGATTTGTCACTGCTTGCACATAACCTTTGCCCATCTACATCATATCTACTAATCGTTCTTGATTTACCCAGCAGACATCCTAAATATAATGAATGGCCTCAGCAACAATCCACTTGTGATATGCCCATTCTCAACCTCTTGTATCAACAAACAGCTACAGATCATAAAATTTTTCTTAGTTATTTAAGAGATCCTATGGTTTAGCTTACATCAAATTATTTTTTAAAAAGGGGAGGGATTTACTTCACATCTAATATATTTATCTTACTCTGCTTGTTACCCAGTTTTAAACACCTTTGTACATTTGATTCCTTTTCAAAAGAAGACACAGATCTTATCCATGACAAAGCTTGAGAAATAATAAGCCTAATGAACTCTTTTTTTCTTTAATTCCTAGAACCATGGAAAAATTGCTAGAAATGTCAATACTGCCTTAATTATTAAGAGAGACTCCCATCAGTAGGGATGTCTAATTTGTATTTGAAAGTGCAAAGAGACAGTCTCCTCCTGGTACTCTTCATAAAGTATGCATTTGAAAAGCAAGGAAAAAGACATAAAGAATTACAGTAAACATTACAGAAATATCATGAGCATTTTTTACAGGCCTCCCAATTAGTCTCAGTGTTGTCCATTATTCTTATTACATCCTGGGTAACAATTTCAAATCTATACCCTTCCATGAAGTATTTGGGAAATAAAAAACACCCACAACATTAGTTTCAGCCTTGCTCATAAAGTCATTGATTTAAATGTGTCTAATTAAAAAAGTGATTCCTTATGAATATTAATTTAGAAAGAACTGTTTCTATTATCTGAGCAGAAAAGTCAGAGGTGTACACAAGATATATCCTTTAGATGAAATCTGTCTCAATGTATTCACAGTTCAATGAATCTCCAGGCAGATTTTAAAAAGGTGATAGAACTGCACCTGTGAGAAAGTCTGTCATGTCAGTACCTGTTTCCACAATGTTTTCTGTTATTATTATTTTTATTCTGTGCATCCCAGTCCTTCACAAGTAAGCAAACAGTAGAACTGACAAACACCACCAGATAAGAACAAATACTTCTGAATACATCTTTAAAACACAGTCAGACTCTAAAGGAACTCTCACCTACCTTTCAGAACTCACTACAAAAATGTCTTCATATCTCTTTCTGGCCTTGGAATTCTTGGTGTTTAAGGTTTTATATGGGTGGGTTTAAGTGCCTTGAAAAAGAGACAGATAGAACTTAAACCTGGTTACTCTAAAAATTTACTGAGCATATAAAAACTGTTCCTTAAACCACAGCCCATTTCTACTGCTAGCACCTTCAGAGCCCCTCTTCTGACAACAGCAAGCCAAAGCATGCTTGCCTTGAACAAGCAAATTGTCATTTTCCTTTCTGTTCTGGCAAGTGTGTTTATTTAATCTCACAGGGGATCTAACAGCTTTCCCCAGCTCCTAAAGCAATTCTTTAGCACTCGTTGAAAAGTGCTGTAAGCAAAAGGCAGCAAAGCTGACTGGTGTTTGCATGCAGAGACAGGCAACCTGGGCACTAAGTACAGTAAGTCTGCTTCTTTCGTGTGTAATACACAAAATTAAGCAACAGTTAAATCACTCTTAGACTCACCACTTAATGAACATAAATAAACAAATTAGGCCTATTTTTTTTTTTTCATGGTAATAAAATTGCGATTCATTATATAAATATCTGGTTCTTTGAAATAAAGGCACATGTACACAGCAAAGTACTTGTAGCTGCAGTGGTTAGGGCTGTAAAATTTGCAAACCCAAACCAGTTCATTCATTTCTAGGGTGATAACTTTCTATGTTTGGTCTTATCCCAAATGTTAGCATCTTGGAACAGTTTTAAATTATTCCTTTCATCTATTTGAGATCCATGACAATGAAATACATTATTCTCATCAAAGAAAAAAACAAAACAAAACCAAAACCAAACCCAAACAATCAAGCAAGAACAACAACAAAAAAAACACAAACAAAAAAACCCACCCAAACCAAAAAAAATCAAAACACCTCAAAACTTTTCCTGAGGAAATAAATTATGAAATCTATTAATAAGGAGTATGTGCCTAAGGAAATATGGAAGGAACCCAAAGCTATTGTTACAGAGTCATGAATGTTTGAAGACCCACTGTGGTGAATTACTCTTCAGTCAAAAATGCGTGTGATGTACATGGCTTTCCTTCTTCAGCTTTTTTCTGTAGCTGTTCTGATGTTACGGTGTGCAGAGAACATGGTAACTGGTTCTTACTTGTTTAGTGTCTGGTGGATGAGATCACATATCATTACTGTTTTCTCTGTAGAACATAAAATACCCATCAGACTTGGAGCAAAGTAGTCACAGTAGAGAAACATGCTGTCTATGTAACCTTGGAAAAAAAGATTTATCTCTTCACATTTGTGTACTAGTATTTATAATTACTCATTGGGGAAGTATTATTTATGAAAGTCTTCCTGAATGTAATGCCTTGCAAACATGTAAAGGATTAAATAGATATTTGTTGCCTTGTGCTTGGAGGAACAATGCAAGCTGTATGGGGAGAACTATTTTCTTCCTGGCCCAGTATTTGCTTCCTTCCTTGAGGCCAGTGTGCACAGTAGTGGCTGAGGTTGAGGAAGCAGAGGAAAGGCAGAAGTGATGAGTGGTCTGGAAGACACTGTCTGCACCATATCCTTTCTTTGTAAGCACAGCAGTACTGGAATGACACTTGAAATCTTTACTCTCTGTTTGGAGTTCTCATCCCATTGAGATATAAACTCACCTTTGTTTTCATTCTCTGTGTACCTTGAGGACAGTTTTGTATCATTAATTGTGAAAATTTTCACAATATATTCCACAACAGAACCTTATATCTATCGTCTGATACTGCATACAGTTTATGGAACAGAATGTGCAAGAGCAGCAGTCTACTTGGATTTGTCAATTATTCATCCTTTATATTAAATCCTTGAGGCAATTGACACTTGTCCTCCACAGAAGCGATGGAAGTTCTGTGATATATTGTATATTAGTCATGTTCAGAATGAAAGGTCTTCAAATATTGTTTTTGCACATGCTATATGGGAGATGTTGTCTCCCAGGATACTGATTTCATCTAATGATAGTGAATAGTAATGACCATTACTTAACTGAAACAGCATTATCATGATTTTATCCAGCAAGAACTCGGTTAATGATGATCAAGCTGGTACTTTTACTGTGGATAATCTTTTAATAAATAAGTTACAAAGTGAAGTTTAAAGAGAATTTTGTTGTTGTTGTTAAAAAGGTTCTAGATTCTTTTGTTCTAGCAATGTTGAACAAGGGCAATTTAATTAATGGACTGCTCTGATACCTACATTGAAATTGAAATTAAGAAGCTGTAATCACATTATTTGCAAACCATAAATCTTCAAAGTCCATGTGATACCTTGTAATTTACTCTAATTTTCTCTCTTTGTACCATTTTTTTTCCTGTAGAAATGGCCTTAAGAAATTAAGTGTAAAAAAAAATGTGTTCATGCAAAATTGTTTTTGTGGTGAAGTGCCCAAATGTCAAGAAATGCCAAAGTTAAGGATGAAAGCACAACTATAAGACTGTTCTTCTGTGTGTGTATTATAATTATCTTCACTTACATGATCACAGAGAACAATATAAGCTATATACCAGACAAATAGACTATGAAAGTCAGCTGAATGAATGTGCTTCCTACCCTGGGGTATGAGTAATCTTTGAGTAAAGAAACAAGAAACATAAAACTGATAGGGCCTCAATGGAAAAAAAAAAAAAAGAGGAAGATTGACCTACCAAGGCATTCCCCTGAGAGAACACAGATGATTCTGACCTTATATCTTCAGTTCTATCTGTTGCTACTGATGAAGTAATAATAGTCATGAGTAGAGTTTGTAATTCTTGCATCCATGTCCTTCTTACACAGGAAATCCTCAGGGCATGCAGTAATTAATTACCTATGATCCATCCCATCTATCCTATAATGGAGAAGTACTCTGAATTACTGAAATCCGATTAATTGCAAATTTGAGGATCATAAAGAATTGCTGCTTTCTGAGTAAAAGCCTAGCAAGGTAACTTAATGGATTCTTTTCCTTTCTTGCAAGATCCTGAAAGCTTTGTAATGAGGTATGAGAATGGATTCTTCTTTTAATTTTACAGATGTCATTATAATTTATAGTCACTGTACAGTGTGAATGAAGAGTTCAAAGGACCCATCTCCTATCAATGAGACCCAGGAAACCCCTCTTTGGAGATCTCTCTTTGGGTCTATTAGCTGTCAAGAAAGAGACATCTTAAGTCTTCACTGTTTGAAATATTTGAAGGATAGCCACCACAAGATTTCACTATTTCTCAACCCCTATGACATTTGAATCAGGACAGAGCAGTGATTTGTCTTCATCTGATATTGCAGATGAGCTGATACTCAAAACAATGGTAGTAAGAAAATCAATACCATATTTTGANCTTCCTCCTCTTTGTCAATATCCAAATCAATTCAGTTTCAGTGACAGACTCTGAGAAGGAAATATCAACTTGAAGAGTATGAAGAAAAATTAGATAGCTACAACAGTAGATAATCTGTGAATGATAAATTAACCTCAAAAGACTTCCCACTTTATCCTCACTAGTGAGAATGAAATTGTTCCCTAAGTGCAGTACTTAATCTATTCTTTGTGTGTACTGGAAGCTGTTTACTAAGCAGTTAGAGAGGGAGTTTCCCCAATGAATGGGCACATAAACTGCTTCTAGAACCAGAACCTCCATCAAGACCATGTCTTGGAGTGAGATCCCGTTTGATCCTCAATAGAAAGCATCATGACCCTTCTCATTGTCTTGAATATTTTAAACATGATAAAGAAGGATTTTCACTGATTTTTTTATTCTTGAGAAAGCTTTTATTGATTTTAAATCTGTAAAATAACAAATTCAATATTTGCTTCAAGAAGGTTTGAATCTAGGTTTTGACATCTAACATCTCTGAAGATGTAGGTAAGAACTGATACGCATCTAGGAGAATGGTGGCTGTTAGCCTTTAAAGTACCCTTTGTAGCTAATGCTCTTAATTATGAATTTTTAGAAGTATTTTCTCATTAGTGAAGCACATATCTTAGTTCTTTAGCATGTGGGGTTTAAAGAGATAAATGGCAAAGTACCTTTTTTTTTCCACTCCTGTGAAGGAAACAAAATTTTTAAAGTAAATGAGGTGTGAAGTACTATTCCAGCGCTCTGTATCCACTCTTGGCTTTCATCTACATAGGCAGTTTTTATTGTGTGAAAATATATAAATTCCATTGTGACAAGTGAGAACTACTGCAAGTGCTTTTTAACTTAAATATTTACTTTAAAGCATTTGAAATCTGATAAAGGCAAACTGTATACAAAGGGAAAAATACTTAGGAAAGTTCGAACTTTGAAGTTCAGTAAAATAAAATTGAAAAAGAATGCAATCCAACCTACTTAACAAGTCCAGTCCATTTTCATATTTCAGAAGCATTTGTAAAAAGTAGGAAGAAAAGCTAAAATACCCCTTGAAGTTGTTTCTTTTTCATGATTTTGGCTTTTAGATTGATTGATCTTTGCTTTGGAGTGGAAAACCTTGTATATTTGTTTTGTCTTCTTTTTACTAAGTAAATGATCATAGTGCTGCCTCTTTCAGTGGCCTGCATGAAGGATGACTTATGTCCTCCAGTCAACTCATAGTTCCTAAATTTCACCTTCCACCCATCCCATTGACGCTAATTTCAATCCTCATGACAACTAATCAAACAATAAGTGCTGCCTTAAAACTCTTCATCTTTCCTGATAAATGATAATGGCCATTCTCCTGAGCATTCCTTACACTTCTGTCTCATTCCCTCTGCTCTTCTCACAGGGAATCCGATTCAAAGACTAATGAAGCTCAAGGAAGATCAGTAATAACAATAGTTGTAGAAAGTGTCAAAGGCTTATGTTCTTTTGTCCCAATTATTCCTTTCTCCCTATTTACCTGTAATCCTCCATTTGAACATAGACCCATCAACTCAAACTTACATGCTTTCCAAAACATCTAAAAGTAGTGTTCCTCATTCAGCTCTTTTTTTATCCTGTGCTCAATTTGCACTTTGCTTTTATTTTTTTTTATTTGACTGACCATATGAATACTCTTGAAATTGCATTCTTAATCTCTTACAACTAAAGAAAAAAAGTATGTCATGCTTTTTACTCTGTCTTACTTTATATCCTGAACCTAGACCTAGTGTACCCCCAAAAGAGGAAATAATTGCTTAATTATCATACATGTATCACACACAAGGTATTAGGTGTTGGAAGGGACCTTGGAGATCTTCGAGCCCAACCCCCCTGCCAGAGCAGGACCATACAATCCAGCACAGGTCACACAGGGACGCATCCAGGCGGGTTTTGAAAATCTCCAGAGAAGGAGACTCCACTACCTCTCTAGGGAACCTGTTCCAGTGCTCTGTGACCCTGACAGTAAAGAAGTTCCTCNCAATCCTCCCAGTTTTGTGTCATAAGCAAACCTGCTGAGAAGACACTCTGTCCTGTCATCAGTGTCATTGATAAAGGTGTTGAACAGGAGTGGTCCCAGCACTGATCCCTGGGGGACTCCACTAGATACAGCTCTGCAGCTGGACTTGGTACCATTGACTACCACTCTTTGGACTCTATTGTCCAACCAGTTGCTAATCCATCTTACTATCTGCTCTTCTATCCCTCACTTCCTGAGTTTCTCCACAAGGGTGTTATGGAGGCTGTGTCAAAAGCCTTGCTTAAGGTCAAGATAGACCACATCCACTGCTCTCCCTGCATCTAGCCATCCCATTACAGTATTACAGAAGGCTAGCAGATTAGTCAAGCATGACTTCCCCTTGGGAAATCCATGCTGACTACTCCTGATAACCTTCTTCTCTTCTATGCGCCTAGGGATGACCTCCAAAATGAGCTTCTTCATTATTTTTCCAGGGATGGAGGTCTGACTTTCTGACCATGCCTACCTGTCTACAGTTCTGATTATCAACACCTTCATTCTCCATATTCGGTTTGTATATTTTAGTTTTGACTTTGAATTGGAGATCCCTTAATTTCCACAGCTTTTTTGTTTTGTCTTTGTTTCCCTCTGTCATTTCCTTGAACATCATCCAGTCTTCAGTGTCAGATTCCTCCCTCAGGGAAGTTTTCATCCCTTGGCTATCTTATTTTTCAAATGATTCAACAATTTATTTTACTCTTAAACTGTTCATTTCCAATAACATTTTCTAATAATATAAAGGCAGATGATTTAAAAAAAAAATGTTTCATGGTTCCCTTTCTCCATTCTATTTTTTCATGTGTCACTAACTAATACAAAATTTTCCAATGCATCTATGTATACACCCTACACATCATCCCTTCTAATAATTTTATATTTCACATATAAAACACAGATAAATTAACGGTCATGGTGTTCTGATTTTGCAGGGATGGAATCATAGGCCTGCCATCGTCTGCAGGCCATTAGCAGTTTGGAGTCAGCCAGGGCAGCTGACCCAAGTTGGCTCACAGGTGTATTCCACACTATAAGCATCATACTCAGTATAAAGGGGGAAGTTTGTTAAGGATGAGGAATTTTTTTTCTTGGGCTTCTGTTCCTCTTCCTGAGGACTGCCTTCCCATTTATTGTAAATTCACTGGGCTGAATTTATTTATTTTTTACTTTATACTGGCAATGACAGAAGGGGGCCCTTCCAAGCAAAGTGCTGCTCCAGTTCCCTGCAGGCAGCCCCACACATAGCAGAGATGAGCTTCTGAACCTCATTTACCACATGCAAGTAATCACGATGAAGATGTGAGCCTCTTGGACTTATATGTTGATGACAGGCCCTCTGTTCAAAACAGAACAGTATGAAAATCTAATATACAGTAGAGACTGAGTGTAAATTATCATGGCCTAAATGAAGTCACATTGCCACTGGGTGCTGTTGTGCTCGGCATGTTAGAACTTCAATATGAACTGGAGCCAAAAGCAGACAGGTGGTGCACAACTACTGATATCGTTAATGCATTTTTCTCCATTCCTTTGGCAGTGGAGTGTAGGCCAGTTTACTTTCACCTAGAGAGGTGAAGAGTACACCTGGAACTGCCTGCCTCGGGGTTGGAAACACAGCCTCATCATTTGCCATGAACTGATACACTATGTACTAGAGAAGGATGGAGCTCCAGAACATCTGAAGTACATTGATGGTATCATCATATAGTAGTAGAGCATTAGAGATTAGAGTAGAGTAGTAGAGATTTTGAAGAAAGGGGAGAAAGTAACTCAAATTCTTCTGAAAGCCATCAAAAGAGGCAAGATCAAGGGACCTGCACAAGATATACCAGCTGCGAGCTGCAGAAGCATGGCATATTGTACTGCTGCACACAACTTCACTTGTCTGACAGACAGAACCTGTGGTTTTGGACTAAATAAATTCAATGAACTTGTTGAAGAAATGATTCATTGGACTAATATGTGACTATATATGTATTAAGGGATGGGAAGAATATCAGTGACTTGGGTGTGTTGTAAATGATATGGACTAAGGAGTGGAATACCATCCTGGTTTAGTTAGGATAGAATCAAAAACCTGCCACTGTTCGCAGGCCATTAGCAGTTTGGAGTCAGCTGGAGCAACTGTCCCAAGATGGCTCACAGGTGTATCCCAGACTATAAACATCATGCTCGGTATAAAGGGGAAAGTTTGTTGAGGATAAGGAGATCTCCTTCTTGGGATCTCCTTTCTTTGTTCCTTTTCCTGCTTCTGAGGACTGTCTTCCTGTTTGTTGGGATCACTGTGTGTTTGCTGGGCTTAATATAACTTTGTTCACTTTGTGTTGGCACTGGTATTATTTTGGCTTTTCCATTAAATCCATTTTCACTTCAACAGGTGAGCCTCCTCTCCTTTCCCAGATCACCCTTCTTGGCTGTGGAGGGGTTGTCAGGTGATAAAACAACTGCTACAGTTACAGCTTAAACATAGACACACAGTTCTCCAACTAGTCTGTTGGACTGTATTGATTTCCATCTGTATTGCTTCTTTTGAGAGGAAAACAATGAAAAATCCTTGACAGTTTATCTCATAGGTGAATTTCATCTGCCAAAATTTTGTATTAATTTGCAAACTAATATATTCTGTAGATTATATTATACAGAATATATTCTGTTGATCTGGACAGTGTTCTGATAGGATTATGATTGACTTGTTTGTAAGGACAGTACAGCTGTGTTAATTTGTATGAGCATGGAGTACAATTAAAGGATAGATCATTTGGACAGATTGCCATTGTTCTTCAGTGTTCTTTGACTTCTGGAAACAGCCCCTGGGGGACAGGAACAAGCCTTTGGACAGGGGCAGCATACTATTAGGAGAGTGTGAGCAAGAGATCATAGGAGAATTAAAATGCAGAGGAAAGATCAAAAAACCTACCATCAATTCAGGAAAAATGGCCCCTTCCAAATGTACAAACTTAGGTGAATAGAAAAAAAATCTAAATATTACCTTCTATAAGAGACTTCTTACAGAGGTTGATACACATGTTTATCCAAGAAACGATATTTCTTAGTAACACTGTATATTTTGTAAATTGTTTTCTAGTCTGTACAAACGTTTTTGAGATCGTGCTATATATTGCCCTCCAGGGTCTTCCTTTAATTTCCAAGCTTTTGAATGACATCTTTGCCACAAGATTGCTACCAAAAGTAATGCTTCTGTCCAATTCTCACAGCTGCTAAGTTTGTAGACCCTCTGGAATGTACAGATATAAGACTTCTCTAGATATATAAGATATATATACATATATGACTTCTCTTCTGTTGGTTTACATCTCATGAAATAAAAATGAAAAATAACCAAGAAGTACTGGATTTTATTTGTATTATTTCTCTTTTGAAATTGTTATTAGGTACAGTTACAATCAAGGTTTGAATTCTGGTTCTTAACCTCTATTTTTTTTTCCTTTTTAAATTTCATTTCTAAAAAGAAAAGGGGGAAAAATACAGAAGGGATCTGTGTACATCACATTGTGACAAAATTTTTATCTGTATAAATATGCGCACACAGAGGCAAAATTAATTACAAGTGCATAGCTATTTTAAAACTATTATTAGCTGTGGTAAAAGTCATAGTAATTTTCTCCACTTATTAAAATGTAGGGAATAATATAAATTATTTTCACCAATAAGTTTGTGAGTAAACATCAATTTAACCCTGTTTCCATAACTTATACTTTTCTGCAGCTCAGTCTGAAGCAACTCAAGTGGAGAATGGCCATTTAGACTGATTTCAATTTCAGTCTGAAGAAAAAATAGCTACACAAATTTGAATATAGATATATCCAGACTTTTTCTATACATCTGCTAATGTCTCAAGACTATTCAGTGTAAAACCCTCGCTGGTGGCACACCTTCTGCTTGTCCAACAGGCTAGACAGTGCTTGTGTTTGGAAAAAAAATCTGATATTAATGAGGCCAAGTCATGAACCTAGAAAAGGAGAGAACTGTTCCACAGCTGTCCACTTTATTGGATCTCATAGTAAATTCTCAGGCTTGCTTAAATAAATCAACAAACTACAACAGTGTTTGATGTCAGAGGAATATACTGTCTGTTCAAGAACACACAGCCTGCAAAAATGTAAGTTGTCCAACACTGGAAGAACGGGGAGTCCAACTCCCTGACTCTGCTTCAGCACAGCCAAACTGCACAAGAAGAACTCTCCTCCAAATGAGGACAGAGGGAGATCGGAGGAGACCACAGGCCTCACAGGTAATAAACAGAAGTAGACAGTAGCTTTAGCATAAGGCAAGAAGGAAGGAAAATTATGGAAGGGGGATGCTATGAAAGCTACAGGAATTACTGCAAGGGAATAGCTTCATGGACACTGCTGTGGATTTGCTCTGGTCACTTGTATAAGCATCTGAACCACTTGGTTAACCCTCTAACCTTTGACTATTAATCTGAATTTTGGCTGTTGACTTTTATCCACCACCTATGTCTCTGCCCTGGAGAGTAAGGCTTGGCAGGTGATGAACTGATGACAGAGCAAGCTAGCTCTGTCCTTCACATTAACACATCCTACATTTTGGCATCACACAGCATTTCTAGAGTGGGAGTTTTTGGAAGAGACATTTTGTGCTACTCACCAGGTGGGATTTAGAAGATTTCAAAAAACCTATGCNATTAAGAAAACTCCTTAACTCCTTCTTCCTGCTACTTCTTCCGAGTTTGTTGTTAATAATCATACCTGTTATGAAAACCTGAGACAGAAAGAGGACTTTGAAAACATGTGCTTGTAAAAAAAGCCAAAATTTGAGGGTTTAGACCAAACACAAGATAGAGGAAACACAACTAGACCATTTTTTTAACAAAAAAGTTCTGCAGCCTATGGAGCTTAACAATTTTTCTAGTGGGATTTATTTGGCAAAATAGTGTTTAGAATAATATATTTTACTTTCCAGGACTGGTAGGTGGAATTTACCGGACACTGAATTTGATGGTTACAAGGCCAGACTGAGATCCTTACTATGTGTCTGCCTGGGGTGTATTCTTTATTTTCCTACGCTCCAAGTTGATGCCATGAAAATATGTGTCATGTGCAAGACAATAATGTCTTTCGGTATGTTGAAGCACCCTAAAAACTGCTCTTATGCAGCTAGACAAAGTCATCAGGCATTTTTGTAGGATGATTTGCACAGATCTTCACATAAGAGTTAGAATGGGATTTTTTTTTTTATCCAGTGTAAAACAAAACACATGCATTCTCTTTTTCCTTTCACCTTATAGCCCTGTGTCTATGCTTGAGTCTGAGGGTCCCAGTGTTCACTGCTATATTATGACCAGCCATCAGGCTAAAGAATTTGCCTGTCATAAGATTGCCTTACTACAAAAAAGACACTCTAACCCTCTGTCTGCCCTTTAGGCTGTATGACTATGTGCTGACCCTTGCTGTAGATTGTGGTACAGCCATAACTAATCACAACACACAGAAATTGTGCTGGTCAGATAAGCAACTACAATATGAAACAGGAAACATATCAATACAAGAAGAAAGGGAAGGGTTAGCATAGAATTGAACAAAATTCTGGAGGTGCATGCTAAAATAAAAATAAAAATATATTTTTCTTATCAGTGTTGTGCTTTTGTGTTACAGACTGTCTTGAGCACTCATTTTAACTTACATGATTGCCATTTTAAAGAAAACTGGGTGAGGTTTGCAGTGATAATTTTATGTGAAGTCAGGCTAGCAAATGAATGACAAAAGTGTTCGGCAGTAGTTAGACAAACAGCTAAGGGGAGACTAGAACTGCAAGTCTGTTTGCTAGGTTCATTATGACATTGTGGCTTTTTTTGAAGAGAGCATTCACACACATCTTGCTTTTTCCAGAAATAAAAAGGAGTGATTTGTGAGTTTAGTGTGATTCTTATAATTTTATTGTGGCATCATGACAGTGCTGGAATAGCTTAACTGTAAAAATAGAATCTTCAGAGGGCAGTATGTGATGGCCACTGTTACAGGAAGAGTTTGTAATAAAATCCTTCAAATTTCATTTTTTTTCCTGGTTATAGGATATGTGGTTTTCTGTTTCTCCTTTCTGGATGGGTAGGATTCTCTTATACATATTCAGATAAAAGCTCCAAATGATTCTGCAACCTACTTACAGGCAACATATTTAAAATATAGCAAAGATATGAAAAATGCAACATCTCACAGTATTTCAAAATATACAGTTTAACTCCATGTCCTCTCCATCCAATTAAAGTATTTTTCCAGACAGCATTTTGTCTCACTGTAGAGTGCAGTATGCCATCACACTCTTGTGTGATGTGTAGCAATCAGAATTGTACCATAAAATGTGGAAGTCAGTTTAAGCATCGTTTAATGAATCTAATAATTTAAAAATACATATACGAAGGCATGCACACATCCATATGGATGCATACACATACATATATTATATATAATATATATTACACATATATGTATAATACATATGTAATAATATATATAAAGTGCGTATGCCTTCTCTTTTTTTCCCTCTCAATGACTCAATACATTATTAAACACAATATAATCATTGCCTTATCAAAACAATGCATTTTAGAAGACTGCAGAAATATACCCCCTACAAAGCATAAAATTCTCCCAAGTTTGCTCTCATAAAAGATTTATTTCTATCATAAACCATCACCTGTCTCGTGGTCCTCTGACATTACAATTCTGTCACATTCAGCACAGTGGGGTGGCTGGTGTTTTTTCTTTTTTGCAAATATGAAGATTGACAGGTGGTTGTCTGTGATAAAGTACAAGATACAACCCTATATATAACATTTGTACCAGTTGAATAGCTACAGCAAACAAAGCAGTAAACTCTCTCTCCACTTACAAAAGAAAACATACAGAGAGCAAGTCAAATAAAAAGGGTATATATATAAAAAATGTGTCTGGGAGCAGGCATCTTATCATGAAATAATTTCTAATTGCTATAATTATTACTATAATCTAATACTTCTCTTCATATTTTTATTATTATTAATTTTTAATTTTTTTTTCCATTTTGGTGCTCATTCTACCTTGCTCACATACATTGTATGTTAGAACAAAGGCAGTGTTTGTACTGCCTTCTCAGCATCTAACTGGTGGTGAATCACTGCCTTGTCAGTTCCTGTCTGTGTTAACTGCAGAGGAAATTTAGGTGTTTTATTTGGTCCACTTAATTGTGTCTAAGCAGGACCCAAGGTGGAATCGACATTATAAATACCCCACAATGTGTCCTCTGCTCTAAAAGTTGTCACAAGGCATTGTTCACTGTGGTCCTTATTTACTGATTTTTGTCGATAGTCATTGCAAAAGAGAATATTAATGATAGAGTATTTATACAGATGACTCCTTATTGTGACCTTCTATATCCTTAACAATCTTGGCTATCTACTCTCCAGAGGTTTGCATAACCTAGTAAGTACAGATGGATTTCCTTTACAGCTGAGGGTCAAAGGTAACGGAGTATGTTCTCAGATGTGTCACTACATGAATTAAAATGTAGTAATGAATTTGTGGTGTACTCTGTGACTTTATGTTAGACCTTGACCTTAATATTACATTTAACTAAGCACAATCATAGGTCACAAATTAGAAAGGTTTAAGCAATCTTCTACTCTATCAAGGGAACCCGATGTAATCAGATCTGATTTAATATTCTGCTCAGAGTGCAGGGAGCACTAGACTAATATTACTAAGAAAGAAACTGTCACCATAGCTACATCCATACTGCAAAAGCACAAAAAGTCTTTGGGGTGCAATTCTAGCATTTTGCAGAAGCTTATAGTCAAACATTAACATTTTTTAATGTTCTAATTCCCTTTTTTTTTAATTCTTTTTATTTTAAATAAATTGTTGCCTGAAACTCTTCTAATAACAACTGTTTACAACAATACTTACAAAGTATTACATCATTGCAGTAATGTATTTTGTCACTCACTGGGAGAATATCTGTGGAGCGGCAAGTCTTCAGTATTGAAAAGCACACAAAAGAGTAGGAGTTAACATGTCATGCAGAGCCAGCAGCTCAAACTCTGGTCATGGACTGCAGAGGGACCCTGAGTACTTGAGAGTGGAAGTAGTAGTGCAGAGTGACCCTGAAAGTGGTAACATGGGACAAGCACTGTCATACAATTGTACAGATCACAATCCTACTCTTTTACAAAGCAAAGGACAAAAGAAAAGAATGTGTGGATTAAAGTGTATCAGCAGCAGGGGTGTATATTCAACCCTCCTTCTTTTCATCTGAGCTGTGGCAGCTGCAGATGCATTCATAATTATTCAGATAAAACTGCTGGTACATAAACATGCAGCATCCACAGAAGCTATTTCTCATTTGAGATGAACAAAGCCTGCCCAAACACAAGACTGCACAGAAAATGTTATATTCCAGAAATGTAGTGTATACTTCACACTGCACAGGAATAAAGAAGTTGACTCCAGTGGGCTTCAGGACAGATTAACAGGGTTTAGCAATTTGCTGATTTATCTGCCCACAAAAAGACATACGTTACAGATACAATATGAACACATCTGATGAATCCAGATACTTAATGAGGTATAGTAAGATGAATACACTTAGTTACCTCCTATGTCTGCTCCAAGTCTTTGCTGATCAAACATTGATTTTCTTTTTAGTTTAAAACCATATTGGTTTTACCATATCAAATTACAATTCTTGAGGGTGTCGGGTGAAAATAAACTGATGGTTATCTACCAGTGTAATCCTGAGTTCCTGTCCAGTAATTCTGCTCTTAACCTATCCCCAGGAAACATCATGTTTGCTTTCTTTCTCTTTTAAACAGGGCAATTAACACTGAATCATCCCAGTGTGGCTAAAAATGAGTTTGCAGTGCTGTAACAATCCTGCAGATGTTAGTGGTGCTTTAAAATAAAAATACAATATATTCTACTTTAAAAATTATGCTGAAAATAGAGTCTACAGGCCTTTACTCAAAAGGCAAGTGTAGATAATTTGTCTGGAAAGACGGTGGAAATTGTGTTTATAATTCTTGCTTGCATTAATATACTGTTTGTTTAAGATCTTGCCCGTATACATTTGATCTACTCTAGATATAAGATCTGTGATTTCATAGCAAAGAATAGTTTTGATTTAAAAAAAAAAAAAGACTACTAGAAATGAATGAACATTTTAGAAGAGTCATTTAGAAATTTCAGAAGTTGGATTATGGTACTACAGCATAACTCTACTTCTCTGCAAAATCAGATTACACCTAGAAAAGTTTTGAATTGAAAAAGCCAGGAAAATAGTTTGCAAATTAAATACCACAGTTCATGAGATCAAAACCCTAGGATAAATCATGTGTCCTACCACATATGACCCTTGGCTCCATATCACTATAGAAGCAATTTGTCAATTTTAATGCTAATGTTGAAATGGTTGAAAGACAAACATGAAAACCCATTTCTCTAATGGAAATAAACTTGATATGTCAACAAATAACATGATTTACAAAGGAGATCTTCTAACAGTTTATCTGGAGTCAATACCATTGGAATCAGTTTGGAATTAGTAGGAGCTTGTGTAAATTTTCTTGAATGACAACATGAATTTATTCTGTAAAGAAAAATAAAAACTGCCTATTTACCATGGTTTTTTTTGTTATTTCTTTTGGCATGCCTAACCATAGCTCTTCCTATTTGTCCATGGCAGAAGAAAAAGAAATTATCATCAATACATAGGGAGCTTCATCTCTGAAAAGTAATTGAACAACATTTTAACAAAAAGAGTCATGACCTTAAATTTCCTCCAGTCTGCTTAAACCCTCTCCAAAATATAGAAGTAACCCATAGTAAATCAAGACAGCCCAGAGATTTAAGCTAAAACTAGGAAAAATGTGGAGAATCCTGAGTTATAATCAAGGAGAATCTTCTTTTCTGATTTCCTCTGATTTTATTCATTGCATTTGAGATCACAAGCAGTTAAGTTCTGAGTGGTTGCGAAATGTCTCAGTTTTGTCTCCAAAAATGCTATTTTCCTGACAATAGTGAAATTCAATTAGAAAATGATCTAGAAAGGCACAGTTTAGCACTTCTGAAGTATGAATCACCGAATGTTATGCAGTGAATGATTGGAACAAAACAAAGAAAGTCCATATGTCCTTTAGTAGTCTTTCATTTGCAGAGAAAACCCTAGCAGCAGTAAATGTAACTTTTAATATTGAATAATAAAACCTATAGTGTCAATGAATGAGAAGTTACCTCTGAGGAAGGAATGTGTTCTGTATATGTGATGTCATTTCCCTGTGAAAGCAGGGAGGGCAGTAAGAAGTTGCAGCTTTCTTTGTAGAATTACTGTAAACTATCTACAGTAGATAAATGTCACATGGTTGAAAAATGTAAAATGCTTTGCAGTCTGTCTTACTGGGATTTAACTGTAACTTATTCTAGTCCTCTTTCCCCAGCCTTTATCTAACAATTCATAAAAAGCAATCAGTTAGATCAAGGGAATGCACATCTGTACTGGCATATTTTCAAAATCAGAGTCTTTTAGAGAAAGGAAATGAGAAAAGTTTCAAAGAATGTTATACTGTTTTTTATTCTTACAGCTACAAATTATATTTCAATATAGTATTCAGTGTCTGAAATACTGTTGACTTCAAAAGTAACAAATACTTCACTGCCAACTGATACCTTCCCAGTGCTTTCCTTTCTTCCCAACTCTTCATATTTCCTCCCATCTAAGATCAATCAGTCACCAAAAAAAAGGGATATGTTACTGCATACTTTTTCTCTCTTAGTGCCTAAGGATAAACCCTGTTCCCATGTTACCCAAAACAGTGGACACAACAATAAATAACTAACAGAGTACACATTCAACCCTTTATCATATTGCATTGTGTTTAGATGGAAAGGTTTTGGTAGGAGGGGAAGGTGGGGCTGCAGATATGCCTTCTGTAACACGACACAAGAAACTTCTCCCATGTCCAAGAAAGCCAGTTTCAGCAAGCTCCAAGATGCACCTGTTGCTGGCCAAAGCTGAGCCCACCAGTGATATTGGTAGTGCGTCTGTTATATTTAATAACAGGGGAAAACTGCTGTGAAGAGAAGAGTGAGAAAATGTGAGAGAAACAGCTCTGAAGACAGTAAGGTCAGTGAAGAAGGAGAGGGGAGGAGGTGCTCCAGGTGCACAGAGATTCCTCTGCAACCAGTGGAGAAGACCATGGTGAACTTTCAGTGAAGTTTAGTGTATACAGGCAACTAACAGAGGGTTGTGAAAATTACCCAGCCTTGAATCGCCTTAAGGTCCTATCTATGCAGAGACGACCCACTGGTTGCTGTGTAGATGGCTCAGTCCCAAGTAGTCCATAAGCCACAGACCAAACAAGGCAGTGCTGCACCATGAAAGAAAAAGACCAAAAACTGAGACTAGACTTGAAATCCCTCAACAGATAATATGCCTTGAGTCTCAATCCCAAGCACTATTCATTTGACTAAGAAAGTAAGATAAAGAGAACCTGGAGGGTTTCAATGTTGATGTCAACCAACAACCTTGTGTGTTCAGATGGGATAATCCAGTCAGGCATAGCCTTGTCCATAGTCATGTAAATCATGAGATAAAAGTCCTAAGATTTGGGTTAGGAACTGGGAGTCACCTTCTCTTTTAAAAATTTTATTTTAGACATTAGTCATTCATATATTTGTTCTTAGATAATTTTGGAGGAAACCAGACAGTTTTCTCAACATAGCCTCTTCTAGCAGTACAAGACCTATCACCACCTCCTTGTTACGGCATGCTCCATTTGGCTGTGACTTGCATCAAGCTGTTCTGGAGAAAAGATCTTTTGAACCACAAATGAGTCAAATACATATTTTAAAATGTTCATATTAGTTGTCCATTCAAAGTCACATAAATGGCTCTGTAGTGCAACTGGGGCAGCAGCAAGGATGCACAGCAATGACATGTGGCAGGAGCAAGAAGAACAATCAGTGAGAAGAAATGGCCTCAAGCCTGTCCTGACACTGAGGATTGCATCTTGTAAAACTGCAAGACCAAAGATAAAGATGAGGCCATGTTTTAAAAGAAAGAGATAGCAATTAAAATAAGATTGAGGAATAACAAAATCGAAAGGTACAACAATTACGGAGAATAATGAAAATATACATTTTAGAAAACAGACAGATAAAAAGTTCCATTCTACCAAGAGGAACCAGATTCTGATGCCAACACAAATCAGTTGAAACTCCACTGAAATCAGTATAATCCTCTAAATATTATTATTAGGTTGGTGTAAATATGATCAGCTTCTATCCAGCTTCATAGAAGATCAGAAAATTCAGGGCAGTTTATAATGGTAAGTGTGGTTACTTGTGATTGAAACTAAAATCCTCCAGAAAACATAAATATATGTACACATCTGCAAAAGGAGAAATTCCTCATTAACAATTTCTACCAGAAGGAAGCATGATAATTAAGGTATTAAAAAGTAATTTTGAATTTCTAGATATTATCTATTCCCTTCCAGAGAAATCAAGAACATTTTAAATCCTGTGATATGATGAGCACATAAAAAATACTTTCACTGCCACCTTTGCACTTGGTGGCATTGTGTATTTGACACAATTAATACACTGACATATATTAATTTTCGGAGTACTTACTTCAGTGCTTCTGCAGCTGAGTTTTCTATTAAGTGGCCTCTGTAATAATTTACTAACATTTAGAGCTAAATAAGTACATTGATTTCTCAAGCAGATGTCTGATTCCTGACACTTAAGATTTAGATATTTTACATCACAACCATGTCATTCTTCATAGGAAACATCTTGTTAAACTTCAAAGAATTTGTTTTTCTGTATGTTAGCATTCATTTTAAAACCCCTTCTACTAGTCTAAAATACAGCTTCAAAACTAATAAATCACAGATTAGGATTTTTGGTTTGGCTTGGCTTGGTTTTGTGTTAAATGCATAGGATTCAGGGCAGATACCTTAAAAAAAAACGTAACTGCAATTAAATGATAAGATACACATTTACAATACAAACTATAACAAAAAAGCATAAACATGCCCATCTGGAAGTTCACTGTAGATACCACCATCTTTAGAAACAAATTTCAAACCTAAACAAATACACTGTGACAAACTCAATGAGTTGCTAATCCAGTAGTTTGTGTAAATCTTGGAGTGATTTGCTTTCATATTGAAATACCTGGTTTCAAGTTGTAATGTGAATATTTTGTAGTGTAACTCAAAAACTGCAAACCACAAGAACTCAGATGACAAATACCCAGCACATAAGGAACAAAACCCAAAACAGTATATAAATGTAATGCAGTAAATTAAGACCAGACACAACACATAATAAATCAATCAAAACTGCCACAAAAATACTAAATATAGTGAATTAATTA
>VWZY01002897.1:93839-105894 GCA_013399075.1 Chloroceryle aenea
CATACTCTCACTGGTGCATACCTGCCAGTCCTCAGCAGGAGTGATGTGTAGTCCCACTCAGCATCATGGCTTTGGTGAAATCTCTACCATGGATGCAGCGTAAACGAAAGAAGAGAACTTTTGCCAAATTAGCACCCATTGTTCACAAATCCATGGGAATGTATCCTTGGAAAAAAGATCTAGTGGACATCATGTCTATTCTTCAAGCAGGCATACACAATTTGCAACTGTGCTTGTGGTTAATGTCTCTGTGGCGTGGTTAGTGAGATGCATCATGTAGCAAGCCAGCATGTGTCCATAGAGCTGCTGTGCTAAAATGCCATCACCACCTACTCTGGTTATCATGTCATACTGTGTAGAGCACCTCTGGGAATACAGAATTGAAGAATGGTACTTTGTTTTCAGTAACAAAATGTCTCCACATTATAGATTCATCTACCTGAAAAGGAAGACATGTTTGCAGGCTCTCTCCTTGAAAAGTTGACAGAAAATAAGTTAATTTCTATATTTGAAGCTCATGTCTGGCTTCTAGATAGACATTACAATAATAAAAACACTGTGGGATATTTTTGCTAAAACAATCCCATGTTATCTATCCATAAAATGATTTCTAAACCTATTAGCAGCATTCCACCTACTAGTTACTACTGTGCACGCTTGACTACAAGTTAAGAAGATAATGTTTCTTGCATTAAGCATTTTTGCCTTGAGTTATTGACACGTTTTAAATTATTCTGCTTTATGTCCATCCTTAATAGAATAGAAATCTGCTACAAAAGATCTTTATTAACAGACTGCCTCAGGTGCTGTGCAGAGATTCATGATTTAACAGCTCCTCCAAACAGACAGGCATTGTTTAATAGGCTTGTTCAACCCTTTGATATACGTGAGGTATAAGTGGATTATGGAGGCTTGTTTGTCTGGCTATCTTTTTACACAGCTTTCCAAATAATTGTCATAAATATCCCTACTTCCTTAACCTAATTAATGAAATGTAGAAAAAACCTAGTCTACCACTTTTAATGATTAAACAGTTGCTTAGGAAACACATAACCATTGACACCCAATCCTATGTTCTGTGGTTCTGGTTTCACAAAGAGAATGGAGATACATCTAAAAAAAAAAATGAAATATATATATATATATATGAGTACACACAAGAATTTCTTTTGTCACTGATGATGATTTTTCTTTGTGTCGTGTTTTCTGAAGACAGGTTTAATGGGAAACATATGGATTCAATATTGCTGAAAATCAAACTCACTTTAGGCAATCAGTTATTTGGTTTTTAGAAAAAGCTATTTATGCAGAAAAATTATACTCAGGGAGTTCTAATAACCATCCTGAAATCCTTGTATTAGTAAATTGGGTCCTGCAGTAAAAGCAGTCAACACAGGCATGTTTCATGATCAGGATGAATGGAAATTACTCACACAAGCAGGGCTGGCAGTTATCAGACCTGATTTTTTTTTTCTTTTCATAAGCTAAGCAAAACCAAATAGCTATTAAGTAGACTAAATGTTTTAATTTATAATAGGCATACTTAAAAGAATAATAGGCTCTCCATTCAAAAAACAAACATTCGGTGACAGCACAAGGTTCAAGAAAAACAAAAAAAGTCATATGAAAAGCTATCAAAATATTAAATATTTACGTCTTCAAAGCTTCATCCACTTCACATCCCCTTAATTATTTTACCATGATTTTATGAGTATTTTTACAAAAACATTTTGTAGCAATTTGTGTGTGATCCTGTTGAAATATTCAGCACAAAAAAAAAATGTCATACATACCATATGACCACAGTCCGAGATTCCCAAATCACCAAGCCCAGAGACTAGGGAATGTGGGTAAAAGCAAGTTGCTGTTTAGAATCTGAAATTAGGTTGTTGTGAGCACTGGAGATACCCAATAAGGATGCTGGATGTATTACATTTGAAAACAAAAGGAGGCATATGTTGTGGCACTCTGTGGGGCAAGATGTATATACAGCATAATTCAGCATCACAGTGACAGTGGTGCAAGGGAATGCATGTTCTAGCTGAGCTGAACAAAAATGAATAGTAAAACAAATAACCCTTTTAAACAAAGGCACAACTCAAATTAAATAAACCAAGTGGAATTAGAACTCCAAATGAAATATGCTTGTTTAAAAGACCATTCTTCTCTAGAGATGGATACTGCCTCCCTCTCACACTGCTGTAACATTTACCTGACATGCTGGAAAGTAGAGTGTGTTACATGCAGCTGTTGACACCAGAAGACAGCACTAAAATCTCTCAATTATTTCATTATTTATGAAACACTTGCTGGGTGTAGTCAGTGGCTTCACGATGAAAAAGCTCCAACAATGAGGCCCTGTCAGATTTTTGGCAGACACACATCCAAACACAGAAAAACAAGTTTAAACACTATCATTTATGCATAATTCTTTCTTGGAATGTGTCCTCAGTTACCACAATTTGCAGCCAGAAAACATTTACTTCTACTCTTTTCACTCTGAAATAATTTGGCCAAAAGTGTATCTAATTCCCCTCCTCCCCCAGAAGAGAAACAGCATTGTCAAGGACTGGGTTCCATGTGTGTTTGAAATATCAGTGTTTCCATTTACCACACAGCTGCACTGACTCAAGCAGCCCTGCCTGCTGCCAGATGCCTGGAGCCATAGCCCCACAGCTGCCCATGAGCATCAATAGCAGCCAGGTCTCGACTTCTTGATTAGATCCAGACTCAACTCTGCTCTGGCCACTGATCCAATTCTTTTACAGGAAATCCTGTAAAGCAAGTGCAGAATGGTGAGTTGTTGCTGTGCCAGGAGATTGAGTCAGTATGGACTAGGGGAAGGACAGCACAGAGCCATGAACACTTTGCAAACATAAACTTTGGAGCTGATTGACAGTTGAAAGGCTCCTTTTGGTGCAAATAGTTCACAAAGCATACACCCTACGTACTTGTCCACAGAGACACAACAACATTTATGTAGCATAAATTAATGTGTTTCAACCACTAATTCAATCTGGTTTATTAGTACTTCTGGTTTTGTCTGAGTCTGACCTCTGCAACAAAGTACTGTGCTTCTGGAGCCGACTCGCAGTTCTGGCTGTGTTTCGCTTTAGAGTCACATGCACGATTGTGAACAAAGTGCTATTTGTTGAGCAGACATAAAAATATATCTCCAGAATACATTTGTATCACTGATAATTGAAACTTCCTTTTTATAGGAGCCTTATGAAAACCAGCTGTGGGAGTCAAGCAAAATATATTTATATATAATATTACAAACTTGACAAATTCAGAGAGAAACAGCTGAGTGAATGCTTGTAATTGGCTGGAGAAACTCAAATATCACACAATGGCTTGAGACCTCGCCGAAGGAAGATCCTTCAGTGGATGTGAATTTTTTGCAAGGGTTTCTCTTTTCCGATTCCCTCTTCAGTCAAAGGCTGTATTCAAGTCATGCTCCAAATTCAGAGGGACTTTAGGAGTGCTTTTAATGATGTTACAACCAGAGTAAAAAGTGAAGAAAATTTTTGAGGATGTCCTCCTTCTCCATACCTCTCTTCAACAAGTATGATCAATAACATGTTTATCTATAGAAAATCAGGCGTGAGATGTACCTGGCCAAATATAAATGTTGGAGGGAAAAAGCAAGTGGCTAGCAGTCTCCTGATGTGTAACTTTCCAAAATCAACTGGTATTAGACTGCTAAATCTGTTCAGGTAGTGATGTCTCACTGAACTCTTTCACCTATGACTGTTCAGATGACTGTCTCCTAACCTTACAGATCCAGTTGTGCCTACAGCAGCTGCTCATGGAGACCTGCAAAACATTCATAATCTTCATGGCTGATTATTGCATCTCATTATGCCTGTGAAAAAAGATCCATATGCTTTGGAAAAATTTCACGTGCACCAAGCCACAGCAGCATGTCTGCTTAGCATCCTATTGCTGTGAAAACCTGAGCTCCTCTATCTACAGACAATCTCTCCCTCAGAAACCAAATCCAGTTCCAGATTCCTCTCATGATTTACAAAGTCACCAGTGTGACCTGCTGTGATGGCCCAAACCCCATCCTGTCTGAAAAAGACTGGATAGCAAAAAATTCCATCTCAGACAGCTTTATTATTAATATGCTATTTGTGATCTTTATAATACCCCAACTACCCCAACTATATAGCACCTATTGTGAGACTATCAGAAAGGTAACAGTCCCTATGACTACAGTCGTCTTCCTGACATAGTTCAGACAATCTCAATACTCTTTTGGGTACCTAAAATCTTCCTCAGGTGAGAAACAGAATAAGATGTACATTGAGATGTCCTTTTTGAGTTATGCTTTCAATGTTGTAATTAAGATCATAACCTCCTGTTCTACTAAATTAAGACCAGACTTGTTTTAACGTTGATTTAAGTTAATCAGAGGAGTTGAAATAATTGCTCAGTTGGAAGGCATAGACCCGAATAAAACAGTGTTAAAGAAGAAAATCTCCTTGACTGCTTGCAACACAACTTATTTCCAAGTCCAGTGGTGTATAGTGGATGGGGTCTATTTCTCATGAAATTTTACTCCAAGGCTGAGATTTTTGATCATATTCTACCCTATCTGTGCTTATCCCATGACTCTCTCAGGAAACCCTGGTTGTAATCAGACAGCGAGTAAGCAGCTTCTCCACAGAAGAGAAGACAGTACCTGTCTTGCAACTTTTGGTCTTGCTCTTTGCTCCTCAGTTTGTGTTGTACTAGATGAAAATTTCACTTAAGTGCAATAGGAAGAAATTGCACACAGACAGGTTCCATACTGTAGGGCTTATCATTGAAAGATTAAAAAAACCCTAATAAACTAGACAATTAAAAGTAAAATTAACTTCTCTAAATTAGCCTTATCTTGGTGAATTCTTAACTCACCCATTCACTTATGAATAGAAGTACAAGCAAATAAGCAGCTAATCAAGAAACTAATCAAACTATGTCTGCTACATCCTCAAAAACAAACAGAAGTGAAGAAAATAATACTTCATAGTGGTTGCCATCGCAGTAATATTGATTATCACAAAAGGAACATATTTTGTCACTGTGATTGAAGAGAAAATAATATAAATTATTTTCTCATTTATGGACAACAGACATTTTACAACCATTGTGTGATTTTACTCACTTCGGCCAAGTTTGTGAATGTAACCTAACTGCATGTAGAAACTATGCAGTGAAAAACCTCTCGGGTAAATACTATGAAAGATCCCAGGGCAAAATATGGGACATTTCCACCCCTTGCCCTTCCTGATGTTATACAAATGCATTTTTGTGTTTTAGAGAACTTCCTGGAGTGATGCTGCTAAAATAATTGTTTTAGTGTTGCTGAGGCTGTTGTTACTGTTTAGGCAATCTAGATATGTTTGCTACAATACAATTCCATGAGGAAATGCCCCTGCAGAGATTTAGGAGTCATTATTTAAACAAAATTATGTCTCTCAACAGTTACAGTTATTGTATTATACCAGAATTTAAAAAACAGTCTCAATATCTTACTTGTTTCTGGATGCAGCTCTGCAAATACAGCTAGTTTGAATCTGTGGATGGATTCTGATGCCTTCACTTACACCCGCAGATATAGTACCATTCATCCCAAGCGAGAGTTTCTTTTATCCCTAATTCTTCACTCTGCTACTGCATTATACTTACTCGTTCTTAAAGCAATGCTATAATCACACAATGTGGAGCAGTTTCATCTTCTGGAAATTATGACTTCTGCCATTTCCAACATCTTACCAAACAGCACACGAGCTCAGAGGCTTTCAAATGCAGTCCAAAATCATCTCTGTTTCTCATACAATTTCTTGAATAGAACGGAGTAGCAAAGTTAATTGATGGTTACATTTAATAACTTCTACTCCTTTCCTGTATAAAAAACATATCTATGGGGTTTTTAGTTGATTTATTATAACAATAGATTTCTTTAGGGACTATTAAGTCTAACATTTCGAATGTAGAAACAGACATACTTAGAAGAAACTAAAAAATGATCAGATTTCAGATTGTGTAATAGTCAGCATTATTATGGAGGTTGTAAATTTCACAGTATCCATAATTAGTTCCATGCAAATATTGCATGAATGAAGCACAAAGTAGATCTTGTTTCAGAATAAACATGTCCTCAGGCAGCAGGATGAATGTTGAATTTTCATGCTTACAGTGGCTATACATTTCTAACACCAAACATAGCAACTGATGAGGGAAGCAGTCACTATGACAGATGAAATTATAACACCTTGCACCCCTTAAAGACACAGATTTTAAAGCACATGATAAGTGTCTCAATTTTTAAAAGCCTTTTTTACCTTATGCCATTAAGAAATGTATAAATTAACTTGGTTTGCGAGGCTTTTAAAAATCTTTACACATGAATTTAGTGGCATGTCAGGCTTCAAAGGGAAATGTCTGAGACTGATATGGTAAGAAAGATATCAGAAGCGCATTTGTTGAGAAATGTATAAAGAATAATTTTATTCTGTTTTGTTTCCCTTTATTGTATTTATTTTATGCTAGGGGGAAAATGGGTAGAAAGAACTTGTATAAGTTGGGTAAATTATATTGATTTAGTGCTATAATTCACTGATGTTGCACTCACATAAAACATATATGTTGAAGGAGAGAATTGTATGCATTTAATGTACTTATTTGCCATTTCTTTTGATCTCATTAGAGCTTTTCAGGTTCCATAAACCTAACATGCCAATCTCTGAGTAAAAACATGAAGGAGGAATCAAAATGCAGTCCTTGAAGTTTCCGTGAGGCAAATGGAATAAAATCTATTATAAAGAGTCACCACTTCTTACATCCTTACTCTCATATAATGCAGAAGGGTAGGTTCTCATTTGGGAAATAACAGGTTGTTTTACTCACAGATTAAGTTGCCTGCACCCCTGGGGACAAGAACAGTTTGGGAAATAAAAAAAACTAAACAAACAACCAAAACCCAACTTTCTCTGGAACACACTGAAGGGTGGAGAACCCTGCTTTCTAAGGGTTTTCCAACAGAATGTTTAATTAACCTGAAATGCCCAAGGTAGGGAATCAAAATTCCAGCCCAAGGTGTATACTGCCCAGAACTACTTCTAGATCTGGAGGACCAAAGCAAGACTTACACAGGACCCCTTTCAGAGTTTAGCTTTGCATCCTGCAATTTGGTCAGAGAGCTAGGTAAATTCTCAGCAAATAACTTTGATGTGCCAAAGGTCTCATAGTAATTTTGGGTTTGTGGGGCAAACCTGAGCAATGTGGTATTATTCTCATATACTTAACTAAGATGCATCACACACCTATGTATCTCTGTGGTGTGTCCTGGTTTTGCTGGGACAGAATCATAGTCTACCATACTCTGCAGGCCATTAACAGTTTTGAGTTAGCCAGGGCAGCTGACTTGAGTTATCTCACAGGTGTATTCCACACCATAAGTGTCATGCTCACTATAAGGGGGGAAGTTTGCTAAGGATAAAAAGCCTTCTGCTTGGGCTTCTGAGGACTGCCTATTTATTGTGACCACTGCAAATTCCCTGGGATGACTATGACTTTGCATACTTTATATGATGCTATTAGTCTGGCTGTTTCATTAAATCTATTTTCACTTCCCCATGTAAGCCTTCTCTCCTTTTTCTGATTATTCTTCTTAGCTGGGGAGGGGTCATGAGGTGATAGAGCAAATGCTATAATTTAGCCTGGACACAGAATGAACATGGATATGGTTGCAGAAGGAATCCTGGATTCATCATTTATACGTGATATTACAAAGAAAAATTCCTCCCTTCCTTACATAGGTGAGTTATGAGACTTTTTCTTCCTTTATATTATATTTCCCTTTGACAACAGCTGATAGATTTGTCAGACTAATATACATGAAATGTACTTGTTTGTATCTGCTTTAGTAGTTTAGCAGATTACCTGTTATTAGTACTGGAAGGTAAGACCATCACTTTTTTTTTTTTTTTTTTAATTTTTCCTCCCCATTTTAACTGTTCTGAGAAACAGCTGAACTAAGCTGACAAAGGCTAAGGACAAATGTTATATTTTAAACCTGTCAGTAATAAGTCATCTGAAGCACTACCTCTTCCAGAGCATACATATGTCTGGTTTTATTCAATAACATGGCAATTTTACCTGTCAGTTTTTCTACCCGTCCACTTTACTAAAGGCAGATCTAAAGGTACCTACACAGAGGTAGATGGCACTTGAAAGCAAATCCACCAGAATGAAGAGCCCCGCTGCACAAACAAGGTATGACCAAGCAACATCTTAAGTCAACTTTGTCAAATAAACAGAAGAACTACAACCATGGATACATTAAGCCAATGTGGACCCATCAGAATGTCACTATTAGTCTTCTTGTACAGACTCTGCCTCTGCCTGAATGTCCAGGGGGATAGCATAGGCAATTTAGGAAGTGTTTGGCCCTGGAATCCCTGGAAAAGCCCACCGGCAGAGCAGCAGTTTTTTTTTTTTTATATGGAAGCTATGTTCTGTGCTTTTTGTCCCCCCTGCAACCCTACCCCAAAACTAGGTAGCCTGCCATAATTCCCTGGTACAGATAGCCCTGAAAAAGGACTCTTGGTAACATAAAAACCAATCAATCTAGGGTGGCATAGTTTATAGATATTCCACCTTGCAATAACCCTAGGAAATTAATTATTCTTGTGTCATGCTCAAAGGTCTTTATCCCTACATTTCTAAATAGGTTCCCCTGCACTCCAAAATAAATTGCTTAATTTAAAACCTGTTGTCTCTTCAATGTTCTCACCTCATTGTTCAATTAACAGCAGTCCTTTTTAATTTGAACCTTATTAGTGAGCAATGAAAAGAAAGACTCTTAGCAACTTTTATTGCCACTGTATATACTGAGATTTTCAGACTCTTTCATCTAATCCTTTGGTGAAGTCTAGAAGCACCTACTCTTCTGCTAGAAGAGCACACCGTATTCTTACACTTGTGTGTTGATGGGAAGGGCTCTAACCAGCCTGCTTCCTGGCATTGTTCAACAGCCAAGGTGCCCATACCTGCATCCCAAGCTTTCTCCAGAGCAAGGTTCAAACAGAAGCATGAGACTTCACAGAAGGGACATCTGAGGCTACTTCGATATCTCTGATTTCCCAAAGGCTCAGTGATATAGCTGTCACCTGGGACAGTGTTTCATATCACTGTTTTGCCTGACTTAAAGCAAGGACTTAGGTACCCAGCGTCCCAAGGTTTCCTTCATGCCTGTAAGCTGTTGGCTCAATATGATATACTGCCTGAGTTTTCTCTGACCAGAAGCAATAAACTCTGCACAGGAAACCTGTGCTTCCTCAAGGTTCTCCATGTCTTTCTGAGAATATCTTCAGAGAAAATAAGGGAGGTACATGTCAACTTTTTGCAGATGTGATTGTTCTCAGGATAAAAAAATCGAAAGTAGCAGATTAATAACACACTTTTAGATTAGAAAGTAAAATATATTTTCATAATAATATGGAAGAACTGATGGATTCTTATGCATAATTTAAAAAATTATTTTCAAACTCTCAATTTATGTACTAATACACAAGTTTACATTTCAACTTCCCTATTATCAATAAGAAGAGAAAATGTTACCCTTTCTATTAAAATACCCCTTTCTTGGAGAAAGACTTCTGCCATTTTTGTAACATAATTTATTTCTCAAATTCCTTTTATCTACTATATTCCTCAAATCTGTTTGAAGTTCAGACAGCTCTAGACAGATGAAGTCACTGGTATGTATTAAAAATACCACCTTTGAAATATAATCAATACTTTCTGCATGATTCAACAAGAGAGTCTCTAAAGAGGAAATACAATTCCTCTGTGTTCTCTTGAACTGTACTCTTATCTGCCTTTGTGATCAGTTTCAAAGTTTGCACCTTTGACTTTGTGCAACTGAAATAACATGGCCCATATTGCTCAATGCATCTTCTTAACAAAAAAGTAAACAATACACTTGCTTTGGAAGAAAGATGTCCTTTATAGGTGATGTCCACACTTCTGGAAATCTTTGTTACACAGGTTATTTCTGGAAGTTTACTATAGGTCTTTACTATCCATTCTAGCACAGCATTACCTCATTTTCATAATGAATGCTATACCTATTTCATGTAGCCTATCCTGCTTTTTATGAATATGTACATGAAGCTTCATGTACATATTAACAATATTTTCTAGTGTATTGTACACAGAAGGTAGTTTTTAATTTTGTTATATATTTGTATTGAAATAGGGTTATTAATAGATACCTTTTCAAACTCAAGACAGGTAATTGAAGGGACTTAAAGGTAACTTTCTTAGGGTGCAATTGTAATTTAGTGGTGTTGGTGATAATGCTGTCAGGTGTTTATAGCAGCCTTAATGAGCTAACAAAACTTCAGAGAAAGGGCACTCTGGACTTAAAAGAAAGGACAATGCAAAATGCAGCCTTTTGTGTTTAAATAATGACAATGTTGTCACAGTAAAACCTTCATGTTTGTTTTTTCTAAGCACACAACTACAGGTTGTTACTTGTGCTTTGTAAAAATGTTCTAAACCCCAATAAATCTACCCACAACAAACAGCTGGTAGCTTACCTCTCTCTATCACACTACTCTTTTTTAGAAAGGGTATTGGCCATGGATATCTACCAATCAGTGAAGAGTGAACATGGTGCATTGGGGAACAGGAGAGACACTTCTTTCTTCAGTATGTGGTGTGCTAAGAGAAGCTATGTAATTTATGGTAGAAATAACCACAATAGGGCGATTTCCTACTGTCTGGCCAAGACGATTTAAGCCAAACAATCCTTCAAAACCCCATTGTAAATTCTTCCCTCACACAATTTCTCTGGAGAAAAGTTGACCCACTGTGGTCCTCCCTCACTCAGAGTCTACTCACTACTGGCAATGTCAAGCTTCCTGGTACCCTTTCAGAGTGCTCAGCCTCATCCTGAACTGCACATGCTGAACTCCTTGCTTGATGCTGTTCTTCTCTGCCAGCATCAATGCACTTCTGCAGCTTCTGCTTAAATGTATAAAAGAAGCTTTTGCTGCATGCATAAATGTAACTTGTAATACTGTAATAGAGCTTTTGTGGGGTTTCTGACTTTTTGAAAGGCAGAATGTGTCCCTAAAGTGTTTGCAGTTTTTTTATTTGTGTAAGGAAACAAAACCTAAGTGGTGGGCTGCAAGGACAAACTGAGAAGATGCAACAACCAAACTTTCTTGTGTGTTAAATCAGAGGTCTTGCAGTAGAAATGTTTTTCTTCATAAGCATGCTGTGATTAGAGAAAGCAGTTTGATCTCACACACTGAGTATGTTGTTAAGTTCCAAGAATTCATGAGTTAATCGTAACTTCTAGTTTATCCTACAGCCTGGAAGAAGTTGTAACACCACTCTTCACTTCCCTGTTCTTTGCTAAAGTATTAGGCTAAGATTCTCACAGCTTTTAAGCTAGGCTTTTTACTGTCTTTTCACCAACAGTGACAACCATGTTATTTTTCCAGTGTTTAGAGATACATGAATGAAGCCTGCTGAAAATTACTGGAGGAAACATTTTAATGACAAGGTAACATTAATGAGAGCTATACTCAAGCATGAATGGGAGACAGTACCTCATATTCTCCCTACCTTCAGGACATTTTCAACTAGCCTTCCCTGCTGTGTGGAATTACAGACAGGCCTCCACATTAATTTTTGCTTCTTAAAGTATCCCAGTATGGCAGCTATTCCACAGTAAAGCTTATGGCCATGAGAAAAAAAAAATATATTTGGAAAAACGTGAAGGGGAACTGTGCAAATATTTGATTTATTAGGTCTAATAGGTATAACTATAATATATAATTACTTATAAGTTGTATTGGTCTCATTAACAAAGAGAATTTTCTTTCTCCAAGCCAGCTGGAATAATAAAGGCAATGGTGTGACAGTTGAAATGAAACCAAGTCAAATGATGTGGATTTTATTTCTATTTTTATGCTTACTAGTTGCAGAAATTATATCCCCTTGGAAAAAACAAACAAAACAAAACCCCTCACTCACCCCCAACCAA
>VWZY01002898.1:326-14065 GCA_013399075.1 Chloroceryle aenea
CATTATCTTCTGTGTCTCTGGGAGTGTGACTGGAGCCCTTGTCAGTGAAGACTGAGGAGAAGAAGTCATTGATAACCTCGTCCTTCTCCATATCACTTGTCAACTGTTCTCCTGTTTCCTTTCTGAGGGGGCCCACACCTTCCCTAGTCTTTTTACCATTAATATACCCATAGAAATTTTTGATGTTCCTTTTGACCTCCCCAGCTAGATTTAATTCCAACTGAGCTTTAGCTTTTGTAACCAGGTCTCTAGCTGCTTGGATATCTTCCTTACATGCTAATGTCATAATGGACATTTTGCTTTTTTTTTTTTTCCCAATAAATAATTTTAAGGAATAGATAAATAATAAGTATGGTATATCTCTTTCTTCCTTACTAAACAATGCGTATTTTTGAATATACACTTCATCTTAAAGCATGTAAAATTTCATAGCAAACTATAGGCCAGCATTTTATATTTGGGTAGAAAATATTTTATATTCTGGATATTTTTTTTCTTGTCTCTTTCATCCACTAAAACATATGGGTAAGATTTTAAGTGTTAGGAAGCAGCACAGAAGAATAATTTTGCTTTGACTGTCAAAAGTGTTATTCAATTCCTTAAGTCCTGGTTGACAAAGAGGACTATGATTTTATATGTGTTTTCAGGGAAATCCAGTTTTCTTAAACTGAGTGGTGATAAACCTACATATCTCAGCTGGAGAAGGACAGTCTTTCAGAACTTGAAAGTGTCATTTCAGTATGTCTATGAGTTCTACATCCCCTAATTTTGTTGGTTGCAATAATGATTTATAATGCTTAGATATATATCGATAATGTAGAAGTCAGTACAACAAAGGACTGTCAGAATTTAACACTGAGACAAAACACATCTAGATGTTTATTTGGACTCCTCTTACTGTTATTAAACAATCTGATGTTCCTGAAAATTGTTCTGAGAGAGGTAACCTAAAACTGGAAGAGAGGAATAGTTCATTCAAAAAAAAACCCATTTCCACTTAATCTATGTTGATTTTGCTCTTTACGTGATTTGAGAAGATTAAGTGAGCAATGAAGAAATTACCACAGAGGAAAAAAATAGCAACAGTGACAACAAGTTTTCCATACTTGTATGAGAAATTACTTAAGAAAAAAATAAATGCTTCTTATTAATAACTCTAAACATGGAAATTTTATCACAAGCAGTGTCATAACTAATTCATAACAGAGGTGACTTTGATGTGAGAAATGTAAAAAAAAAATGTCTGCCATATAACAACTTTCACTTTCTCTTATGATCTTCAGGACTTCAGGAGTAAAACTCTGGCTGAATCTCTTGTGTCATCAAAGTTTAGCCTAGAAATATCAGATGTAACAGATGTATTTCCTTCAGAAGACTATATCCTGGTTCTGATGTACATTCCAAGATACTATTTTATTGAAAAAAAAAAAAATCCTGAATAACATGAACATTTGCTTCAAAAAATATATAATCTATTCAGTTTACCATTTTGAAACATCTGGTATATTAATGTCTTCAAGAATATGAGATTTTTCAATTTGAGATCTTACACAAAATTCTAATTCTTTATAAGTGAATGAGGAAATAGAAATTATTTTCATTTATGCCAGACCTCAGTACTCCCAGACTTTGAAGGTAACACAGAAAGTCTGGAGAAAGGAAGATTTTCCTTTGGCTGAGGAGAATCAAGTTAGAGATCAGTTAAGCAAACTGGTATGTAAAAGTCCATGGGTCCTGATGGGACCTTCAAGTGTGGAGGGAAATGGCAGAAGCCATTGCTGGGCCACACCCCACATCATCTTTGAAAAGTCCTGGAGAACAGGCAAGGTGCCCAAGGACTGCAGGAAAGACAATGTAACTCCAATCTTCAAAAAGGTCAAGAAGCAGTACCCAAGAAACTGCAGGCCAGTTGGCCTAACCTTCACCCCTGGAAAGATGATGGAACGGCTCATTCTGGGTGGCATCTCAAAGCACATGGAGGAAAAGAGTGTTATCATAAGTTGTCAGCATGGATTCACCAAAGGGAAGTCATATTTAAGTAATCTGATAGTCTTCTATGATAGTATGACTGAATGGTTAGATGAGGGGAGGGTGGAGGATATTGTCTTCCTTGACCTCAGCAAGGCTTTTGACATGATCTCCCAGAGCACTCTTGTAGGCAAGTTTAGGAAGTGTGTGTTACATGAATGAACAGTGGATTACATGAATGTCACGTGAATGAACAGTGGATTAAAAACTGGCTGAAAGATACAGCTCAAGGGGTTGTGATTTGTGTCAAAGAGTCCAGCAGTAGGCTTGGAACAAGTGGTGTTCCCCCAGGGGTCAGTACCAGCTCCAGTCTTACTCAACATCTTCATCAATGATCTGGATGAAGGGATNTATTTTTTACCTTGAAGGTCACAGTGCACTGGATCACACTGATCAGAGAGGAGATAGATTTTCCTTCTCTGGAGACATTTAAAACCCTCCTGGACACGTTCCTGTACAACCTTCTCCAGGTGAAACTGCTTTCTCAGGGGGTCTGGACTAGATGATATCCAGAGGTGCCTTACAGCCTCTATGTAGTAACATGGTTTCATATTTATATTAAGGTATTTTAAATATTATTGTTAAGGCACCACCAAAACAAAAATCCAGCAAATAGAGCATAAAAGGCTTTCTTTAAGAACTTTGTTTGTGGTGACAGATTGCAGTTTTATACATTTTAAAAAATCCTTTAACTATTTTAGAGTCAGTAATACCATTTCCCTGAGGGTTAATATTAGACCATGATATTTCTCTCTTATAATCTTGTAAAAAAATAGATAAATTAAAGAACACATTGTTGAAAAAAATAGTAAAAATTAAAATACTGTCTAGTACTTATATATATATTTTTTTTTTCTGTGAACACAATGCCCTCTACTCCGAAAGAGATAGAATTAACTAAAACAGAAGAGGAACCACAGAAATGTCAGAAAAAATATAAGAAAACCACATCTAGTTTTGTGAATTTTGATCAAAAATAGGCTCTAANGAGGTTAGGGTTAGGGGAAACAGCGACATGGAGAAGGACCATGGAGTCCCAGTGGACAGTAAGAAATCCATGAGCCAGTCATGAGCCCTTGAGTCCAAGAAATCCAACAGCATCCTGGGGTACATCAAGAAGAGAGTGACCAGCAGGTCGAGGGATCCTCTTCTTCCCGTCTACTCTGCCCTGATGAGGCCACATCTGTAATACTCTGTACAGTTTTTGGCTCCCCAGATCAAGAGTGAGATGGACATAGAGGAGAGGATCCAAAGGAGGGCTACAAAGATGATTAGGAGACAGTGACAAGGAAAGCCTAAGAGACCTGGGTCTGTTCAAACTGGAGAGGAGTAGACTGAGAGGGGATCTTATCAATGCTTGTAAATATCTGAAGGATGGGTGTCAAGTAGAAGGAGCCAGTCTCTTTTCAGTGGTGCCCAGTAATATGACAAAAGGCAACAGGCACAAACTGGAACAGGAAGTTCCACCTCAACATGAAGGAAATATTTTTTACCTTGAAGGTCACAGTGCACTGGATCACACTGATCAGAGAGGAGATAGATTTTCCTTCTCTGGAGACATTTAAAACCCTCCTGGACACGTTCCTGTACAACCTTCTCCAGGTGAAACTGCTTTCTCAGGGGGTTTGGACTAGATGATATCCAGAGGTGCCTTACAGCCTCTATGTAGTAACATGGTTTCATATTTATATTAAGGTATTTTAAATATTATTGTTAAGGCACCACCAAAACAAAAATCCAGCAAATAGAGCATAAAAGGCTTTCTTTAAGAACTTTGTTTGTGGTGACAGATTGCAGTTTTATACATTTTAAAAAATCCTTTAACTATTTTAGAGTCAGTAATACCATTTCCCTGAGGGTTAATATTAGACCATGATATTTCTCTCTTATAATCTTGTAAAAAAATAGATAAATTAAAGAACACATTGTTGAAAAAAATAGTAAAAATTAAAATACTGTCTAGTACTTATATATATATTTTTTTTTTCTGTGAACACAATGCCCTCTACTCCGAAAGAGATAGAATTAACTAAAACAGAAGAGGAACCACAGAAATGTCAGAAAAAATATAAGAAAACCACATCTAGTTTTGTGAATTTTGATCAAAAATAGGCTCTAAATGGAGCACAGAAATGCATAACTGGTGAAAGGTTGGTCAAGATCTACCCTCTGCAAAACTTTTCTTTCTTTGTAAACCCAGATAGGTTTTTAAAGGTCTTAAAGTCTAGTCTGGAAGTGAAGAAAAAACATGTAGAAATATTTTCCTCTCTCTACCTCATATTTGTTGGCACAACATAATAATGACATCAATAATGAAAATATTACCTAAGGAAAAAAGAGATTATAACTGTATACTTGATTCAATATCCATTAAAATATATGGGAATTTCTTTCAGTGAATTAAATGTCCACTTGATTAGATACATAAACATTCACAAACTACTTGCATTTTTTGATTTTACCCAAGTGTTCCTGTATCCCTCACTTCTAACAATAAGATACTTACTTTTAATTGCAACTGGAACAGATAAATCAGCTCATAGGCTAAAGCAACATTATCTTAGTATATTATATATTAACATTCCTCAAGTTTAGGGTTTTATTAGTACTGAGTTGTAAGCAAGAGATAAAATTTTTTCCTAAAAAAAGGCAAACTCTGTTTTCATCTTTATCTGACAAGGATTGAAGCTGACAATTTTATCAACATGTGCATAAAGTATTACAGTGGACCATGACACAGGAGTCATCACAGACTATATTTTTCTTATTTATGCACTTAGACATCTTAATGATGAGCATAGAAAATATAAAATGTCTATATGTCTGCATTTTTTTAATCTGTGTTTTTAATAAAATGTTTCAAAGAAAAATGGAAATCAAATCTTCAAGAACTGTTGTAACTTCTAATTTGTGAAACCCACAATGGAGTCTAAATGGTATTTGATTTCTAAAAGGATACATAAAATTTAGCCAATCTTCTGAAAATACCCTTCAGTAAAACAGACTGGTTTTTATCACAATGTAATCTTGGATATTTTCATTTCTCTTAATCATCCTCCTATTTAAATATCGAGGAATTTTGATCTTGTCACATATTTTTTCGTCCTTCCTTGTGTATCATTTTCTATCTGCCACATGTTGACTCCTTTTCTCCAGCTGAATATTCTTGAGAAGAGTGAATTAACAAATCCTTAAAGACAGGGACTGCTTCTAAATTGCTTGTTTCTACTGTTATCTAAATAACGAGAAAAACCTCATTAACGTTTTTACTTAGCATGCCCTGTGATCTGTTTAATCTAGTCTGCATATAGATTGCTGGATTTACTCTAGGCTGCATATAGACTTAAGCTCATATATACTTTATTCCTGTCTCTCCCATTGTTCTATTCATGGAACTTGTTGGAATACACACGGTATACCTCCCTTGATGAACACATGTGTTTTCTTCAATTATAGTGCAAAGAAACATGCCTCTCACTTGGATTTGCAGTGGAACATCTTTGTAAATATCACCAGAACTCATATATTAGGAAGTTTATAATCATTAAATTTGGATAAGATAGGTTTATTTACTAAATAGGAAAAAGTAATAAAACCCCCCAAACATTTAAATAAACCACAGAATTGGAGAAGTTCAGGCTTTCACAGATAAGAACCACCTTAGCTCGCCACTGAGTATTGTCAAAAGGCCCTGTATTCGTTAAAATTTCCTATCTCCTCTGCTCTTCAATGCAGAAGCATTCTGATCTTTATATCATTTCAAGGAATGTAGTATGTGAAAAATTAAATGTAGCCAAGTTATTTGGATTAATAAGGAAGCTATGGCCATAGCATGTAACAAAAACTGTATAAGCCTTGGGAAACAAGAGGTCACTGAGTCGAAATGCCGTAAGAACTCTGTTTCTTTATCTGCTTCAATGAAATCAACAACAATAATAATAATAATAATAAAATCTCTTCTGCAAGAAGCATTTCTTAGTTCTACTCCCTGGCTATTGTCAGAGCAAGTCCCACTTTTGGGGGACTTACTATTTTTTTTTGAAAGGTTGTAGAGATAGTGCATATGCATTAGTAAAATAATCTACATGTGATAATTTTCATTATATTTTAGTATATTTTCCACCAAAGTGAAGGCAGAACAGCAAAGTTTCTATACATTTAAATGACTATGAAATAGCAAGCTAACATTATTTTCATGGCCCTGAATTTGTCTTCTAATTTACTGTGTACTTGAAATTTTGAAGGAGTGAATTCAACTTTGCATTTTCAGTAAATGGTAGCAGAAAGGCTAATTAATATAAAGGCAATGCAAAGAAAATCATCCTGAGAGTCTGTAGCTAATGTAAGACTGTCCTGTTTTTCTCTTTATTTTAGCCATCTTTCAGTGATGTCATACCAATATGAAAAAAAAAAAAAAGTTTTATACTATAAAACATGTCAAATTTTGGAAGGACAGTGCACTATATGATGAATATCTCCACTATATGGCAAGCATGATGAATTCTCTAGCTTACCTACTAATCCAATCAAGATGAGTGTAGGGGAATGGCAGAGAGAATTTGTGTTTTGTGGTGGATTCCCCCCCCAGCCCCTCTTGTTAGTTTTTTTCTGGGTCAGATCTCTGGATTTTCTTTATTCTACCCTAATTCTGTCAGATGTAAAAAGTCTTTATATTTGCAATTACATCTTTTAACCTAATTTAAGATATTTAAACTTTAATAACCCACCTGTGATGAAATAAAGATAGTGCTGAATAAGACTGAATGTCCTTTTAAAGGCTAAGTCCCTGCCTATGGCAGTGGAGCATTTGGGTGAGTCATAGCAGTGAATGAAGAGGGAAGAGATACAGGACATTTTAAGTGCTAAGGAATACAACCCTATCATTATGGTAACTAGAATGATTTTTTTTTATAAGTAAATGAAAATCATGCAAATGCAGAAAATAATAATATTCAATTCATAATTATAAAATTCTCCCATTTGGGAATTTCAGAAACATCTCATCCAAAGGAAGCCAAAATATAATACTGCTTGTCTGCAGTTTCCAGATCCTTAGGCTCACTATAAACCAGCATATTAAATGGTATAAGAGCAACCAGAGGACTGAATTTCGTATGTCATGAGGACTTCCTACCCTCTAGTAAATATTCAGCTGACAGAGCTATTATGACAGCATCAGTTCTGAACTGCCTCTGAAACACTATATCATGAGCTGAACACAGAGGAGTTGAATGTCATGGTATAGTGTGTGAGATAAAAAAGAACATAGCTGTCTATTTCAGGAGTGTCATTCAAAAGAGAAACTGCTTGTGGTTCTTCCAGTACTTCAAAGATTTTTACAGCAAACTCTAATGAAAGATTTAGAGAATGACAGATCTAAATGACTTAGGAGAATGACAAATCCAGGTACTGATTCTAGTGAAGTCTGTTATTATCCCACAGACAGAAATGAAGAGTTTGCTTAAGGGGTAGTCCCAAATAGCCAGTGTAACTTTTGGAAAGTGAGAATGAGACACCAGAGATCAAATATTTATTCCCACTGAATTTGCTGTAAGAAATGCCCACAATATAGATAGCTAAAAGCTTTATTTTGAACACATAGACGAAATAAACCCATCAGGGCCATTTTATTCACTAAATATAGTGATCAACTTATGAGGACACTTCCTTTCCTCAGAAATGTAGAGTAATTACACTTACAAACAGCTCCTCCCACTTAACCTTACAAGAGGTAGATTATTGTTCATTTTGTCTTTATCAAAGAAAAGCAAAAAGGTTACCAAAATATGGCAACTCAGGCAAGAAAAAAAGTCTCAAAGAAAATTTAATTAAAACAATTACAGGGTATTATTGCAATAGAAGGGTGGTAGGATAGTGTTAATAACGATTCATGCAAACTAAAAATAAAAATATCATTGCACTTCGATGTATAAAATGCAGGCAGTCTACAGACCTCTTATTTGCTGTAC
Organism: Chloroceryle aenea; assembly: GCA_013399075.1. Classification (NCBI taxonomy): domain Eukaryota; kingdom Metazoa; phylum Chordata; class Aves; order Coraciiformes; family Cerylidae; genus Chloroceryle; species Chloroceryle aenea. Next base: position 8,324 of record VWZY01002898.1, read on the forward strand.
AGAAGATGGTTATAAAGATAGAGGAAAAGAGAAGCAGACATAATTCTGAATTTTCTAACTGTGGAAGTCTTGTGTTTGACTTTCAAATGTGATGAACCTTTATAGACTATGTGCACTTTATCCCACCTGCAGTTTCTTGGATTCATGCCTTGATTTGTGTCAACTGAGTCACTGACTTTTTATCAAGGTGTTCAAATATACAGTGCCTTCATTAACTACCCAAGTTTTCTGTCTCATTATGTGAGACAGAAAAGCTGCTAAGCTGTCACTGAAGAGCAGTCATTGCTTCTGAGCTTCTGTACTTCTGCGGGTGAGGGTGGTGATTAATTTATCACTATTTTAATAGATACTTGACCTGTGAGTCAATACAAATGTTTTACTCAGTGGTGGCAAAGGGTAAATGATCCATTTCTGTGAACACAATAGACTAATATAGATGCTCTAGTTTTTCCTGATTTCCTGAGATAGTTGTTAAAATTTTCTTTTGTTTGACATTTACTAATCTTACTAGGTAAAAAAAACTGATATTTCAAGTTTAAATTAATATCACTGAAAAAACCTAATAGATTAACATCATGCTGTTATTCCTTAAATACTGTTATTCAGATGAATTTACAACCAAATGAAAGAAAACAAAATCAAATAGCTAACATGTACATGCAAATTTCCAAGTTGTTGTTGTTTTTGGTTTGGTTATTTATTTATTATTATTATTTCTTTGATTGTTTGTTTGTTTTGGTTTGTTTTTTTTTTTCCAAGGAGATGATAAATTCTTTCAGGAGTATACTTCACTTCTGAAATGTCTTCTTTTCAAATCATGCACCATGATTTCTAAAATTTTGTAGGTTAAATCATACTGGTTTGTCTTCATTTGAGTTAAAACAGAGCTAACTCTTTTCAGTGTTTTCACTTTTCAGTTCAGTCTCTTCTATGGAACTACATTTTCTGAATTTAGCAGTATTTTTTCACAGACAGTGTCTACTGTGTTTAATGGTAATACTCAGTGTTTAATGTTACTATCAAGGATTGGTGTTCAGACCAAGGTCACTGCTAAATCTTGTTTGCCACACTGAAGGTGCAAAAAGTAAAAGGCCTCACCTGCAGGGAGGAGAGGACACGACAGGTGACCCTAAACTGACCAATGAAGTATTCCACCCCATAGGCATCATATTCGGTAGAAAGCTGAGGGATCACAAGGGTCAAGCTCTCTTCTTCAATGGCCAGCATCCTATCACAACTGTCCATTCCACCTTTGATCCTTATCTTTGTGTTTCTGAATCCAGTTCCAGAATCCAGCTCCTGAATCTAGTTTCTGTCTGCTGCTGGACCCAGTCTAGGACTTTCACCAGTGTCATCTCCACAGCATCAGTGGTGACATAATTGTTATCAGGGGTGTTGAGTTTGATACTGGTTTTGTATTTACTTGTATATATTCTATTTTATTATTACTATTCTCATTAGAGCCATTTTATTTTTCTAGTTGCTAAGTTTCTCTCCCTTATTCCCCTTCTCTTCCCCTTTGGGAAGGGAAAGGGGTTAATAGAAAGCATCTGCCATTTATATAGTGGCTCACCCAGCTCTAAACCTTAGTAAGGTTAAATAAAAAAAATGGAAAAAAAAAAAATAGTAAGCAACTTTCTGAAAAAATGAGACAAACTTTAGTGGACCCAAGTGAAGATGACAAGTTTGTAGTTCCCCAGATACTTCTGCCTTATGCCTGAGACAGGAGGGATGTTTGCGTTCTTCCAGCTCTTTGCAAGTCCAGCAGTACATTCCCTGTCACTGGTTCCTTGTTAAGTTGTTGGCAATGCACTTCAAAAGCTTACTGGATTACTTGTGCGCTGCTGCATTGTCCCTCCAACATACGTTGGAGTAGGACAGTTCTCCCAAGAAGACATGGACCTAAGAGCGTAAGTCTTCATCCAGTTGTCTGAAGAAGACCTCATCTGCTCATTTGCTCAAGACAGTTTGTAGCATATACCTATCACAAAGTTTCCTTCTTTGGTCTGTTTAATAATTTGGCTGGCCCACTACCCAACCAAAAAAGGAGCTCCATAAATCATGCTTCTCTCCCTCAAAGACAACTGTCCCTTCTTACCTTCCCAGTCTGCTCTTCCGATAGAGCCTACATCTTTCCATGCCAGTACTCCAGCTATTGATTATGAAGCCCTTAGCATTTACATCAGCATTCATGCTTTGTTTGACAGCTTGGTCCACTGTTTCCTCATTGGATTGAAGGATATTCTTTCCCTCCCTTCATGTTCATATTTTAATGCTCCTCTTTTGCGATTGCCCAGCCTGATTACAAAGATGTTATTCCCTGACTGGTCAGGTGGATTGCTTATCTTCCAAGCAATCCTTAAAAGGAGTTACATGGTCATAAAAATTTAAGCTTTTTTTACAACAGTAAATATGCAAAGACCTTTTAACCTCCAAGAACCATTCACTCAACCCCAAGCCCTTCTCCTTCACCATCAAGACCAAGGAAAAACCATCAGGAATTAAGCCCTTTATCCTCATTCCCTGGAGATGTGTGTTCACTCCTTATAAGCTTCTAATCTCCTAGCCTCATTGCTAGAAATCAATCTCCTACATGGAGAAAAGATGTGGAATAATAGTTTATCCAACTGACAAACTGAACAAACCTTGTCAGCCTATCCATGATGTCCTGGACCAAAACTCAGCATGCAGCAAATATATCTTGCTATCAGGGTAAGACAGCAAAACAACATCCATCTCTGAAGAAGGGAGTTTCCTGACACTATTTTTGCCCTATCCTGACAATGCTGCCACAGGTCTCAGGCAAAGGTAGCTCAGAGACTTTGTTGGGCAGAAGTCCCTGACCTTGCTTATGATGGGGTCTTGAACCTTCTCTTCAGGTCCTGAAAGCAGGTGGAGCATGTGGAGCAGGCAGAGACATCTGGTGCCAGAGCTTAGCAGCTCCAAGGCTTTACCAGCCTGGTTGTCTCCATTTCCCAGCCTGACAAGCACAGGTGCTGCATGCCCCTCTGTGGTGCAGCTGGAGGTTCAGGCTTATGTAGTGCAGTGTCTTGAGAGACTTTAAGTCCATCTTCTTTTTATTATCTTTGATGCTTATAGTTCACTGACTGCCTCCCACAGGTGTTAAAGTTATTAGATAATAATCTCCTTGAATCTAGACTTGTGACTGAAGAAAGCAGAAACAAAGACTGCCTATAAACTGTGAATTTGAGGAAACTCGGAAGACGGAAATGAAATCTTAAAGTTGTCACTACAATGATTCATGTATTCAGGACAACAAAAGTTTTACAACGAATACAAAGTCAGTTCCTTCCCACGGGGGTCTGTTTGTTGAAATGAAACTTTAGCCAATCACCAGATTAGTAAGATTTTCTGAGGGAAATATATAAAACTAGGAATTGAATTAAATGCTGAAAGACCTATAAAGTGACACGGGAAAACAACCAAGTGGTAAACTAATTATGATAAATACACTTCTGGAAGGTTAAAAATTTTGAAGGAAGGAGCTAAAACATTAATTCTGAATTAATATAAATGTATTTACACCAAACAACAGATTCTCAGACGGTTATGTATATGCTGTCAGGGAAATCCATCAACAAGTTGCTGTCTAGTCCTCTGTGTCTAACAGGAACCAGTCATTATTAACACACCCTTGCTGTTGTCTACAAATCCTGTTTTTCTATAAAGATCTATCTCCATGGTGAATAAATTCAGTCACAGATAAAAAAAATGCAATTTACATGAGTACTAGAGTAAGTCAAGATTTTTTCACAATTTGGCTCATAACATTTTGCCTATAGAGATTCAGCAGAAGAAAGAGAGAATTTGTCAAATTCTCAGGGAACTACTCAGCTCTTAGATATATTAATTTGCAATGAATGGAATGCATAGATGCAAATAATTCAAGATGCAAATAACAAGCATGCATATTAAATCTGCCTGTAGCAGCCTTACTTTATGCTGACACTTCTTTGGAACACACTCCATATTTGTCTTATTAAAAGAACCCCCAAACCTAAACCAACAAACCTCCAAAGACAGAGGCATGTTTATCAGAAGTAATTCAACTCTACATTTTCTGGGTTACATTTCCATTACTAAAAGAGAGAGCAGAGATCACATTCTGCAAGGAATGGAAGACAGAATAGAGAAAAGAAAAATGGTTCCTTGGCATTTTTTTGATGAAAAATGCTATGAAAAAACATGAACAGATCAATTAGCTGTAAATCAAAATATGACCAGATTGTGTTAGAAGAACAGATGATGCAATGGGTTTTTCATTTCTGGGGTCTTAGATTTAGTATCTTAAATCATAAGTATAGATGAGTTATTTAGTCAGATTCTAGCATTAATCTATTTTGCCCAATATTTATCTGCAGCTATTTAAAGTTGAGTGTTGAGATGAGGTATGAGAGTCTGACATTAATAATCACATGCAATTATTTATATGACACTCACTAACCCTTGAAATCCTGGTCATAATGGGAACTAGTCAGTCTTCCAATTGTTTTAAAACTTCAGTCACGGGTGTATGACTTCTATGCGTTGGGTACTGTGGTACTGCCAGATTAAAGATATCATAGTTTACATAACACCCAATGTTCTCTGGAAGACATATTTAAAGATAAAAAAAAAAGATACATCTGATACCAACAAAATGAGTTTTGTTGAAAGCCTAAATACTGCCATAAACCAACCATTTCAATTTTCTGTTATGTATTGTTTACCCTAATTTGCATTAGGCTTGCTCCATATTAAGTAGAAGCAAACTAAATATTTTTAGTAAGAGAGCTGCTAGAATTGTATCATTACTGCAAAATAACACATTTTCAAAATCTTTTAAACCATCATTTATTGAATTCAGTTTTAACAGTAAATGTTTTACATATTTCCACTACACCATTATTGCCATATTTATGATTTAGGATACCTGGGTCTTGTTTTCACTGATTTTACAGTTAGAAAACCTATTAACATCTCCAGATTGAGAAATTATCATAGAAACTGAGATCAGATGTGAAACTGCTTGAAAAAGTTTTATTGCATTTGCAGTTTCCACATGTTATTTTCTGAGATTCGCATCTGAAAAACAGTTTGTAGTCTGATCCAGAAGCTGTAAACCATAATTCAGGTAAAAGATATATATCTTTTAAATCTAGACAACAATTCCTTTGAACCAATTACTTAACTACTTCATCCACCCACAAATGTAGATATTACTCTTCAGTACAGCTGGTCTCAAATGTAATGTAAACCAGCCATTCTCATGGCTCCCCAACGTATCAATGAAATCAAATTTTGTCTTGTGTGTAGGATAAACATACTGCAAGAATTAGTATTTATACATACAAGATTTTCTATGAAAATGCTTTTTAAAATTCAATGGAAAAAAAAAACTCCTCACAAACTACAGTATTAGGTATATTTGCCTTCATCAAATTTAAACTAGAATTTCATAACATACAAACTCTTAAAAATAGACCTCCTCTATAGCAAAGTAACACAGTTTGAATGAATGGAGTCAGAGGGACTGAATTTATACAGAGGATGACATTACTATGAAAACAGATGCAAAGAAGCAAAATACTCTGATTTGCNACTCTCTAGACACTAGTGGATAGTGATTAAGACTGAAATCTTCTGGAATAAATGTCTTACTTGACTGAAGGACAAAGGAGGGGGGAAGCCTCCAAAGCCAAGTAACCCACAGTAAAACAAAACCAAATGAAAAAGATTTCT
>VWZY01002898.1:15838-29454 GCA_013399075.1 Chloroceryle aenea
TTTCTTTTTCTTTTTAATAATAATAATAAAAAAATCTGTGTACAGAGTAAGAAATAGTTACTACACCAAAACTGATAAGAACTCAGGCAATGTTTATTTTTTGAGCTGGATTTTTTGGAAGCTCTGTACATTATTATGAGGTACTTTAAACAGATTAATATGTTANGTGTGTAGGATAAACATACTGCAAGAATTAGTATTTATACATACAAGATTTTCTATGAAAATGCTTTTTAAAATTCAATGGAAAAAAAAAACTCCTCACAAACTACAGTATTAGGTATATTTGCCTTCATCAAATTTAAACTAGAATTTCATAACATACAAACTCTTAAAAATAGACCTCCTCTATAGCAAAGTAACACAGTTTGAATGAATGGAGTCAGAGGGACTGAATTTATACAGAGGATGACATTACTATGAAAACAGATGCAAAGAAGCAAAATACTCTGATTTGCAAAGCAATAAAAACTTCCTGGCTTCTCCTAGTCCATTCTGAGAAAGTAATGCTCTTAAGCAATAAAAACTTCCTGGCTTCTCCTAGTCCATTCTGAGAAAGTAATGCTCTTAACTTTGATCTGGCAAAACAACATGCTAGGTATCATGTTTCTTTGAGAAGCTGATGTCTGTGTAGGCCCCCTGGTTTTAATAATGGTGTAAACATAATGGGTTTAAGCTCCTCTGAAATGATGTCTTTTCTGTGATACTCACATGAGATGAAAAGATGAAAACTTAATACAAAATATTTCTAAAAATTATATTCTAAATGCAATAAACCAAAAATGTTTGCTTTCACCTAGTAACTTCAGTGGGACTCTCAACTTTTGAATGATAACTTATTACTTTAGATACTGTCATTTGTTCTATTTTTACACTTATTTAAAAAAATATTTTCTTAAATTTTGAAATTGCACTTTTTCGTAAATATAATGATTCATTCTGTCTGTAGCTAGGGTTCGCAATAGTTTAAAACAAAACAAAAAAAAACCACCTCAAAACAAAGAAACTTCAAAGTGCAAATATTGAATGTCATTATTGTTTCTGTCATTTATTCTAAAACTCAAGTGTAGTATTTCAGATAGGGAATAGACAACAACTTGCTAAATTATCACTATTTCTTACAATTTTTTAGAACTGAATAACTATTCAAATAGTTATTCTCAATTTTCACAAATTAGAAATTAAAATCCATCATTTTTTCTTTGCAGAAAAATCAAGAGAGACCAAAGATGATCTAGAAATACTATTCAAAGGCACACTTGCTAATATTATATTCCAGAGTTTATTCAAGTCTGTATTAATGAAATGTTACTAGTACATAGATAGTGGCATATTTTTTTTTGTTGTTGCACTAAAAATGGGAATTCACAGACAACCAGAAGAGTTGCAAAGTATTTTGTTATTTCATCAAAATAGATTATTCTCGTATAGAATGTGACTTTCATTTGGTTTTCAGAGTATTAAAAAAAAAGGTAAAATAATTAGAAATCATCTGTAGAAATTCTGATGCAATTACTAAAGTGTTACTTTCCTACTGAAAATACCACTGCTTCTTTTTTACAGATGTATATTATTTTTGAATACCAAGAAACATCAGTCAAGGCAATGACACAAATATGAGTATGCCAAACAATTCTTACTGAATAGTAAATCCTACACCTACACTTAACCATGGGAAAAGACTTCCTGACTCTCTGAAGTTTGCCTTTGTGAACCTCTCTCTGACATCTCTTTATAGACATCCTTTTAAAGGAAAATGTCCTTTATAAGCAGAACATTTATGATCATGTTTTGGTACATATTGGGCATGAGTGTCATCATGTATAAGACTTGTAGCTAATCATGATGCTGAATTATTTTGGGCAATAATGTGCCTTATTTTTTTAGAGATTATTGGTTAAACAAAACAGTAGGAAAAATAGTGTGGCCAAGGCTGTCCAACTGATATTAACTCATTTATTTGTTACAGAAGTGGTAGAAGCTTTCACTAATAAGGGAACTTGGCACAGTACTTCCTTATGCTAAGGAAATGCAAGTTCTATTTGCTCATGTTCTGAAAAGAAGAGAAAGAGAAGACAGGAAGAATAAATGAAAGGAGAATGAAAGAGAGGCAGACAGGAAGTCAAGATAGTAAGGAAGGAAGATTAGTGATCTGAAAACTTAATATAATGTACATATTTAAAGTGGATGAATTAAAGTGAGACAGATTTGACTTTGTATTCTCAATAGTTAATCAATATGACAGAATATGTACTCGGAATGCAAAACCAGAAAAGTTAAAGATATCTTCCAGAATAATCTGTTTGATTGTCAATCTGACCAGGCATTCTTCTTTGTTTCCATTGGTTTTTTTTTCCTCTATCTTTTGCTTTTACCCCTTTTATTTCTGATGAGACAACTGATATCTTCCTGAGTTTACAGCTTTTGTCCCTACAACACCTTCACCTCCACTTTCATCCAGGCTGTTGTTTTCTTCTCCTCTACCTGAATAGAGCTCTTTAGTCTTTTTCCTTTTCTATACACGTACTGCATATCATTGAGAGGAACATCTCAGGTCACTGAATAATGATGTCCTACTAACACAGCCAACTGTGTTATATAAAACCTCTCATAAAAATATCACTGTCTGTTTTGCAATCTGTCCGAATGTTTCTTCTATGGAATGCTATTCTTAAACCACTGATAGTTAAAAACTTTCCCATTTTCCAGCTTCTATATTGTCTATGGAAGACTCATGTACACCAGCAACTTTTGCCTTTTGCTTTTCCTCTGAACGCTGAACTTCCTACCAGCACTGACAGAATTGCAATACTCCCCTACTCCTTCCAGTACAATTTGTATTTGCCTGTTTCATGCAAAAATCATGTTGTGATATTTAGATAATAAGGTTGTCTTTTCCTTTTCCATAATTGCTAGTTGATGGGCCTCTAAGAAGGAAATTCCTGCACTGTTCTTCCCCTTGACTTGTACAACATATTATTATTAGGTGCCTTTTTTTCTTTTTTCTTTTAATGAGATTATGAGTCCAATCTATACATGAGCTGGAACATTAAATAAGATCAATCAAGCTTTCTGGGGAATTCATATCAGTTTAACTGTTTAACCATGACATAATAAACCCTATTATGACATGGCAACCTCTGCCATGGAGACATTAGATCTTCTCAAGAGAGTATTTCTGTTATTTTTTCTAAAAAAAATTCCTCAGCATATTTTACTCAATGTTAACCATGGCTATGCCTCTCTCCTGTCTCAACCTCCAGCCACCAGGAAAAAAAACATCCTGAAAAAGAAAGCACATGTATACAACCTGAGTCAGACACACACAACAGGGAAAAAAACCCAAGTCTTTGAAGCTTAAAGTATGAAAAACAGTTGAGTAGATACATAACAGCATAACATCAGGCACCAAAATACTGTAGCATCCATTACAGAGAAGGAATCACATCACAGTTTCCCGAAAGAATTTCTGTTTGATGTACGAAGAAGATATTTGCAAGAGTAGCACATAAATTTGTCGTATTTAGTAAGTCAGAATGTACTTTTTACAGTTTATTAGTATTTGTTTCTTACAATTTAAAAGTGAATAAACAAATCCACAATTCAATTTTTGATGACTAAACCAGTGAGAAGGACTTTATATTAGGGTTGTCAGGGAGTAATGATCAAAGCATGATGAGAAATGGAAGCATGGATGACACTGTAAAAGTATAGGGGACAGAATACCTCTGTGGGTTGTGGTGACCCCCTCGTTGTCTTGGGAGGTCTGCAGTTCCTGGGAGGCTTTTGTCTTCAGTGCTGTGCAGAAAGTGCTGAGCATCAGCACGCCCTTGTGCTGTTAGCCCTTTCTGATTATCCATGTGAATGATACTCTTGGGTTAACCCTTAGGATAGTAAGAGTGACTGCAGAGCTCTGAGGGTGACATAAAGGTGTATCACACACCGGCACAGGTGGTATCTCCTTGATTTATTTCAGTGAAGAGGATCCACCTCAAGTGTACTTGTGCAGACACATGTCACTTGGGAGACAGGAGGAATTAGAAGCATGTGCACAGCTGTAGACCTGTGATTTTCCTAGATTACAGAGCAGTAGTAAAAACATGTCAGATGGCTGAAGTGTGATGATGGATGGAAAAGGGCTTTCTGGGATGAACAGATGGTGCACTAACACTATCCTCAAGTACTTATGGATAAAGATTGGAGGACAGATGACCACAAAAGACAGCATAATGTCTCCTACAGGTCACCAGATCAATAAGAGGCCATAGATGAAACTTGTTCATACAACTGAAGGAGGCTGTGTAAAACTACAAGCCTTTGTATCATAGGAGACTTTAATTACCCTAACATCTCTGAGAAAGATAATGTGGCAAGCACAAGTAGTACAGATGATTCTGAGACGACGAGAAATGTCACTATCTGGATCTGTTCTCTCTTATCCCATTTGATCCAAGAGTTCCTGTTAAGCTTAGTTGAGGGACTTCAGCTCCTGCTTGAGCTAATGCTATAGATATACCACTGCCAGCTCTTTCTCAACTTCTGTCTCCCAGACACCATTTCACAGAAAGAGTTGTAAAGTACTAGAACTGGCTTCCCAGGGAAGTGGTGGGGTCACCATCCCTGGAGGTATTTAAAGGATGCATAGATGCGGTGCTTAGGGACTTGGTTTAGTAATGATCTGGCAATGCTGGGTTGGGAGTTGGACTTGATAATAAAAGGGCTCTTCCAACCAGAATAATTCTATGATTCTATGGACAGACCTTGAATCCATGCTCTAGAAGTGTTTCCTTCCCTGTCTCTTTCTCTTGCTTCTTCCTGATTAATTCCTTGTCTGATTCCTGAACCTGATTAATTTCTTTTCTGAGGTTTTCAAGGGACCCACTGCCATCACCACACTGCTCAGCTTACCCTGATGAGGGCAGTGTGGGGCTGTGGCACAAAAGGAGGGCTCTGTTTGTCTTTGTGCCATCCCCAGCTGCTGGTTCATCCTCTGCTGAAGATGCTCTTACATTGTATTGATGGCTGATGGCTCCAGTCATTAACAAAGTGGATGTGGTTAAAAAGATCATGTAATACTAGAGTTTAATATCCTGAATGAGCTGAAATTTTTTAGCATACACACAAGAAAAGTCTGTGAAGGCCAGGTTAATTCAGCCTCTGGAGGAGAAAACTTTTAAGGAGATTCATCCACAAGTGCCTATTGGAATGTGTAGAGAACTCAGTCTTTTCTCTAAGCTGCACAAAGAAAGAGCTAATGAGCAGAAGCTGCAACATGGGATGCTTGGAAAAGATGTTTGTAACAACTTTTTACCATCAGAGTAGTTGAATAGTGGAAAAAGTTGCACAGGGATGTTGCAGAGACTCCATTCTTGGAGATACTCTACCAGCTGAGACTGAGCTGGGCCTGACATGGCCTGATGTATCCAGACCAATAAATGGATTAGATGATCTCCAGAAATTCTTCTGAAAATATGTCCTTCTATGATTCTCTAATAACACATATTGAAACTAAATTTCTGAAATTCATTATGTCAGAAATTATTTACTATCAAAGTTTAATTAAATAAACCTTTCCTAAATTCAGTGCTGCCTTATAATTTGAAACTTTAAACTAAGAATGGTACAGTTCAGTCTAGTTTCTATATTCTGGATCACAATGTTACTTTTAATACATTGAAAGCTGCAGATATATATTATTGAATAATATAATGGATATTTCCCTTTAGAACAAAATTATAGCACCATATAGTACTTATAGTAAAGATGATTTAGGCTCAGATAAGCACTGTTCTGTGAAGTTAAAGTACTTTTAGTACAAAGTAAGATTATATTACTATTAGACTCAAAAGAGATGTATTCAACACAAGTCCTTAGTGTCTTGTTTATTTAGTATTCATCAACAGTGTATGTCAAGCAATGGTTTTAGGATATAAAGATGCTAATGGAAAAGTTACTACAAGAACTACACTTATTTGTATGTAGGGAAAAGTGAGTTTTAAAATAATTGTGCCATAATAGATTGCACCTTTCTAACCTGATTCTTAGAAGAAATGATTGTTGTATGACAACATCTGCAATAGCTACAAACATGAAAGCGACTGGACAATGTAAAAACAAAAGGAATTTGCAATTGTCATGTTGGGTGGAAAAGCCAGTACTGAAGTAAAAAGCTATCTTTGAATTAGTTTCTACATGGGTTATCTTAGTCTAAAAGTCACATAGATCAGTGGTTAACATCTGAAATATATATTTACACCCCACTGTCAACCAGTTCAATATTCATCCATTCATAGTATAAGTTACATGTCTAATCTTTTGTATTGTGATAATCACAATTCGATTTAGACAGAATGATTCTATTGGCCTATTATATATACCTTATACCAAACTTATTAGTTGAATTACATATTTTTCTGTCTGAGATCTTGCACTCTGCAGCACATTTCCCCAGCACTGGAGCTAGTGGTATGCCTTGAGTCTTACTCTCTGTGAACCATGCAAATAAAAAGAAATGTTTTGCAACAAGGTATTTTTGGTAGGGCACATATTTGGCCAAAGAGTACAGAGTGTCTTTCTGACAATAGAAGTTGAGTAACTTCAAGATAACACACAGCTTATTTAGATGTAATGAAATTGCTTTTGTAAATCCACTTTATTGATGTGTTAACCAAATATGCTTACATTTGAAAAGTGAAAAGCCAGAAATACAAAGACTCGAGAATAATATAACAACTTTATCTAAGACATGGAGAAAGGTTTCTATTAAAGTAAGATGCATATAGCATGTTACAGCTTTATTTGCAGTTTCACAAAATCTTATTCAATCAAATCACTAAACATAAACATTGTACATAGTGAACAGGATAGTTGTTCCCATTCTTTCATTTGAGAATACCAAAAACATTTCAGGATTTTACTGTTCCTCCCTCATGAGAACCAAAGTCCTGGTTCACTTCTTATAAACCACCAAATGTCCTGACTTATTTCCAAGTTTTAATTTCTTCCACATTCATTGAGCCACAGCTTTGGAAGGCACTGGCTTTCTTCAGGATCTTTTAACAGGAACGTCCTTTCTATATCTTTCAGATAGAGGTTGTTCTTTAGGTACAACTCAGTGATGAAAATTTATGTATTCTGTTCTTCAGTCATGACTTTGTTCTACTGGTGCTAAGAAAATGCTTACCTTATTTTCCCTGAGACAGATTTGTTTTCAACAAAAATGTCTCCTTAATTTCTATTGCTGAATGTAAGAGAAAGCATTCTATGGCATAACTTCAGACTCCTGTAAATCAACTTTTTGTTGATGTAAATCAATTTAATTATTAAGGAGAGAATTAGTAGTTACTGCTTGAGATTCTGAAGTGCTCAGATTCCAAAGAAATACAAATGTAGAAGACATATCAGCTGCCAGACTGAAATTCTTTTCTTGGTGGCTCATTTACAAATAGTCCCTTAATTTATGTTCCTTGACCTGACTGGGTCTATATATTGTGTACCAACTGACCACATTCTGAAGAGGACTTTCAGACATAATTATACATGACAAAGCAGAAAAAAAATGAGCAAATGAGTTACTGATTTCTCAATGAATCAGGTCAGGCTGAAAAGGAGTTCATTTTCTCCTCAGCAGTCCTCATGGTTCTATGCTTTGTATTAGTAGGTAGAAATGTGTTGATAACACACCATTGTTTTGGCTGCTGCTGAGAACAGCATCAAGGTTGTCTCTCCAACATTTACCTCTCACCACAAGGTTGGAAGTGGGCAAGGTCTTGGGAGAGGACATAAACAATACAGCTGAGCCAAACTGACCAAAGGGATAGTCCATACCATATGATTCCTGCTCAGCAATAAAAGCTAAGAGAAAGGAGGAGAAAGGGAGGAGCATTTGGTATTTATGACATTTGCCTTCTGAAGCAACCACTATACATATTGAAGCCCTGCTTCCCAGAAGTGGCTGGACATTCCCTATTGATGGGAAGAAGAGATATTTATTTTTTTTTAACTTTGCTTTTGAATGGAAATACTGATTTTGCTTTATTAAACTGCCTTTATCTTGACCAATGTGGGGTTTTTTTCCATCTTATTTTCTTTCCTACTTGTTCTGTTGAGGAGGTAAATAAAAGAGCACTTAGTGGGCCCCAGGCATCCAGCCAAGGTCAAACCACCACACCCAATATGATGAATAGTGAGCTATCTTATCATTGTTCTGAAGTTCTCTTTCCAAGTGAGCTCTTAAATTCACCCCACTTAACTTCTTACCCACCTAGGAAAGTTTTGAAAAATCGCAATGAAATATTCATTGTATTCCACAAGGTAACAAAACAATGAATTTATTTAAATCTAGATGTATTTCAGCTGCCTATTTGCAAGGATTTCTTTCTTACATTATCTTATTAGTTTTTACTCAGTTTAAAATAGTGAAAAAGGCCTCAAGGATGGAAGTACTATTTTCAGTCACAGATGTTTAAAATTTAGAGGTTGATTACAAAGAAATGAGTAAAGTCAAACAGAAGACCCAGGTACTAAGACTACAGCAGAATACAAAGATCAATTCCAGGCTTTTATTTTTTTTTAAACTAACATTAATAACTACTCTTATTATGTCTACAAGAGGTTTCTGAATAAATGCTCATAAAGACATAGAATATCTAAAACATCTGGAATGTAATATTTTGTTTTGTGAACCACCTCTAGAACATGTGTTGCAGTAGTCTCCCAGAAGTTAATTCTTCACTAAAGAATAAGGTTCCATCTAGCATGTGTGGCACTGTAGGAGGGTCATGTTATACCGTCAGTGAGAATCAGGTACTCAGATTTCATGCTCTGTTGCAAAATCCACAGGCTATCACAAGCTGTCAGCTGATCACTCACAATGAATATCAACATAGATGACATAACTTCCCTAGGTATAATCCTTTAAAACAAAAAAGCTTCAAAATAAAGAAGTTGCCTATTACAATGAGGATAATGTTACATAATGAAGAACTGGAATATTTCTAAAGAGGAAAAAACTGTAATACAGACAGGAAAAGAAATATTGATTATTTTACCAAATAGGTTATAAATGAGTGTAAGAAGGAGTAGGGCTGAGATTAAACCTTACTAAGTCCATGGACAGACAGGCACTAGTTGACTTCAGTGACCTTTGAATTATTCTGTTATAGAATGACATCTTGGCTAGGAATACAAACACATTTGTATTTGTTTTAGAGAGCACTTAGCTGTATAATTGTCCTGTAACCTTCATCAGTTTGTTATTATTTTTCAATTTCTGATACTCATGCAATTAATTCTTTGAGCAGAAAAGTTCTTCAGAATTATCTGTTCCACATACTCCTAAACAAGGCACACAGGTAGAAATACAATCACAAGGATTTTTAATTTGGTAGCTGTTCTCTTTTCAGATAGTATTACCAGCTAGTGAATGAATCATAACTGTTCTCAGACCCTGGCCTCTAAGAGATAAGAAACTATTGTAATGATATCTGTTTAATACAGAGAAGCTGGGTAAAAATATGATGTATAAATATGAAAAACATGTTGTCGGATCTCATTATCTGTACATATACACATACAAATAAAATCTGCTGAAAAATAATGACACGCATAGATAGATATTTGAGGTGTTTATTCAAACTCTTTTCTGCATTGGACACATTTAGCAGAAAATACTAGCTTTTAAAAGTTAAAAGCAAGTTTTTGAGGTGATAACCTTCCTTCAGAAAGTCAAGTTTTATTAAAAAAATGTCAAATATAAGAAAAAGAAAAACAGACAATGTTTAATGAACTCATCATAGGACTTGCAGGCAGGATTGTAATCCCAGATCATGAACTAGTCCTTTTTGTATTGTGGACTGGGCCAGCGTAACCTAATAAATTCTGTATTAAAATACGGTCATACTGTTTCCTAGACTAAGATGTATATTACTTTGTCATTTACAAAAAAGTGCCTACCACAATGTTTTCAGAGAACATTTCTGTTGTCAGAATACTTACTGAAATTCTTCTGTTCATCATATAATACTTCATTTTGGGTCATTATATTTAATTATTTGTGTAGTTTTCAAAATAATTGCAATGATAGTTGAATGTATTCAGATCCTGGAAACAATAACAATTAAAAAAAAAAAAAAAAAGTCCCCAAGACATGAAAAGATTAAAGGGANAAAAGTCCTCAAGAACTGAAAAGATTAGAGGGAAAAACAAAACAAAATAAAACAAAACAAGAGAGTAAGACAAAGCAAGAAAGAAAATCGAACAAAAGATGTGGTAGGAAAGTCATTCAAACACATCAAAACCATTATTTTCTATAAAGTAGTTAAATGTTTTTTTCTCTTTAATTTTTCTGTTTCTGCCATAGCCATTATGCAATTAATATAAGTCTTTCCTCTTTTCCATAACATCGGAAGTTGTCTTCATTTGAGTCTGTTCATATATGTATTTCAGTCTAAGTTTACATATGTATGTTCTTCATTTTTTTCCCTAATTTCAATGTTAGAAAAATTGTTTAACTGAAATGCTATATATCAGAGTTCTCTCATTAAGGCAGAGACTCACAAACATATGGCTGATGAAAAGGCAGCGAGGAGAAAAGAGGTGTGGGATGCAGAAGTAGACAGTTGCTATCTAGCTCTACTTTACAAAGGCATGTAAAAATCAATAGCGAAAATGTCGTTTGTTCTCCCAGTTCAAACATTTGAGTTAGGATAAATGATGCTACTAGAAGGGTCAATAGATGTTATGTTAGTCATTCCTTCATTGATATGTCCTATTAGATCATGGAAGAAGTAACTTTCTTTAACTGGGCTTTTGAAGGAAGTTCAACAGGTTTTTGTTCTTTGTCTAGTACTCAAAAAAAGGAATCTTTTTTTTTTTTTTGTGTGTGTGAAATCAAACAAGAAATTTCCATAATGAATGCACTGTAATCATGAAAATTAGAGATTCTGTGTGTGTTTCTATGGGATTAGCACTAGAAGTTTGAGAAGTTTCAAGTTAAAATGAATATCCCACTTTACATTTTGAAGGATCAGGGACTACTTCACCTAGCAACATATACAACACAGAGAAAGCAAGGGTGAGCCCACACTTTAAATTTGAGACCACAATTCAAATCTGGGAAAATTTTGCATAAGAATATTAATTCTAAAGTCTCTCCGAATGTGAGAGGAGAAGGCAAAAGATCTTATCATGTGTACTCTTTCCATAAAATTTTGGGTTATTCAAAAACAAATGCAGGATGAGTAAAAATTACTTCTACCATGGAATCATTTTAATTTAAAGGATCAAAAGTAACATTGTACAGTACTACCTAACTGTCCAAGAGAGAAGAGATATTATCGTGTTAGAAAAGTAGACACATATATTATAACTTATTAAATTATTTTCAAGTTATTAAATTCACACACAAAACAAGTGGAATCTAAATACATTGCTAGTATCTGTATTTTACTTCAGAAAGGACATCGAATTAGATAATGAAGAGTGGCAAGAAAGCTTTAATTTGCAAATTAGTCAGAAACTGGATAATATAATTTTGAGAACTCTGGTGACATTCTATCCCCATGCTAAACCTATAGTTCCCTACTGTCTCCTAGGGAAGAGCAGTTCCTGATAAAGTACTAATATCATGCTCTGTGGCATTTTATGTCCCTTGGAGGCCACCAAATCAAATAATCAGTATGAAGCTGTTTAACTTCTAAGATTTAACAAGATCAGAACCCAAGGTACTCTTGACTGCAGGCCATTAGAGAAGCCAATATAACACACACTAGTAACTTGAAGTTAATTTTGTACCTGTCATGAGATTTCACCAAATGTATTCTAAGCACTGCTGCAAATTGCTATACAATGGCTGATATTTTCCAAAAAAAGGAATACAATTTTGAGATGTTGTGATTCACTGCATAACCTCTGTTAGTATGAAATAAAGCAGTATCACCATTTTATTTTTACAGAGGATACATGAAAGAGAAAGTAAAACTATTCCTTTCCTCCCAGACATCTGGTCAAGATACCCACGAAAATTATAATGGGTATGTGTAAGAACCATAATCAGAACACACAAATAAAATTTTTGATGAACTAAAATATTAGGCACCCAAACAGAAAAGGTTTGTGGGCTATGCAGCATATCATCCTACATTTGCTTATTAGATAAATATTCTCTCAGTCACTAATTTATCTCTGGAGAGACACGAGACAGGCATGGAATCTAAATGTAATATTTTCTTTTAATAATAACTTTAATTGCCCACATTTTAAAAGAAGAGTGGACAATTTATCAGATATTAAATGAAAAATGGCAACAGTGGACATGAATTTGTGAATAAAAAAAAAATATTCTGATTCACTTATCTTTAAAATTTATAATTCACTTATGTGTACATGAGTTATTTATTAATTAATCTGAAGTTGCCTATTCTTGATTTTAATTATCTAACTTTCAGTTAAAATTAATTCTACTTTTCTGGCATTTCAGGGTTGCATGATATGATATTTACTTTGTTCATTAGGTAGAAAATATACTTCTTCCATAAGGTCTGTAAAATTTTAGTCTTCACAGAAGATCAAATTTATGTCATTTAGCTATGTAGGATTACAACTTTAGTTTCTGTTCCTTAATATTTATTTGCTATTATGTGTCAAGATTCTTAAAAATATAATGGATTATTAATACTATATAAAAAATGGTCTTCAAAGACTTCTTTTAGATACTCAAAATGCAGATGGGAATAATAATCTCTCTGAAGACCTTGCTTTCCAAACACAGAGAAAAGAAGAGCTGAAAACCCAGAACAGAAAAAAAAAAAAAGGAATGATCTACCCAAGCCGTACACAATTACTTCCAAATCTTTGTTTCCTACAATGGTTCTGTAGAGAAGGGGGTGACTTCACAGCCAGTATGTTCACAGAGAAAACTGATGAAAGAATGACAAAGCTAGACCAGCCAAGTCAGAGTTAACAAAGAACTATGAAATTAGATGAAAGGTTTGTTGTTTGTTTGTTTGTTTTTTTTAATGAAATTTGTAAACACAAGTGAAACAAGAAAAAAAGTGTAGCAAAACTGTCTTTTTCTCACATTCAAGAGAATATAAGGGAGAGAAAAAAGTTGAGTGTTAATAAAGGATGTATGGACTGAAAAAAAGAATCAATACAGAAAAAGAGCAAGAGCATTAACTGGTGAATAGATTAGAGATGGAGCTAATAAAATTAAAAGATGACAAGAAAAAATTAATATGGAGAAAGACATTAATGAGATTTGGAGAAAACTACTGTGGACTAATACATCAAGAAGAATTCAGAATAGCAAGATTGAAGGGGCCAAACTAGAATTGGAGGATAAAGATGGATGAAAAATGAAGAAATCTGTAACCAAAACGGATAGGACAGTAATGTATAATTTAAAGACAAAATGGGAAACATGCCTGGTTTTATATTATCTGATCATGGCCTCATTATAATTAATTTAGAATAAGTGATTGTTGTCAGGCAGATGGTCCAGTATTGGACATGGTCATGTGGAGGACTTAACATGATAACTCACTGACCCAGATGACTCTGAATTTATTGAACCATATGACTGCAAGTTTCTGGCTTAGGTTTTTGTTTTTTTTTTT